>CAOJWK010000026.1:0-134710 GCA_948455865.1 Conomelus anceps
CAACATATTATGATCAAATAGAGTGGATAAAAATAATAAACACACTCTTCCCATTATTCATTGCTTCAGATATTGGAAAAAGCATAATATCAATGCAGCTAGTGAATGGGCCTAGGCCTACAAGCAGACTGTTCATTCAATTTTTTCAATTTTGAATACAAATATAATTAATTTATCACCTAATACAACATATTATGATCAAATAGAGTGGATAAAAATAATAAACACACTCTTCCCATTATTCATTGCTTCAGATATTGGAAAAAGCATAATATCAATGCAGCTAGTGGATGGGCCTAGGCCTACAAGCAGACTGTTCATTAAATTATTTCAATTTTGAATACAAATATAATTAATTTTTCACCTAATACAACATATTTTGATCAAATAGAGTGGATAAAAAAAATAAACAGTATCTTCCCATTATTCATTGCTTCAGATATTGGAAAAAGCATAATATCAATGCAGCTAGTGGATGGGCCTAGGCCTACAAGCAGACTGTTCATCCAATTATTTCAATTTTGAATACAAATATAATTAATTTATCACCTAATACAACATATTTTGATCAAATAGAGTGGATAAAAATAATAAACACACTCTTCCCATTATTCATTGCTTCAGATATTGGAAAAAGCATAATATCAATGCAGCTAGTGAATGGGCCTAGGCCTACAAGCAGACTGTTCATTCAATTATTTCAATTTTGAATACAAATATAATTAATTTATCACCTAATACAACATATTATGATCAAATAGAGTGGATAAAAATAATAAACACACTCTTCCCATTATTCATTGCTTCAGATATTGGAAAAAGCATAATATCAATGCAGCTAGTGGATGGGCCTAGGCCTACAAGCAGACTGTTCATTCAATTATTTCAATTTTGAATACAAATATAATTAATTTATCACCTAATACAACATATTATGATCAAATAGAGTGGATAAAAATAATAAACACACTCTTCCCATTATTCATTGCTTCAGATATTGGAAAAAGCATAATATCAATGCAGCTAGTGGATGGGCCTAGGCCTACAAGCAGACTGTTCATTCAATTATTTCAATTTTGAATACAAATATAATTAATTTATCACCTAATACAACATATTTTGATCAAATAGAGTGGATAAAAATAATAAACATACTCTTCCCATTATTCATTGCTTCAGATATTGGAAAAAGCATAATATCAATGCAGCTAGTGGATGGGCCTAGGCCTACAAGCAGACTGTTCATTCAATTATTTCAATTTTGAATACAAATATAATTAATTTATCACCTAATACAACATATTATGATCAAATAGAGTGGATAAAAATAATAAACACACTCTTCCCATTATTCATTGCTTCAGATATTGGAAAAAGCATAATATCAATGCAGCTAGTGAATGGGCCTAGGCCTACAAGCAGACTGTTCATTCAATTATTTCAATTTTGAATACAAATATAATTTATTTATCACCTAATACAACATATCATGATCAAATAGAGTGGATAAAAATAATAAACACACTCTTCACATTATTCATTGCTTCAGATATTGGAAAAAGCATAATATCAATGCAGCTAGTGGATGGGCCTAGGCCTACAAGCAGACTGTTCATTCAATTATTTCAATTTTGAATACAAATATAATTAATTTATCACCTAATACAACATATTATGATCAAATAGAGTGGATAAAAATAATAAACACACTCTTCCCATTATTCATTGCTTCAGATATTGGAAAAAGCATAATATCAATGCAGCTAGTGAATGGGCCTAGGCCTACAAGCAGACTGTTCATTCAATTATTTCAATTTTGAATACAAATATAATTAATTTATCACCTAATACAACATATTATGATCAAATAGAGTGGATAAAAATAATAAACACACTCTTCCCATTATTCATTGCTTCAGATATTGGAAAAAGCATAATATCAATGCAGCTAGTGGATGGGCCTAGGCCTACAAGCAGACTGTTCATTCAATTATTTCAATTTTGAATACAAATATAATTAATTTATCACCTAATACAACATATTATGATCAAATAGAGTGGATAAAAATAATAAACACACTCTTCCCATTATTCATTGCTTCAGATATTGGAAAAAGCATAATATCAATGCAGCTAGTGGATGGGCCTAGGCCTACAAGCAGACTGTTCATTCAATTATTTCAATTCTGAATACAAATATAATTAATTTATCACCTAATACAACATATTTTAATCAAATAGAGTGGATAAAAATAATAAACACACTCTTCCCATTATTCATTGCTTCAGATATTGGAAAAAGCATAATATCAATGCAGCTAGTGAATGGGCCTAGGCCTACAAGCAGACTGTTCATTCAATTATTTCAATTTTGAATACAAATATAATTAATTTATCACCTAATACAACATATTATGATCAAATAGAGTGGATAAAAATAATAAACACACTCTTCCCATTATTCATTGCTTCAGATATTGGAAAAAGCATAATATCAATGCAGCTAGTGGATGGGCCTAGGCCTACCAGCTGACTGTTCATTAAATTATTTCAATTTTGAATACAAATATAATTAATTTTTCACCTAATACAACATATTATGATCAAATAGAGTGAATAGAAATAATAAACACACTCTTCCCATTATTCATTGCTTCAGATATTGGAAAAAGCATAATATCAATGCAGCTAGTGGATGGGCCTAGGCCTACAAGCAGACTGTTCATTCAATTATTTCAATTTTGAATACAAATATAATAAATTTATCACCTAATACAACATATTATGACCAAATAGAGTGGATAAAAATAATAAACACACTCTTCCCATTATTCATTGCTTCAGATATTGGAAAAAGCATAATATCAATGCAGCTAGTGGATGGGCCTAGGCCTACAAGCAGACTGTTCATTCAATTATTCCAATTTTGAATACAAATATAATTAATTTATCACCTAATACAACATATTTTGATCAAATAGAGTGGATAAAAATGATAAACACACTCTTCCCATTATTCATTGCTTCAGATATTGGAAAAAGCATAATATCAATGCAGCTAGTGGATGGGCCTAGGCCTACAAGCAGACTGTTCATTCAATTATTTCAATTTTGAATACAAATATAATTAATTTATCACCTAATACAACATATTTTGATCAAATAGAGTGGATAAAAATAATAAACACACTCTTCCCATTATTCATTGCTTCAGATATTGGAAAAAGCATAATATCAATGCAGCTAGTGAATGGGCCTAGGCCTACAAGCAGACTGTTCATTCAATTATTTCAATTTTGAATACAAATATAATTAATTTATCACCTAATACAACATATTTTGATCAAATAGAGTGGATAAAAATAATAAACACACTCTTCCCATTATTCATTGCTTCAGATATTGGAAAAAGCATAATATCAATGCAGCTAGTGGATGGGCCTAGGCCTACAAGCAGACTGTTCATTCAATTATTTCAATTTTGAATACAAATATAATTAATTTTTCACCTAATACAACATATTATGATCAAATAGAGTGAATAGAAATAATAAACACACTCTTCCCATTATTCATTGCTTCAGATATTGGAAAAAGCATAATATCAGTGCAGCTAGTGAATGGGCCTAGGCCTACAAGCGGACTGTTCATTCAATTATTTCAATTTTGAATACAAATATAATTAATTTATCACCTAATACAACATATTATGATCAAATAGAGTGGATAAAAATAATAAACACACTCTTCCCATTATTCATTGCTTCAGATATTGGAAAAAGCATAATATCAATGCAGCTAGTGAATGAGCCTAGGCCTACAAGCAGACTGTTCATTCAATTATTTCAATTTTGAATACAAATATAATTAATTTTCCACCTAATACAACATATTATGATCAAATAGAGTGGATAAAAATAATGAACACACTCTTCCCATTATTCATTGCTTCAGATATTGGAAAAAAGCATAATATCAATGCAGCTAGTGGATGGGCCTAGGCCTACAAGCAGACTGTTCATTCAATTATTTCAATTTTGAATACAAATATAATTAATTGATCACCTAATACAACATATTATGATCAAATAGAGTGGATAAAAATAATAAACATACTCTTCCCATTATTCATTGCTTCAGATATTGGAAAAAGCATAATATCAATGCAGCTAGTGGATGGGCCTAGGCCTACAAGCAGACTGTTCATTCAATTATTTCAATTTTGAATACAAATATAATTAATTTATCACCTAATACAACATATTATGATCAAATAGAGTGGATGAGAATAATAAACACACTCTTCCCATTATTCATTGCTTCAGATATTGGAAAAAGCATAATATCAATGCAGCTAGTGGATGGGCCTAGGCCTACAAGCAGACTCTTCATTCAATTATTTCAATTTTGAATACAAATATAATTAATTTATCACCTAATACAACATATTATGATCAAATAGGGTGGATAAAAATAATAAACACACTCTTCCCATTATTCATTGCTTCAGATATTGGAAAAAGCATAATATCAATGCAGCTAGTGGATGGGCCTAGGCCTACAAGCAGACTGTTCATTCAATTATTTCAATTTTGAATACAAATATAATAAATTTATCACCTAATACAACATATTTTGATCAAATAGAGTGGATAAAAATAATAAACACACTCTTCCCATTATTTATTGCTTCAGATATTGGAAAAAGCATAATATCAATGCAGCTAGTGAATGGGCCTAGGCCTACAAGCAGACTGTTCATTCAATTATTTCAATTTTGAATACAAATATAATTAATTTATCACCTAATACAACATATTATGATCAAATAGTGTGGATAAAAATAATAAACACACTCTTCGTATTATTCATTGCTTCAGATATTGGAAAAAGCATAATATCAATGCAGCTAGTGGATGGGCCTAGGCCTACAAGCAGACTGTTCATTCAATTATTTCAATTTTGAATACAAATATAATTAATTTATCACCTAATACAACATATTATGATCAAATAGAGTGGATAAAAATAATAAACACACTCTTCCCATTATTCATTGCTTCAGATATTGGAAAAAGCATAATATCAATGCAGCTAGTGGATGGGCCTAGGCCTACAAGCAGACTGTTCATTCAATTATTTCAATTTTGAATACAAATATAATTAATTTATCACCTAATACAACATATTATGATCAAATAGAGTGGATAAAAATAATAAACACACTCTTCCCATTATTCATTGCTTCAGATATTGGAAAAAGCATAATATCAATGCAGCTAGTGGATGGGCCTAGGCCTACAAGCAGATTGTTCATTCAATTATTTCAATTTTGAATACAAATATAATTAATTTATCACCTAATACAACATATTATGATCAAATAGAGTGGATAAAAATAATAAACACACTCTTCCCATTATTCATTGCTTCACATATTGGAAGAAGCATAATATCAATGCAGCTAGTGGATGGGCCTAGGCCTACAAGCAGACTGTTCATTCAATTATTTCAATTTTGAATACAAATATAATTAATTTATCACCTAATACAACATATTATGATCAAATAGAGTGGATAAAAATAATAAACACACTCTTCCCATTATTCATTGCTTCAGATATTGGAAAAAGCATAATATCAATGCAGCTAGTGGATGGGCCTAGGCCTACAAGCAGACTGTTCATTCAATTATTCCAATTTTGAATACAAATATAATTAATTTATCACCTAATACAACATATTTTGATCAAATAGAGTGGATAAAAATAATAAACACACTCTTCCCATTATTCATTGCTTCAGATATTGGACAAAGCATAATATCAATGCAGCTAGTGAATGGGCCTAGGCCTACAAGCAGACTGTTCATTCAATTATTTCAATTTTGAATACAAATATAATTAATTTATCACCTAATACAACATATTATGATCAAATAGAGTGGATAAAAATAATAAACACACTCTTCCCATTATTCATTGCTTCAGATATTGGAAAAAGCATAATATCAATGCAGCTAGTGGATGGGCCTGGGCCTACAAGCAGACTGTTCATTCAATTATTTCAATTTTGAATACAAATATAATTAATTTATCACCTAATACAACATATTTTGATCAAATAGAGTGGATAAAAATAATAAACACACTCTTCCCATTATTCATTGCTTCAGATATTGGAAAAAGCATAATATCAATGCAGCTAGTGGATGGGCCTAGGCCTACAAGCAGACTGTTCATTAAATTATTTCAATTTTGAATACAAATATAATTAATTTTTCAACTAATACAACATATTATGATCAAATAGAGTGGATAAAAATAATAAACACACTCTTCCCATTATTCATTGCTTCAGATATTGGAAAAAGCATAATATCAATGCAGCTAGTGAATGGGCCTAGGCCTACAAGCAGACTGTTCATTCAATTATTTCAATTTTGAATACAAATATAATTAATTTATCACCTAATACAACATATTTTGATCAAATAGAGTGGATAAAAATAATAAACACACTCTTCCCATTATTCATTGCTTCAGATATTGGAAAAAGCATAATATCAATGCAGCTAGTGGATGGGCCTAGGCCTACAAGCAGACTGTTCATTCAATTATTTCAATTTTGAATACAAATATAATTAATTTTTCACCTAATACAACATATTATGATCAAATAGAGTGAATAGAAATAATAAACACACTCTTCCCATTATTCATTGCTTCAGATATTGGAAAAAGCATAATATCAGTGCAGCTAGTGAATGGGCCTAGGCCTACAAGCGGACTGTTCATTCAATTATTTCAATTTTGAATACAAATATAATTAATTTATCACCTAATACAACATATTATGATCAAATAGAGTGGATAAAAATAATAAACACACTCTTCCCATTATTCATTGCTTCAGATATTGGAAAAAGCATAATATCAATGCAGCTAGTGAATGAGCCTAGGCCTACAAGCGGACTGTTCATTCAATTATTTCAATTTTGAATACAAATATAATTAATTTTCCACCTAATACAACATATTATGATCAAATAGAGTGGATAAAAATAATGAACACACTCTTCCCATTATTCATTGCTTCAGATATTGGAAAAAAGCATAATATCAATGCAGCTAGTGGATGGGCCTAGGCCTACAAGCAGACTGTTCATTCAATTATTTCAATTTTGAATACAAATATAATCAATTGATCACCTAATACAACATATTATGATCAAATAGAGTGGATAAAAATAATAAACATACTCTTCCCATTATTCATTGCTTCAGATATTGGAAAAAGCATAATATCAATGCAGCTAGTGGATGGGCCTAGGCCTACAAGCAGACTGTTCATTCAATTATTTCAATTTTGAATACAAATATAATTAATTTATCACCTAATACAACATATTATGATCAAATAGAGTGGATGAGAATAATAAACACACTCTTCCCATTATTCATTGCTTCAGATATTGGAAAAAGCATAATATCAATGCAGCTAGTGGATGGGCCTAGGCCTACAAGCAGACTCTTCATTCAATTATTTCAATTTTGAATACAAATATAATTAATTTATCACCTAATACAACATATTATGATCAAATAGGGTGGATAAAAATAATAAACACACTCTTCCCATTATTCATTGCTTCAGATATTGGAAAAAGCATAATATCAATGCAGCTAGTGGATGGGCCTAGGCCTACAAGCAGACTGTTCATTCAATTATTTCAATTTTGAATACAAATATAATAAATTTATCACCTAATACAACATATTTTGATCAAATAGAGTGGATAAAAATAATAAACACACTCTTCCCATTATTTATTGCTTCAGATATTGGAAAAAGCATAATATCAATGCAGCTAGTGAATGGGCCTAGGCCTACAAGCAGACTGTTCATTCAATTATTTCAATTTTGAATACAAATATAATTAATTTATCACCTAATACAACATATTATGATCAAATAGTGTGGATAAAAATAATAAACACACTCTTCGTATTATTCATTGCTTCAGATATTGGAAAAAGCATAATATCAATGCAGCTAGTGGATGGGCCTAGGCCTACAAGCAGACTGTTCATTCAATTATTTCAATTTTGAATACAAATATAATTAATTTATCACCTAATACAACATATTATGATCAAATAGAGTGGATAAAAATAATAAACACACTCTTCCCATTATTCATTGCTTCAGATATTGGAAAAAGCATAATATCAATGCAGCTAGTGGATGGGCCTAGGCCTACAAGCAGACTGTTCATTCAATTATTTCAATTTTGAATACAAATATAATTAATTTATCACCTAATACAACATATTATGATCAAATAGAGTGGATAAAAATAATAAACACACTCTTCCCATTATTCATTGCTTCAGATATTGGAAAAAGCATAATATCAATGCAGCTAGTGGATGGGCCTAGGCCTACAAGCAGATTGTTCATTCAATTATTTCAATTTTGAATACAAATATAATTAATTTATCACCTAATACAACATATTATGATCAAATAGAGTGGATAAAAATAATAAACACACTCTTCCCATTATTCATTGCTTCACATATTGGAAGAAGCATAATATCAATGCAGCTAGTGGATGGGCCTAGGCCTACAAGCAGACTGTTCATTCAATTATTTCAATTTTGAATACAAATATAATTAATTTATCACCTAATACAACATATTATGATCAAATAGAGTGGATAAAAATAATAAACACACTCTTCCCATTATTCATTGCTTCAGATATTGGAAAAAGCATAATATCAATGCAGCTAGTGGATGGGCCTAGGCCTACAAGCAGACTGTTCATTCAATTATTCCAATTTTGAATACAAATATAATTAATTTATCACCTAATACAACATATTTTGATCAAATAGAGTGGATAAAAATAATAAACACACTCTTCCCATTATTCATTGCTTCAGATATTGGACAAAGCATAATATCAATGCAGCTAGTGAATGGGCCTAGGCCTACAAGCAGACTGTTCATTCAATTATTTCAATTTTGAATACAAATATAATTAATTTATCACCTAATACAACATATTATGATCAAATAGAGTGGATAAAAATAATAAACACACTCTTCCCATTATTCATTGCTTCAGATATTGGAAAAAGCATAATATCAATGCAGCTAGTGGATGGGCCTGGGCCTACAAGCAGACTGTTCATTCAATTATTTCAATTTTGAATACAAATATAATTAATTTATCACCTAATACAACATATTTTGATCAAATAGAGTGGATAAAAATAATAAACACACTCTTCCCATTATTCATTGCTTCAGATATTGGAAAAAGCATAATATCAATGCAGCTAGTGGATGGGCCTAGGCCTACAAGCAGACTGTTCATTAAATTATTTCAATTTTGAATACAAATATAATTAATTTTTCAACTAATACAACATATTATGATCAAATAGAGTGAATAGAAATAATAAACACACTCTTCCCATTATTCATTGCTTCAGATATTGGAAAAAGCATAATATCAATGCAGCTAGTGGATGGGCCTAGGCCTACAAGCAGACTGTTCATTCAATTATTTCAATTTTGAATACAAATATAATTAATTTATCACCTAATACAACATATTATGATCAAATAGAGTGGATAAAAATAATAAACACACTCTTCCCATTATTCATTGCTTCAGATATTGGAAAAAGCATAATATCAATGCAGCTAGTGGATGGGCCTAGGCCTACAAGCAGACTGTTCATTCAATTATTTCAATTTTGAATACAAATATAATTAATTTATCACCTAATACAACATATTTTGATCAAATAGAGTGGATAAAAATAATAAACACACTCTTCCCATTATTCATTGCTTCAGATATTGGAAAAAGCATAATATCAATGCAGCTAGTGGATGGGCCTAGGCCTACAAGCAGACTGTTCATTCAATTATTTCAATTTTGAATACAAATATAATTAATTTATCACCTAATACAACATATTTTGATCAAATAGAGTGGATAAAAATAATAAACACACTCTTCCCATTATTCATTGCTTCAGATATTGGAAAAAGCATAATATCAATGCAGCTAGTGAATGGGCCTAGGCCTACAAGCAGACTGTTCATTTAATTATTTCAATTTTGAATACAAATATGATTAATTTATCACCTAATACAACATATTTTGATCAAATAGAGTGGATAAAAATAATAAACACACTCTTCCCATTATTCATTGCTTCAGATATTGGAAAAAGAATAATATCAATGCAGCTAGTGGATGGGCCTAGGCCTACAAGCAGACTGTTCATTCAATTATTCCAATTTTGAATACAAATATAATTAATTTATCACCTAATACAACATATTTTGATCAAATAGAGTGGATAAAAATAATAAACACACTCTTCCCATTATTCATTGCTTCAGATATTGGAAAAAGCATAATATCAATGCAGCTAGTGAATGGGCCTAGGCCTACAAGCAGACTGTTCATTCAATTATTTCAATTTTGAATACAAATATAATTAATTTATCACCTAATACAACATATTATGATCAAATAGAGTGGATAAAAATAATAAACACACTCTTCCCATTATTCATTGCTTCAGATATTGGAAAAAGCATAATATCAATGCAGCTAGTGGATGGGCCTAGGCCTACAAGCAGACTGTTCATTCAATTATTTCAATTTTGAATACAAATATAATTAATTTATCACCTAATACAACATATTTTGATCAAATAGAGTGGATAAAAATAATAAACACACTCTTCCCATTATTCATTGCTTCAGATATTGGAAAAAGCATAATATCAATGCAGCTAGTGGATGGGCCTAGGCCTACAAGCAGACTGTTCATTAAATTATTTCAATTTTGAATACAAATATAATTAATTTTTCACCTAATACAACATATTATGATCAAATAGAGTGAATAGAAATAATAAACACACTCTTCCCATTATTCATTGCTTCAGATATTGGAAAAAGCATAATATCAATGCAGCTAGTGGATGGGCCTAGGCCTACAAGCAGACTGTTCATTCAATTATTTCAATTTTGAATACAAATATAATTAATTTATCACCTAATACAACATATTATGATCAAATAGAGTGGATAAAAATAATAAACACACTCTTCCCATTATTCATTGCTTCAGATATTGGAAAAAGCATAATATCAATGCAGCTAGTGGATGGGCCTAGGCCTACAAGCAGACTGTTCATTCAATTATTTCAATTTTGAATACAAATATAATTAATTTATCACCTAATACAACATATTTTGATCAAATAGAGTGGATAAAAATAATAAACACACTCTTCCCATTATTCATTGCTTCAGATATTGGAAAAAGCATAATATCAATGCAGCTAGTGGATGGGCCTAGGCCTACAAGCAGACTGTTCATTCAATTATTTCAATTTTGAATACAAATATAATTAATTTATCACCTAATACAACATATTTTGATCAAATAGAGTGGATAAAAATAATAAACACACTCTTCCCATTATTCATTGCTTCAGATATTGGAAAAAGCATAATATCAATGCAGCTAGTGAATGGGCCTAGGCCTACAAGCAGACTGTTCATTTAATTATTTCAATTTTGAATACAAATATAATTAATTTATCACCTAATACAACATATTTTGATCAAATAGAGTGGATAAAAATAATAAACACACTCTTCCCATTATTCATTGCTTCAGATATTGGAAAAAGCATAATATCAATGCAGCTAGTGGATGGGCCTAGGCCTACAAGCAGACTGTTCATTCAATCATTTCAATTTTGAATACAAATATAATTAATTTATCACCTAATACAACATATTTTGATCAAATAGAGTGGATAAAAATAATAAACACACTCTTCCCATTATTCATTGCTTCAGATATTGGAAAAAGCATAATATCAATGCAGCTAGTGGATGGGCCTAGGCCTACAAGCAGACTGTTCATTCAATTATTTCAATTTTGAATACAAATATAATTAATTTATCACCTAATACAACATATTTTGATCAAATAGAGTGGATAAAAATAATAAACACACTCTTCCCATTATTCATTGCTTCAGATATTGGAAAAAGCATAATATCAATGCAGCTAGTGGATGGGCCTAGGCCTACAAGCAGACTGTTCATTCAATTATTTCAATTTTGAATACAAATATAATAAATTTATCACCTAATACAACATATTTTGATCAAATAGAGTGGATAAAAATAATAAACACACTCTTCCCATTATTCATTGCTTCAGATATTGGAAAAAGCATAATATCAATGCAGCTAGTGGATGGGCCTAGGCCTACAAGCAGACTGTTCATTCAATCATTTCAATTTTGAATACAAATATAATTAATATAAACTTGAAAAAAACACTTTTAAATGGAAACTAACTCACGTTATGGCGTGACGGCCATATCATCCCATGAAATCATCCCTTGCCATATCATTCAATCACATTTGCATCCATAACCAAATCATCCCAAAATATGCAAGAATTTCTTTAAAAAGCAACAGCATACCTGCTCAAAAAATACCTGCATTCAATTATTTCAATTTTGAATACAAATATAATAAATTTATCACCTAATACAACATATTTTGATCAAATAGAGTGGATAAAAATAATAAACACACTCTTCCCATTATTCATTGCTTCAGATATTGGAAAAAGCATAATATCAATGCAGCTAGTGGATGGGCCTAGGCCTACAAGCAGACTGTTCATTCAATCATTTCAATTTTGAATACAAATATAATTAATATAAACTTGAAAAAAACACTTTTAAATGGAAACTAACTCACGTTATGGCGTGACGGCCATATCATCCCATGAAATCATCCCTTGCCATATCATTCAATCACATTTGCATCCATAACCAAATCATCCCAAAATATGCAAGAATTTCTTTAAAAAGCAACAGCATACCTGCTCAAAAAACTGTGAAACAGGCTCAATTATTATTCATCAAAAACAGCATACAGCATCTACACAGACAAAAGAATGAACTCAACAAGAAAGCATATTATTTACATTTAAAACTCAGCTCTATTCTTCACTACACTGAACTACAAGAAATAATCACATATACAAATAGCATAGTCAATCTCATGAGCAAAAAATTAAAAACCAAACATAACCAAAAAATTGCACAACTTCAAAATGCACAGACCCCATTAATCACCACAGAACAGAAATTTCATAAAAGAACAATGAATACCACACAAATCGAATTCAATAGATCTGAAATTGAACTACTTGATAAGGGACTAAAACACAATATTAACACACAACATGACCTCTCACAAAAACAATTGACTGAAACTATAATAGACACAGAAACTGCTATACAAAATACAAATATCCATGTACATGAATACCTGAGGCAGGACATATCACGCAATAAAAACACTTTCAAAGTCCAATCCAAAACCAACCCAGATTTTATAACCATGAAAAATATTAGGAAAAAACAGAAAGAACATAACCTGATCATAACCACAGCTGACAAAGGCAACATCACAGTCATTATAAATAAAACAGAAATAGACACAAAGGTTCAACAATTCATTACTAAAAATAAAATCATGGAACTAAAGAATGATCCCACTCCCAAGTACCAAACACAAATAAAAGATGCCATCAATCGTACTCAACACATCATTCCTCACAGCCACAAAAAGCACCTCAAGCACATAAATCCATCAGCACCAAAACTAAATGCCTTACCAAAAATTCACAAAGCAGATATTCCCATCAGACCTCTCATAAATCACACACATGCACCTGCACACAAATTAGCAAAACTCCTAGATAAAACAATAAGACAGAACATAACATTCCATCAGCACACAGCAGTAAAAAATAACATAGACCTGATAGACAAACTACAAACAATCCATATACCACACAATTCCACACTATCTTCTCTTGACATTACAAATCTGTACACCAATGTACCCATACAAGAAACACTTCTTCACCTTAAACAAATGCTCATCCAAAACAACACACCACCTGAACAGCTCCAAGAAATTTTAGACCTCACAACACTAGTTACCTCACAAAATTACTTCACATACAATAATAAATTCTATTCACAACCTCATGGCCTTCCTATGGGTTCCCCAATTTCTTGCATCCTAGCTGAAATCTTTGTCCACAATATAGAACAAAAACATATCCTACATAATACAGACAAAATCATCAGCTGGCACCGATATGTTGATGACATTCTAATTCTATACAAAGGCAATAAAAGACAAACTGAAATATTCCACACCAATCTCAATAAAATCCATCCCAATTTAAAATTCACCTTAGAACTTGAACACAATAACAGTATCAACTTCTTGGACATCACTATAACAAAGCAGGAACATGCATTCAAAACATTTAGAATTTACAGGAAACCCACAACAACTGATACAGTAATACATAACACATCAAATCACCCAACCCAACATAAACATGCCGCTTTCAATCACATGCTCCACCGACTAACAAACATTCCTATGTCACAAGAAGATTACAATATAGAATTGAATACTATAAAATACATAGCACAACAGAATGGTTACAAACACACACTAATAGACAAACTACTGCACAGAATATCAACAAAACCAATCACTCACACCAGCAACAAACAGAATGACAACCCCCATACATTCATCACACTTACTTACCTCAACAACAAAACTCATAAAATAGCAGCTTCATTCAGGAAACTCAAATATAAAATAGCTTACAGAACAACTAATTCACTCAAAAAACACCTGCATTCTCAGACAACATCTCAAAACAAGTACAACAGATCTGGAATTTACAAATTGAAATGTGATGACTGCAACAAGTTCTACATAGGACAAACTGGCAGGACATTCACCACTAGATTCAAAGAACACACAAGAGCCATCTCACACCCAAACACACATTCCACTTTTGCTGAACACATCATTTCAACAGGCCACAGTTATACAGACATTGACACTAATCTAGACACACTACACTTCACTCACAAAAGCCAGAAACTCAATGTTTTAGAACAATATGAAATTTACAAACATGCAAAGCAGCAACCTGACAACATTTTAAATGATCAACTTAACTTCTTCTCACATACTCTATTTGACAAAATAATCCCAATTTCAAACCTCCCACCTACTCATTCCCCCACCCCATCACCATTCCAACATACATAACCCTCAAACTCATACCTTAAGTCAGTGTACTGTGGGTCGTCTGACGATGCTCTAGACAACAGAGCGAAACGGCCGTCACGCCATAACGTGAGTTAGTTTCCATTTAAAAGTGTTTTTTTCAAGTTTATATTACATATTAGTGGAAACAAGATGGATCTTCAACATCACAAATATAATTAATTTTTCACCTAATACAACATATTATGATCAAATAGAGTGAATAGAAATAATAAACACACTCTTCCCATTATTCATTGCTTCAGATATTGGAAAAAGCATAATATCAGTGCAGCTAGTGAATGGGCCTAGGCCTACAAGCAGACTGTTCATTCAATTATTTCAATTTTGAATACAAATATAATTAATTTATCACCTAATACAACATATTATGATCAAATAGAGTGGATAAAAATAATAAACACACTCTTCCCATTATTCATTGCTTCAGATATTGGAAAAAGCATAATATCAATGCAGCTAGTGGATGGGCCTAGGCCTACAAGCAGACTGTTCATTCAATTATTTCAATTTTGAATACAAATATAATTAATTTTTCACCTAATACAACATATTATGATCAAATAGAGTGGATAAAAATAATAAACACACTCTTCCCATTATTCATTGCTTCAGATATTGGAAAAAGCATAATATCAATGCAGCTAGTGGATGGGCCTAGGCCTACAAGCAGACTGTTCATTTAATTATTTCAATTTTGAATACAAATATAATTAATTTATCACCTAATACAACATATTATGATCAAATAGAGTGGATAAAAATAATAAACAGTATCTTCCCATTATTCATTGCTTCAGATATTGGAAAAAGCATAATATCAATGCAGCTAGTGGATGGGCCTAGGCCTACAAGCAGACTGTTCATTCAATTATTTCAATTTTGAATACAAATATAATTAATTTATCACCTAATACAACATATTATGATCAAATAGAGTGGATGAGAATAATAAACACACTCTTCCCATTATTCATTGCTTCAGATATTGGAAAAAGCATAATATCAATGCAGCTAGTGGATGGGCCTAGGCCTACAAGCAGACTCTTCATTCAATTATTTCAATTTTGAATACAAATATAATTAATTTATCACCTAATACAACATATTATGATCAAATAGGGTGGATAAAAATAATAAACACACTCTTCCCATTATTCATTGCTTCAGATATTGGAAAAAGCATAATATCAATGCAGCTAGTGGATGGGCCTAGGCCTACAAGCAGACTGTTCATTCAATTATTTCAATTTTGAATACAAATATAATTAATTTATCACCTAATACAACATATTTTGATCAAATAGAGTGGATAAAAATAATAAACACACTCTTCCCATTATTTATTGCTTCAGATATTGGAAAAAGCATAATATCAATGCAGCTAGTGAATGGGCCTAGGCCTACAAGCAGACTGTTCATTCAATTATTTCAATTTTGAATACAAATATAATTAATTTATCACCTAATACAACATATTATGATCAAATAGAGTGGATAAAAATAATAAACACACTCTTCGCATTATTCATTGCTTCAGATATTGGAAAAAGCATAATATCAATGCAGCTAGCGGATGGGCCTAGGCCTACAAGCAGACTGTTCATTCAATTATTTCAATTTTGAATACAAATATAATTAATTTATCACCTAATACAACATATTATGATCAAATAGAGTGGATAAAAATAATAAACACACTCTTCCCATTATTCATTGCTTCAGATATTGGAAAAAGCATAATATCAATGCAGCTAGTGGATGGGCCTAGGCCTACAAGCAGACTGTTCATTCAATTATTTCAATTTTGAATACAAATATAATTAATTTATCACCTAATACAACATATTATGATCAAATAGAGTGGATAAAAATAATAAACACACTCTTCCCATTATTCATTGCTTCAGATATTGGAAAAAGCATAATATCAATGCAGCTAGTGGATGGGCCTAGGCCTACAAGCAGACTGTTCATTCAATTATTTCAATTTTGAATACAAATATAATTAATTTATCACCTAATACAACATATTATGATCAAATAGAGTGGATAAAAATAATAAACACACTCTTCCCATTATTCATTGCTTCAGATATTGGAAAAAGCATAATATCAATGCAGCTAGTGGATGGGCCTAGGCCTACAAGCAGATTGTTCATTCAATTATTTCAATTTTGAATACAAATATAATTAATTTATCACCTAATACAACATATTATGATCAAATAGAGTGGATAAAAATAATAAACACACTCTTCCCATTATTCATTGCTTCACATATTGGAAGAAGCATAATATCAATGCAGCTAGTGGATGGGCCTAGGCCTACAAGCAGACTGTTCATTCAATTATTTCAATTTTGAATACAAATATAATTAATTTATCACCTAATACAACATATTATGATCAAATAGAGTGGATAAAAATAATAAACACACTCTTCCCATTATTCATTGCTTCAGATATTGGAAAAAGCATAATATCAATGCAGCTAGTGGATGGGCCTAGGCCTACAAGCAGACTGTTCATTCAATTATTCCAATTTTTAATACAAATATAATTAATTTATCACCTAATACAACATATTTTGATCAAATAGAGTGGATAAAAATAATAAACACACTCTTCCCATTATTCATTGCTTCAGATATTGGAAAAAGCATAATATCAATGCAGCTAGTGAATGGGCCTAGGCCTACAAGCAGACTGTTCATTCAATTATTTCAATTTTGAATACAAATATAATTAATTTATCACCTAATACAACATATTATGATCAAATAGAGTGGATAAAAATAATAAACACACTCTTCCCATTATTCATTGCTTCAGATATTGGAAAAAGCATAATATCAATGCAGCTAGTGGATGGGCCTAGGCCTACAAGCAGACTGTTCATTCAATTATTTCAATTTTGAATACAAATATAATTAATTTATCACCTAATACAACATATTTTGATCAAATAGAGTGGATAAAAATAATAAACACACTCTTCCCATTATTCATTGCTTCAGATATTGGAAAAAGCATAATATCAATGCAGCTAGTGGATGGGCCTAGGCCTACAAGCAGACTGTTCATTCAATTATTTCAATTTTGAATACAAATATAATTGATTTTTCACCTAATACAACATATTATGATCAAATAGAGTGAATAGAAATAATAAACACACTCTTCCCATTATTCATTGCTTCAGATATTGGAAAAAGCATAATATCAATGCAGCTAGTGAATGGGCCTAGGCCTACAAGCAGACTGTTCATTCAATTATTTCAATTTTGAATACAAATATAATTAATTTATCACCTAATACAACATATTTTGATCAAATAGAGTGGATAAAAATAATAAACACACTCTTCCCATTATTCATTGCTTCAGATATTGGAAAAAGCATAATATCAATGCAGCTAGTGGATGGGCCTAGGCCTACAAGCAGACTGTTCATTCAATTATTTCAATTTTGAATACAAATATAATTAATTTATCACCTAATACAACATATTTTGATCAAATAGAGTGGATAAAAATAATAAACACACTCTTCCCATTATTCATTGCTTCAGATATTGGAAAAAGCATAATATCAATGCAGCTAGCGGATGGGCCTAGGCCTACAAGCAGACTGTTCATTCAATTATTTCAATTTTGAATACAAATATAATTAATTTATCACCTAATACAACATATTATGATCAAATAGAGTGGATAAAAATAATAAACACACTCTTCCCATTATTCATTGCTTCAGATATTGGAAAAAGCATAATATCAATGCAGCTAGTGGATGGGCCTAGGCCTACAAGCAGACTGTTCATTCAATTATTTCAATTTTGAATACAAATATAATTAATTTATCACCTAATACAACATATTATGATCAAATAGAGTGGATAAAAATAATAAACACACTCTTCCCATTATTCATTGCTTCAGATATTGGAAAAAGCATAATATCAATGCAGCTAGTGGATGGGCCTAGGCCTACAAGCAGACTGTTCATTCAATTATTTCAATTTTGAATAC
Source organism: Conomelus anceps (assembly GCA_948455865.1). NCBI lineage: Eukaryota > Metazoa > Arthropoda > Insecta > Hemiptera > Delphacidae > Conomelus > Conomelus anceps. Next base: position 19,286 of record CAOJWK010000026.1, read on the forward strand.
AAATATAATTAATTTATCACCTAATACAACATATTATGATCAAATAGAGTGGATAAAAATAATAAACACACTCTTCCCATTATTCATTGCTTCAGATATTGGAAAAAGCATAATATCAATGCAGCTAGTGGATGGGCCTAGGCCTACAAGCAGACTGTTCATTCAATTATTTCAATTTTGAATACAAATATAATTAATTTATCACCTAATACAACATATTATGATCAAATAGAGTGGATAAAAATAATAAACACACTCTTCCCATTATTCATTGCTTCAGATATTGGAAAAAGCATAATATCAATGCAGCTAGTGGATGGGCCTAGGCCTACAAGCAGATTGTTCATTCAATTATTTCAATTTTGAATACAAATATAATTAATTTATCACCTAATACAACATATTATGATCAAATAGAGTGGATAAAAATAATAAACACACTCTTCCCATTATTCATTGCTTCACATATTGGAAGAAGCATAATATCAATGCAGCTAGTGGATGGGCCTAGGCCTACAAGCAGACTGTTCATTCAATTATTTCAATTTTGAATACAAATATAATTAATTTATCACCTAATACAACATATTATGATCAAATAGAGTGGATAAAAATAATAAACACACTCTTCCCATTATTCATTGCTTCAGATATTGGAAAAAGCATAATATCAATGCAGCTAGTGGATGGGCCTAGGCCTACAAGCAGACTGTTCATTCAATTATTCCAATTTTTAATACAAATATAATTAATTTATCACCTAATACAACATATTTTGATCAAATAGAGTGGATAAAAATAATAAACACACTCTTCCCATTATTCATTGCTTCAGATATTGGAAAAAGCATAATATCAATGCAGCTAGTGAATGGGCCTAGGCCTACAAGCAGACTGTTCATTCAATTATTTCAATTTTGAATACAAATATAATTAATTTATCACCTAATACAACATATTATGATCAAATAGAGTGGATAAAAATAATAAACACACTCTTCCCATTATTCATTGCTTCAGATATTGGAAAAAGCATAATATCAATGCAGCTAGTGGATGGGCCTAGGCCTACAAGCAGACTGTTCATTCAATTATTTCAATTTTGAATACAAATATAATTAATTTATCACCTAATACAACATATTTTGATCAAATAGAGTGGATAAAAATAATAAACACACTCTTCCCATTATTCATTGCTTCAGATATTGGAAAAAGCATAATATCAATGCAGCTAGTGGATGGGCCTAGGCCTACAAGCAGACTGTTCATTCAATTATTTCAATTTTGAATACAAATATAATTAATTTTTCACCTAATACAACATATTATGATCAAATAGAGTGAATAGAAATAATAAACACACTCTTCCCATTATTCATTGCTTCAGATATTGGAAAAAGCATAATATCAATGCAGCTAGTGAATGGGCCTAGGCCTACAAGCAGACTGTTCATTCAATTATTTCAATTTTGAATACAAATATAATTAATTTATCACCTAATACAACATATTTTGATCAAATAGAGTGGATAAAAATAATAAACACACTCTTCCCATTATTCATTGCTTCAGATATTGGAAAAAGCATAATATCAATGCAGCTAGTGGATGGGCCTAGGCCTACAAGCAGACTGTTCATTCAATTATTTCAATTTTGAATACAAATATAATTAATTTATCACCTAATACAACATATTTTGATCAAATAGAGTGGATAAAAATAATAAACACACTCTTCCCATTATTCATTGCTTCAGATATTGGAAAAAGCATAATATCAATGCAGCTAGCGGATGGGCCTAGGCCTACAAGCAGACTGTTCATTCAATTATTTCAATTTTGAATACAAATATAATTAATTTATCACCTAATACAACATATTATGATCAAATAGAGTGGATAAAAATAATAAACACACTCTTCCCATTATTCATTGCTTCAGATATTGGAAAAAGCATAATATCAATGCAGCTAGTGGATGGGCCTAGGCCTACAAGCAGACTGTTCATTCAATTATTTCAATTTTGAATACAAATATAATTAATTTATCACCTAATACAACATATTATGATCAAATAGAGTGGATAAAAATAATAAACACACTCTTCCCATTATTCATTGCTTCAGATATTGGAAAAAGCATAATATCAATGCAGCTAGTGGATGGGCCTAGGCCTACAAGCAGATTGTTCATTCAATTATTTCAATTTTGAATACAAATATAATTAATTTATCACCTAATACAACATATTATGATCAAATAGAGTGGATAAAAATAATAAACACACTCTTCCCATTATTCATTGCTTCACATATTGGAAGAAGCATAATATCAATGCAGCTAGTGGATGGGCCTAGGCCTACAAGCAGACTGTTCATTCAATTATTTCAATTTTGAATACAAATATAATTAATTTATCACCTAATACAACATATTATGATCAAATAGAGTGGATAAAAATAATAAACACACTCTTCCCATTATTCATTGCTTCAGATATTGGAAAAAGCATAATATCAATGCAGCTAGTGAATGGGCCTAGGCCTACAAGCAGACTGTTCATTCAATTATTTCAATTTTGAATACAAATATAATTAATTTATCACCTAATACAACATATTATGATCAAATAGAGTGGATAAAAATAATAAACACACTCTTCCCATTATTCATTGCTTCAGATATTGGAAAAAGCATAATATCAATGCAGCCAGTGGATGGGCCTAGGCCTACAAGCAGACTGTTCATTCAATTATTTCAATTTTGAATACAAATATAATTAATTTATCACCTAATACAACATATTTTGATCAAATAGAGTGGATAAAAATAATAAACACACTCTTCCCATTATTCATTGCTTCAGATATTGGAAAAAGCATAATATCAATGCAGCTAGTGGATGGGCCTAGGCCTACAAGCAGACTGTTCATTCAATTATTTCAATTTTGAATACAAATATAATTAATTTTTCACCTAATACAACATATTATGATCAAATAGAGTGAATAGAAATAATAAACACACTCTTCCCATTATTCATTGCTTCAGATATTGGAAAAAGCATAATATCAATGCAGCTAGTGAATGGGCCTAGGCCTACAAGCAGACTGTTCATTCAATTATTTCAATTTTGAATACAAATATAATTAATTTATCACCTAATACAACATATTTTGATCAAATAGAGTGGATAAAAATAATAAACACACTCTTCCCATTATTCATTGCTTCAGATATTGGAAAAAGCATAATATCAATGCAGCTAGTGGATGGGCCTAGGCCTACAAGCAGACTGTTCATTCAATTATTTCAATTTTGAATACAAATATAATTAATTTATCACCTAATACAACATATTTTGATCAAATAGAGTGGATAAAAATAATAAACACACTCTTCCCATTATTCATTGCTTCAGATATTGGAAAAAGCATAATATCAATGCAGCTAGTGAATGGGCCTAGGCCTACAAGCAGACTGTTCATTTAATTATTTCAATTTTGAATACAAATATAATTAATTTTTCACCTAATACAACATATTTTGATCAAATAGAGTGTATAAAAATAATAAACACACTTTTCCCATTATTCATTGCTTCAGATATTGGAAAAAGCATAATATCAATGCAGCTAGTGGATGGGCCTAGGCCTACAAGCAGACTGTTCATTCAATCATTTCAATTTTGAATACAAATATAATTAATTTTTCACCTAATACAACATATTATGATCAAATAGAGTGAATAGAAATAATAAACACACTCTTCCCATTATTCATTGCTTCAGATATTGGAAAAAGCATAATATCAGTGCAGCTAGTGAATGGGCCTAGGCCTACAAGCAGACTGTTCATTCAATTATTTCAATTTTGAATACAAATATAATTAATTTATCACCTAATACAACATATTATGATCAAATAGAGTGGATAAAAATAATAAACACACTCTTCCCATTATTCATTGCTTCAGATATTGGAAAAAGCATAATATCAATGCAGCTAGTGGATGGGCCTAGGCCTACAAGCAGACTGTTCATTCAATCATTTAAATTTTGAATACAAATATAATTAATTTTTCACCTAATACAACATATTATGATCAAATAGAGTGAATTGAAATAATAAACACACTCTTCCCATTATTCATTGCTTCAGATATTGGAAAAAGCATAATATCAGTGCAGCTAGTGAATGGGCCTAGGCCTACAAGCAGACTGTTCATTCAATTATTTCAATTTTGAATACAAATATAATTAATTTTTCACCTAATACAACATATTATGATCAAATAGAGTGGATAAAAATAATAAACACACTCTTCCCATTATTCATTGCTTCAGATATTGGAAAAAGCATAATATCAATGCAGCTAGTGGATGGGCCTAGGCCTACAAGCAGACTGTTCATTCAATTATTTCAATTTTGAATACAAATATAATTAATTTTTCACCTAATACAACATATTATGATCAAATAGAGTGAATAGAAATAATAAACACACTCTTCCCATTATTCATTGCTTCAGATATTGGAAAAAGCATAATATCAGTGCAGCTAGTGAATGGGCCTAGGCCTACAAGCAGACTGTTCATTCAATTATTTCAATTTTGAATACAAATATAATTAATTTATCACCTAATACAACATATTATGATCAAATAGAGTGGATAAAAATAATAAACACACTCTTCCCATTATTCATTGCTTCAGATATTGGAAAAAGCATAATATCAATGCAGCTAGTGGATGGGCCTAGGCCTACAAGCAGACTGTTCATTCAATTATTCTAATTTTGAATACAAATATAATTAATTTATCACCTAATACAACATATTATGATCAAATAGAGTGGATAAAAATAATAAACACACTCTTCCCATTATTCATTGCTTCAGATATTGGAAAAAGCATAATATCAATGCAGCTAGTTAATGGGCCTAGGCCTACAAGCAGACTGTTCATTCAATTATTTCAATTTTGAATACAAATATAATTAATTTATCACCTAATACAACATATTTTGATCAAATAGAGTGGATAAAATAATAAACACACTCTTCCCATTATTCATTGCTTCAGATATTGGAAAAAGCATAATATCAATGCAGCTAGTGAATGAGCCTAGGCCTACAAGCAGACTGTTCATTCAATTATTTCAATTTTGAATACAAATATAATTAATTTTTCACCTAATACAACATATTATGATCAAATAGAGTGAAAAGAAATAATAAACACACTCTTCCCATTATTCATTGCTTCAGATATTGGAAAAAGCATAATATCAGTGCAGCTAGTGAATGGACCTAGGCCTACAAGCAGACTGTTCATTAAATTATTTCAATTTTGAATACAAATATAATTAATTTATCACCTAATACAACATATTATGATCAAATAGAGTGGATAAAAATAATAAACACACTCTTCCCATTATTCATTGCTTCAGATATTGGAAAAAGCATAATATCAGTGCAGCTAGTGAATGGGCCTAGGCCTACAAGCAGACTGTTCATTCAATTATTTCAATTTTGAATACAAATATAATTAATTTATCACCTAATACAACATATTATGATCAAATAGAGTGGATAAAAAAAATAAACACACTCTTCCCATTATTCATTGCTTCAGATATTGGAAAAAGCATAATATCAATGCAGCTAGTGGATGGGCCTAGGCCTACAAGCAGACTGTTCATTCAATTATTCTAATTTTGAATACAAATATAATTAATTTATCACCTAATACAACATATTATGATCAAATAGAGTGGATAAAAATAATAAACACACTCTTCCCATTATTCATTGCTTCAGATATTGGAAAAAGCATAATATCAATGCAGCTAGAGAATGGGCCTAGGCCTACAAGCAGACTGTTCATTCAATTATTTCAATTTTGAATACGAATATAATTAATTTATTACCTAATACAACATATTTTGATCAAATAGAGTGGATAAAAATAATAAACACACTCTTCCCATTATTCATTGCTTCAGATATTGGAAAAAGCATAATATCAATGCAGCTAGTTAATGGGCCTAGGCCTACAAGCAGACTGTTCATTCAATTATTTCAATTTTGAATACAAATATAATTAATTTATCACCTAATACAACATATTTTGATCAAATAGAGTGGATAAAAATAATAAACACACTCTTCCCATTATTCATTCCTTCAGATATTGGAAAAAGCATAATATCAATGCAGCTAGTGAATGGGCCTAGGCCTACAAGCAGACTGTTCATTCAATTATTTCAATTTTGAATACAAATATAATTAATTTTTCACCTAATACAACATATTATGATCAAATAGAGTGAAAAGAAATAATAAACACACTCTTCCCATTATTCATTGCTTCAGATATTGGAAAAAGCATAATATCAGTGCAGCTAGTGAATGGACCTAGGCCTACAAGCAGACTGTTCATTAAATTATTTCAATTTTGAATACAAATATAATTAATTTATCACCTAATACAACATATTATGATCAAATAGAGTGGATAAAAATAATAAACACACTCTTCCCATTATTCATTGCTTCAGATATTGGAAAAAGCATAATATCAGTGCAGCTAGTGAATGGGCCTAGGCCTACAAGCAGACTGTCCATTGAATTATTTCAATTTTGAATACAAATATAATTAATTTATCACCTAATACAACATATTATGATCAAATATAGTGGATAAAAAAAATAAACACTCTCTTCCCATTATTCATTGCTTCAGATATTGGAAAAAGCATAATATCAATGCAGCTAGTGGATGGGCCTAGGCCTACAAGCAGACTGTTCATTCAATTATTTCAATTTTGAATACAAATATAATTAATTTTTCACCTAATACAACATATTATGATCAAATAGAGTGAATAGAAATAATAAACACACTCTTCCCATTATTCATTGCTTCAGATATTGGAAAAAGCATAATATCAGTGCAGCTAGTGAATGGGCCTAGGCCTACAAGCAGACTGTTCATTAAATTATTTCAATTTTGAATACAAATATAATTAATTTATCACCTAATACAACATATTTTGATCAAATAGAGTGGATAAAAATAATAAACACACTCTTCCCATTATTCATTGCTTCAGATATTGGAAAAAGCATAATATCAATGCAGCTAGTGAATGGGCCTAGGCCTACAAGCAGACTGTTCATTCAATTATTTCAATTTTGAATACAAATATAATTAATTTATCACCTAATACAACATATTATGATCAGATAGAGTGGATAAAAATAATAAACACACTCTTCCCATTATCCATTGCTTCAGATATTGGAAAAAGCATAATATCAATGCAGCTAGTGGATGGGCCTAGGCCTACAAGCAGACTGTTCATTCAATTATTTCAATTTTGAATACAAATATAATTAATTTATCACCTAATACAACATATTATGATCAAATAGAGTGAATAGAAATAATAAACACACTCTACCCATTATTCATTGCTTCAGATATTGGAAAAAGCATAATATCAGTGCAGCTAGTGAATGGGCCTAGGCCTACAAGCAGACTGTTCATTAAATTATTTCAATTTTGAATACAAATATAATTAATTTATCACCTAATACAACATATTATGATCAAATAGAGTGGATAAAAATAATAAACACACTCTTCCCATTATTCATTGCTTCAGATATTGGAAAAAGCATAATATCAATGCAGCTAGTGAATGGGCCTAGGCCTACAAGCAGACTGTTCATTCAATTATTTCAATTTTGAAAACAAATATAATTAATTTATCACCTAATACAACATATTATGATCAAATAGAGTGGATAAAAATAATAAACAGTATCTTCCCATTATTCATTGCTTCAGATATTGGAAAAAGCATAATATCAATGCAGCTAGTGAATGGGCCTAGGCCTACAAGCAGACTGTTCATTCAATTATTTCAATTTTGAATACAAATATAATTAATTTATAACCTAATACAACATATTATGATCAAATAGAGTGGATAAAAATAATAAACACACTCTTCCCATTATTCATTGCTTCAGATATTGGAAAAAGCATAATATCAATGCAGCTAGTGAATGGGCCTAGGCCTACAAGCAGACTGTTCATTCAATTATTTCAATTTTGAATACAAATATAATTAATTTATCACCTAATACAACATATTATGATCAAATAGAGTGGATAAAAATAATAAACACACTCTTCCCATTATTCATTGCTTCAGATATTGGAAAAAGCATAATATCAATGAGGCTAGTGGATGGGCCTAGGCCTACAAGCAGACTCTTCATTCAATTATTTCAATTTTGAATACACATATAATTAATTTATCACCTAATACAACATATTATGATCAAATAGAGTGGATAAAAATAATAAACAGTATCTTCCCATTATTCATTGCTTCAGATATTGGAAAAAGCATAATATCAATGCAGCTAGTGAATGGGCCTAGGCCTACAAGCAGACTGTTCATTAAATTATTTCAATTTTGAATACAAATATAATTAATTTATCACCTAATACAACATATTATGATCAAATAGAGTGGATAAAAATAATAAACACACTCTTCCCATTATTCATTGCTTCAGATATTGGAAAAAGCATAATATCAATGCAGCTAGTGAATGGGCCTAAGCCTACAAGCAGACTGTTCATTCAATTATTTCAATTTTGAATACAAATATAATTGATTTATCACCTAATACAACATATTATGATCAAATAGAGTGGATAAAAATAATAAACACACTCTTCCCATTATTCATTGCTTCAGATATTGGAAAAAGCATAATATCAATGCAGCTAGTGGATGGGCCTAGGCCTACAAGCAGACTGTTCATTCAATTATTTCAATTTTGAATACAAATATAATTAATTTATCACCTAATACAACATATTATGATCAAATAGAGTGGATAAAAATAATAAACACACTCTTCCCATTATTCATTGCTTCAGATATTGGAATAAGCATAATATCAATGCAGCTAGTGGATGGGCCTAGGCCTACAAGCAGACTGTTCATTCAATTATTTCAATTTTGAATACAAATATAATTAATTTTTCGCCTAATACAACATATTTTGATCAAATAGAGTGGATAAAAATAATAAACAGTATCTTCCCATTATTCATTGCTTCAGATATTGGAAAAAGCATAATATCAATGCAGCTAGTGAATGGGCCTAGGCCTACAAGCAGACTGTTCATTAAATTATTTCAATTTTGAATACAAATATAATTAATTTTTCACCTAATACAACATATTTTGATCAAATAGAGTGGATAAAAATAATAAACACTCTCTTCCCATTATTCATTGCTTCAGATATTGGAAAAAGCATAATATCAATGCAGCTAGTGAATGGGCCTAGGCCTACAAGCAAACTGTTCATTAAATTATTCCAATTTTGAATACAAATATAATTAATTTTTCACCTAATACAACATATTTTGATCAAATAGAGTGGATAAAAATAATAAACAGTATCTTCCCATTATTCATTGCTTCAGATATTGGGAAAAGCATAATATCAATGCAGCTAGTGAATGGGCCTAGGCCTACAAGCAGACTGTTCATTCAATTATTTCAATTTTGAATACAAATATAATTAATTTTTCACCTAATACAACATATTTTGATCAAATAGAGTAGATAAAAATAATAAACACTCTCTTCCCATTATTCATTGCTTCAGATATTGGGAAAAGCATAATATCAATGCAGCTAGTGAATGGGCCTAGGCCTACAAGCAGACTGTTCATTAAATTATTTCAATTTTGAATACAAATATAATTAATTTTTCACCTAATACAACATATTTTGATCAAATAGAGTGGATAAAAATAATAAACAGTTTCTTCCCATTATTCATTGCTTCAGATATTGGAAAAAGCATAATATCAATGCAGCTAGTGGATGGGCCTAGGCCTACAAGCAGACTGTTCATTCAATTATTTCAATTTTGAATACAAATATAATTATTTTTTCACCTAATACAACATATTTTGATCAAATAGAGTGGATAAAAATAATAAACACACTCTTCCCATTATTCATTGCTTCAGATATTGGAAAAAGCATAATATCAATGCAGCTAGTGAATGGGCCTAGGCCTACAAGCAGACTGTTCATTAAATTATTTCAATTTTGAATACAAATATAATTAATTCATCACCTAATACAACATATTATGATCAAATAGAGTGGATAAAAATAATAAACACACTCTTCCCATTATTCATTGCTTCAGATATTGGAAAAAGCATAATATCAATGCAGCTAGTGGATGGGCCTAGGCCTACAAGCAGACTGTTCATTCAATTATTTCAATTTTGAATACAAATATAATTAATTTATCACCTAATACGACATATTATGATCAAATAGAGTGGATAAAAATAATAAACACACTATTCCCATTATTCATTGCTTCAGATATTGGAAAAAGCATAATATCAATGCAGCTAGTGGATGGGCCTAGGCCTACAAGCAGACTGTTCATTCAATTATTTCAATTTTGAATACAAATATAATTAATTTTTCACCTAATACAACATATTTTGATCAAATAGAGTGGATAAAAATAATAAACAGTATCTTCCCATTATTCATTGCTTCAGATATTGGAAAAAGCATAATATCAATGCAGCTAGTGAATGGGCCTAGGCCTACAAGCAGACTGTTATTTAAATTATTTCAATTTTGAATACAAATATAATTAATTTATCACCTAATACAACATATTATGATCAAATAGAGTGGATAAAAATAATAAACACACTCTTCCCATTATTCATTGCTTCAGATATTGGAATAAGCATAATATCAATGCAGCTAGTGGATGGGCCTAGGCCTACAAGCAGACTGTTCATTCAATTATTTCAATTTTGAATACAAATATAATTAATTTTTCGCCTAATACAACATATTTTGATCAAATAGAGTGGATAAAAATAATAAACAGTATCTTCCCATTATTCATTGCTTCAGATATTGGAAAAAGCATAATATCAATGCAGCTAGTGAATGGGCCTAGGCCTACAAGCAGACTGTTCATTAAATTATTTCAATTTTGAATACAAATATAATTAATTTTTCACCTAATACAACATATTTTGATCAAATAGAGTGGATAAAAATAATAAACACTCTCTTCCCATTATTCATTGCTTCAGATATTGGAAAAAGCATAATATCAATGCAGCTAGTGAATGGGCCTAGGCCTACAAGCAAACTGTTCATTAAATTATTCCAATTTTGAATACAAATATAATTAATTTTTCATCTAATACAACATATTTTGATCAAATAGAGTGGATAAAAATAATAAACAGTATCTTCCCATTATTCATTGCTTCAGATATTGGGAAAAGCATAATATCAATGCAGCTAGTGAATGGGCCTAGGCCTACAAGCAGACTGTTCATTCAATTATTTCAATTTTGAATACAAATATAATTAATTTTTCACCTAATACAACATATTTTGATCAAATAGAGTAGATAAAAATAATAAACACTCTCTTCCCATTATTCATTGCTTCAGATATTGGGAAAAGCATAATATCAATGCAGCTAGTGAATGGGCCTAGGCCTACAAGCAGACTGTTCATTAAATTATTTCAATTTTGAATACAAATATAATTAATTTTTCACCTAATACAACATATTTTGATCAAATAGAGTGGATAAAAATAATAAACAGTTTCTTCCCATTATTCATTGCTTCAGATATTGGAAAAAGCATAATATCAATGCAGCTAGTGGATGGGCCTAGGCCTACAAGCAGACTGTTCATTCAATTATTTCAATTTTGAATACAAATATAATTATTTTTTCACCTAATACAACATATTTTGATCAAATAGAGTGGATAAAAATAATAAACACACTCTTCCCATTATTCATTGCTTCAGATATTGGAAAAAGCATAATATCAATGCAGCTAGTGAATGGGCCTAGGCCTACAAGCAGACTGTTCATTAAATTATTTCAATTTTGAATACAAATATAATTAATTCATCACCTAATACAACATATTATGATCAAATAGAGTGGATAAAAATAATAAACACACTCTTCCCATTATTCATTGCTTCAGATATTGGAAAAAGCATAATATCAATGCAGCTAGTGGATGGGCCTAGGCCTACAAGCAGACTGTTCATTCAATTATTTCAATTTTGAATACAAATATAATTAATTTATCACCTAATACGACATATTATGATCAAATAGAGTGGATAAAAATAATAAACACACTATTCCCATTATTCATTGCTTCAGATATTGGAAAAAGCATAATATCAATGCAGCTAGTGGATGGGCCTAGGCCTACAAGCAGACTGTTCATTCAATTATTTCAATTTTGAATACAAATATAATTAATTTTTCACCTAATACAACATATTTTGATCAAATAGAGTGGATAAAAATAATAAACAGTATCTTCCCATTATTCATTGCTTCAGATATTGGAAAAAGCATAATATCAATGCAGCTAGTGAATGGGCCTAGGCCTACAAGCAGACTGTTAATTAAATTATTTCAATTTTGAATACAAATATAATTAATTTTTCACCTAATACAACATATTTTGATCAAATAGAGTGGATAAAAATAATAAACACACTCTTCCCATTATTCATTGCTTCAGATATTGGAAAAAGCATAATATCAATGCAGCTAGTGGATGGGCCTAGGCCTACAAGCAGACTGTTCATTCAATTATTTCAATTTTGAATACTAATATAATTAATTTATCACCTAATACAACATATTTTGATCAAATAGAGTGGATAAAAATAATAAACACACTCTTCCCATTATTCATTGCTTCAGATATTGGAAAAAGCATAATATCAATGCAGCTAGTGGATGGGCCTAGGCCTACAAGCAGACTGTTCATTCAATTATTTCAATTTTGAATACAAATATAATTAATTTTTCACCTAATACAACATATTTTGATCAAATAGAGTGGATAAAAATAATAAACAGTATCTTCCCATTATTCATTGCTTCAGATATTGGAAAAAGCATAATATCAATGCAGCTAGTGAATGGGCCTAGGCCTACAAGCAGACTGTTCATTCAATTATTTCAATTTTGAATACAAATATAATCAATTTATCACCTAATACAACATATTATGATCAAATAGAGTGGATAAAAATAATAAACAGTATCTTCCCATTATTCATTGCTTCAGATATTGGAAAAAGCATAATATCAATGCAGCTAGTGGATGGGCCTAGGCCTACAAGCAGACTGTTCATTCAATTATTTCAATTTTGAATACAAATATAATTAATTTTTCACCTAATACAACATATTTTGATCAAATAGAGTGGATAAAAATAATAAACACACTCTTCCCATTATTCATTGCTTCAGATATTGGGAAAAGCATAATATCAATGCAGCTAGTGAATGGGCCTAGGCCTACAAGCAGACTGTTCATTAAATTATTTCAATTTTGAATACAAATATAATTAATTTTTCACCTAATACAACATATTTTGATCAAATAGAGTAGATAAAAATAATAAACACTCTCTTCCCATTATTCATTGCTTCAGATATTGGAAAAAGCATAATATCAATGCAGCTAGTGAATGGGCCTAGGCCTACAAGCGAACTGTTCATTAAATTATTTCAATTTTGAATACAAATATAATTAATTTTTCACCTAATACAACATATTTTGATCAAATAGAGTGGATAAAAATAATAAACAGTATCTTCCCATTATTCATTGCTTCAGATATTGGAAGAAGCATAATATCAATGCAGCTAGTGAATGGGCCTAGGCCTACAAGCAGACTGTTCATTCAATTATTTCAATTTTGAATACAAATATAATCAATTTTTCACCTAATACAACATATTTTGATCAAATAGAGTACATAAAAATAATAAACACTCTCTTCCCATTATTCATTGCTTCAGATATTGGGAAAAGCATAATATCAATGCAGCTAGTGAATGGGCCTTGGCCTACAAGCAGACTGTTCATTCAATTATTTCAATTTTGAATACAAATATAATTGATTTATCACCTAATACAACATATTTTGATCAAATAGAGGGGATAAAAATAATAAACAGTATCTTCCCATTATTCATTGCTTCAGATATTGGAAAAAGCATAATATCAATGCAGCTAGTGGATGGGCCTAGGCCTACAAGCAGACTGTTCATTCAATTATTTCAATTTTGAATACAAATATAATTAATTTTTTACCTAATACAACATATTTTGATCAAATAGAGTGGATAAAAATAATAAACAGTATCTTCCCATTATTCATTGCTTCAGATATTGGAAAAAGCATAATATCAATGCAGCTAGTGAATGGGCCTAGGCCTACAAGCAGACTGTTCATTAAATTATTTCAATTTTGAATACAAATATAATTAATTTTTCACCTAATACAACATATTTTGATCAAATAGAGTAGATAAAAATAATAAACACTCTCTTCCCATTATTCATTGCTTCAGATATTGGAAAAAGCATAATATCAATGCAGCTAGTGAATGGGCCTAGGCCTACAAGCAGACTGTTCATTAAATTATTTCAATTTTGAATACAAATATAATTAATTTTTCACCTAATACAACATATTTTGATCAAATAGAGTGGATAAAAATAATAAACAGTATCTTCCCATTATTCATTGCTTCAGATATTGGAAAAAGCATAATATCAATGCAGCTAGTGGATGGGCCTAGGCCTACAAGCAGACTGTTCATTCAATTATTTCAATTTTGAATACAAATTTAATTAATTTTTTACCTAATACAACATATTTTGATCAAATAGAGTGGATAAAAATAATAAACAGTATCTTCCCATTATTCATTGCTTCAGATATTGGAAAAAGCATAATATCAATGCAGCTAGTGAATGGGCCTAGGCCTACAAGCAGACTGTTCATTAAATTATTTCAATTTTGAATACAAATATAATTAATTCATCACCTAATACAACATATTATGATCAAATAGAGTGGATAAAAATAATAATACACTCTTCCCATTATTCATTGCTTCAGATATTGGAAAAAGCATAATATCAATGCAGCTAGTGGATGGGCCTAGGCCTACAAGCAGACTGTTCATTCAATTATTTCAATTTTGGATACAAATATAATTAATTTATCACCTAATACAACATATTATGATCAAATAGAGTGGATAAAAATAATAAACACACTCTTCCCATTATTCATTGCTTCAGATATTGGAAAAAGCATAATATCAATGCAGCTAGTGGATGGGCCTAGGCCTACAAGCAGACTGTTCATTCAATTATTTCAATTTTGAATACAAATATAATTAATTTTTCACCTAATACAACATATTTTGATCAAATAGAGTGGATAAAAATAATAAACAGTATCTTCCCATTATTCATTGCTTCAGATATTGGAAAAAGCATAATATCAATGCAGCTAGTGAATGGGCCTAGGCCTACAAGCAGACTGTTCATTAAATTATTTCAATTTTGAATACAAATATAATTAATTTTTCACCTAATACAACATATTTTGATCAAATAGAGTGGATAAAAATAATAAACACACTCTTCCCATTATTCATTGCTTCAGATATTGGAAAAAGCATAATATCAATGCAGCTAGTGGATGGGCCTAGGCCTACAAGCAGACTGTTCATTCAATTATTTCAATTTTGAATACTAATATAATTAATTTATCACCTAATACAACATATTTTGATCAAATAGAGTGGATAAAAATAATAAACACACTCTTCCCATTATTCATTGCTTCAGATATTGGAAAAAGCATAATATCAATGCAGCTAGTGGATGGGCCTAGGCCTACAAGCAGACTGTTCATTCAATTATTCCAATTTTGAATACAAATATAATTAATTTTTCACCTAATACAACATATTTTGATCAAATAGAGTGGATAAAAATAATAAACAGTATCTTCCCATTATTCATTGCTTCAGTTATTGGAAAAAGCATAATATCAATGCAGCTAGTGAATGGGCCTAGGCCTACAAGCAGACTGTTCATTCAATTATTTCAATTTTGAATACAAATATAATCAATTTATCACCTAATACAACATATTATGATCAAATAGAGTGTATAAAAATAATAAACAGTATCTTCCCATTATTCATTGATTCAGATATTGGAAAAAGCATAATATCAATGCAGCTATTGGATGGGCCTAGGCCTACAAGCAGACTGTTCATTAAATTATTTCAATTTTGAATACAAATATAATTAATTTTTCACCTAATACAACATATTTTGATCAAATAGAGTGGATAAAAATAATAAACAGTATCTTCCCATTATTCATTGCTTCAGATATTGGAAAAAGCATAATATCAATGCAGCTAGTGAATGGGCCTAGGCCTACAAGCAGACTGTTCATTAAATTATTTCAATTTTGAATACAAATATAATTAATTTTTCACCTAATACAACATATTTTGATCAAATAGAGTAGATAAAAATAATAAACACTCTCTTCCCATTATTCATTGCTTCAGATATTGGAAAAAGCATAATATCAATGCAGCTAGTGAATGGGCCTAGGCCTACAAGCAAACTGTTCATTAAATTATTTCAATTTTCAATACAAATATAATTAATTTTTCACCTAATACAACATATTTTGATCAAATAGAGTGGATAAAAATAATAAACAGTATCTTCCCATTATTCATTGCTTCAGATATTGGAAGAAGCATAATATCAATGCAGCTAGTGAATGGGCCTAGGCTTACAAGCAGACTGTTCATTCAATTATTTCAATTTTGAATACAAATATAATTAATTTTTCACCTAATACAACATATTTTGATCAAATAGAGTGGATAAAAATAATAAACAGTATCTTCCCATTATTCATTGCTTCAGATATTGGAAGAAGCATAATATCAATGCAGCTAGTGAATGGGCCTAGGCTTACAAGCAGACTGTTCATTCAATTATTTCAATTTTGAATACAAATATAATTAATTTTTCACCTAATACAACATATTTTGATCAAATAGAGTACATAAAAATAATAAACACTCTCTTCCCATTATTCATTGCTTCAGATATTGGGAAAAGCATAATATCAATGCAGCTAGTGAATGGGCCTAGGCCTACAAGCAGACTGTTCATTAAATTATTTCAATTTTGAATACAAATATAATTAATTTTTCACCTAATACAACATATTTTGATCAAATAGAGGGGATAAAAATAATAAACAGTATCTTCCCATTATTCATTGCTTCAGATATTGGAAAAAGCATAATATCAATGCAGCTAGTGGATGGGCCTAGGCCTACAAGCAGACTGTTCATTCAATTATTTCAATTTAGAATACAAATATAATTAATTTTTCACCTAATACAACATATTTTGATCAAATAGAGTGGATAAAAATAATAAACAGTATCTTCCCATTATTCATTGCTTCAGATATTGGAAAAAGCATAATATCAATGCAGCTAGTGAATGGGCCTAGGCCTACAAGCAGACTGTTCATTAAATTATTTCAATTTTGAATACAAATATAATTAATTTTTCACCTAATACAACATATTTTGATCAAATAGAGTAGATAAAAATAATAAACACTCTCTTCCCATTATTCATTGCTTCAGATATTGGAAAAAGCATAATATCAATGCAGCTAGTGAATGGGCCTAGGCCTACAAGCAAACTGTTCATTAAATTATTTCAATTTTGAATACAAATATAATTAATTTTTCACCTAATACAACATATTTTGATCAAATAGAGTGGATAAAAATAATAAACAGTATCTTCCCATTATTCATTGCTTCAGATATTGGAAGAAGCATAATATCAATGCAGCTAGTGAATGGGCCTAGGCCTACAAGCAGACTGTTCATTCAATTATTTCAATTTTGAATACAAATATAATCAATTTTTCACCTAATACAACATATTTTGATCAAATAGAGTACATAAAAATAATAAACACTCTCTTCCCATTATTCATTGCTTCAGATATTGGGAAAAGCATAATATCAATGCAGCTAGTGAATGGGCCTTGGCCTACAAGCAGACTGTTCATTCAATTATTTCAATTTTGAATACAAATATAATTGATTTATCACCTAATACAACATATTTTGATCAAATAGAGGGGATAAAAATAATAAACAGTATCTTCCCATTATTCATTGCTTCAGATATTGGAAAAAGCATAATATCAATGCAGCTAGTGGATGGGCCTAGGCCTACAAGCAGACTGTTCATTCAATTATTTCAATTTTGAATACAAATATAATTAATTTTTTACCTAATACAACATATTTTGATCAAATAGAGTGGATAAAAATAATAAACAGTATCTTCCCATTATTCATTGCTTCAGATATTGGAAAAAGCATAATATCAATGCAGCTAGTGAATGGGCCTAGGCCTACAAGCAGACTGTTCATTAAATTATTTCAATTTTGAATACAAATATAATTAATTTTTCACCTAATACAACATATTTTGATCAAATAGAGTAGATAAAAATAATAAACACTCTCTTCCCATTATTCATTGCTTCAGATATTGGAAAAAGCATAATATCAATGCAGCTAGTGAATGGGCCTAGGCCTACAAGCAGACTGTTCATTAAATTATTTCAATTTTGAATACAAATATAATTAATTTTTCACCTAATACAACATATTTTGATCAAATAGAGTGGATAAAAATAATAAACAGTATCTTCCCATTATTCATTGCTTCAGATATTGGAAAAAGCATAATATCAATGCAGCTAGTGGATGGGCCTAGGCCTACAAGCAGACTGTTCATTCAATTATTTCAATTTTGAATACAAATTTAATTAATTTTTTACCTAATACAACATATTTTGATCAAATAGAGTGGATAAAAATAATAAACAGTATCTTCCCATTATTCATTGCTTCAGATATTGGAAAAAGCATAATATCAATGCAGCTAGTGAATGGGCCTAGGCCTACAAGCAGACTGTTCATTAAATTATTTCAATTTTGAATACAAATATAATTAATTCATCACCTAATACAACATATTATGATCAAATAGAGTGGATAAAAATAATAATACACTCTTCCCATTATTCATTGCTTCAGATATTGGAAAAAGCATAATATCAATGCAGCTAGTGGATGGGCCTAGGCCTACAAGCAGACTGTTCATTCAATTATTTCAATTTTGGATACAAATATAATTAATTTATCACCTAATACAACATATTATGATCAAATAGAGTGGATAAAAATAATAAACACACTCTTCCCATTATTCATTGCTTCAGATATTGGAAAAAGCATAATATCAATGCAGCTAGTGGATGGGCCTAGGCCTACAAGCAGACTGTTCATTCAATTATTTCAATTTTGAATACAAATATAATTAATTTTTCACCTAATACAACATATTTTGATCAAATAGAGTGGATAAAAATAATAAACAGTATCTTCCCATTATTCATTGCTTCAGATATTGGAAAAAGCATAATATCAATGCAGCTAGTGAATGGGCCTAGGCCTACAAGCAGACTGTTCATTAAATTATTTCAATTTTGAATACAAATATAATTAATTTTTCACCTAATACAACATATTTTGATCAAATAGAGTGGATAAAAATAATAAACACACTCTTCCCATTATTCATTGCTTCAGATATTGGAAAAAGCATAATATCAATGCAGCTAGTGGATGGGCCTAGGCCTACAAGCAGACTGTTCATTCAATTATTTCAATTTTGAATACTAATATAATTAATTTATCACCTAATACAACATATTTTGATCAAATAGAGTGGATAAAAATAATAAACACACTCTTCCCATTATTCATTGCTTCAGATATTGGAAAAAGCATAATATCAATGCAGCTAGTGGATGGGCCTAGGCCTACAAGCAGACTGTTCATTCAATTATTCCAATTTTGAATACAAATATAATTAATTTTTCACCTAATACAACATATTTTGATCAAATAGAGTGGATAAAAATAATAAACAGTATCTTCCCATTATTCATTGCTTCAGTTATTGGAAAAAGCATAATATCAATGCAGCTAGTGAATGGGCCTAGGCCTACAAGCAGACTGTTCATTCAATTATTTCAATTTTGAATACAAATATAATCAATTTATCACCTAATACAACATATTATGATCAAATAGAGTGGATAAAAATAATAAACAGTATCTTCCCATTATTCATTGCTTCAGATATTGGAAAAAGCATAATATCAATGCAGCTATTGGATGGGCCTAGGCCTACAAGCAGACTGTTCATTAAATTATTTCAATTTTGAATACAAATATAATTAATTTTTCACCTAATACAACATATTTTGATCAAATAGAGTGGATAAAAATAATAAACAGTATCTTCCCATTATTCATTGCTTCAGATATTGGAAAAAGCATAATATCAATGCAGCTAGTGAATGGGCCTAGGCCTACAAGCAGACTGTTCATTAAATTATTTCAATTTTGAATACAAATATAATTAATTTTTCACCTAATACAACATATTTTGATCAAATAGAGTAGATAAAAATAATAAACACTCTCTTCCCATTATTCATTGCTTCAGATATTGGAAAAAGCATAATATCAATGCAGCTAGTGAATGGGCCTAGGCCTACAAGCAAACTGTTCATTAAATTATTTCAATTTTGAATACAAATATAATTAATTTTTCACCTAATACAACATATTTTGATCAAATAGAGTGGATAAAAATAATAAACAGTATCTTCCCATTATTCATTGCTTCAGATATTGGAAGAAGCATAATATCAATGCAGCTAGTGAATGGGCCTAGGCTTACAAGCAGACTGTTCATTCAATTATTTCAATTTTGAATACAAATATAATTAATTTTTCACCTAATACAACATATTTTGATCAAATAGAGTACATAAAAATAATAAACACTCTCTTCCCATTATTCATTGCTTCAGATATTGGGAAAAGCATAATATCAATGCAGCTAGTGAATGGGCTCAGGCCTACAAGCAGACTGTTCATTAAATTATTTCAATTTTGAATACAAATATAATTAATTTTTCACCTAATACAACATATTTTGATCAAATAGAGGGGATAAAAATAATAAACAGTATCTTCCCATTATTCATTGCTTCAGATATTGGAAAAAGCATAATATCAATGCAGCTAGTGGATGGGCCTAGGCCTACAAGCAGACTGTTCATTCAATTATTTCAATTTAGAATACAAATATAATTAATTTTTCACCTAATACAACATATTTTGATCAAATAGAGTGGATAAAAATAATAAACAGTATCTTCCCATTATTCATTGCTTCAGATATTGGAAAAAGCATAATATCAATGCAGCTAGTGAATGGGCCTAGGCCTACAAGCAGACTGTTGATTAAATTATTTCAATTTTGAATACAAATATTATTAATTTTTCACCTAATACAACATATTTTGATCAAATAGAGTAGATAAAAATAATAAACACTCTCTTCCCATTATTCATTGCTTCAGATATTGGAAAAAGCATAATATCAATGCAGCTAGTGAATGGGCCTAGGCCTACAAGCAGACTGTTCATCAAATTATTTCAATTTTGAATACAAATATAATTAATTTATCACCTAATACAACATATTTTGATCAAATAGAGTGGATAAAAATAATAAACAGTATCTTCCCATTATTCATTGCTTCAGATATTGGGAAAAGCATAATATCAATGCAGCTAGTGGATGGGCCTAGGCCTACAAGCAGACTGTTCATTAAATTATTTCAATTTTGAATACAAATATAATTAATTTTTCACCTAATACAACATATTTTGATCAAATAGAGTGGATAAAAATAATAAACACTCTCTTCCCATTATTCATTGCTTCAGATATTGGAAAAAGCATAATATCAATGCAGCTAGTGAATGGGCCTAGGCCTACAAGCAGACTGTTCATTAAATTATTTCAATTTTGAATACAAATATAATTAATTTTTCACCTAATACAACATATTTTGAACAAATAGAGTAGATAAAAATAATAAACACTTTCTTCCCATTATTCATTGCTTCAGATATTGGAAAAAGCATAATATCAATGCAGCTAGTGAATGGGCCTAGGCCTACAAGCAGACTGTTCATTAAATTATTTCAATTTTGAATACAAATATAATTAATTTTTCACCTAATACAACATATTTTGATCAAATAGAGTGGATAAAAATAATAAACAGTATCTTCCCATTATTCATTGCTTCAGATATTGGAAAAAGCATAATATCAATGCAGCTAGTGGATGGGCCTAGGCCTACAAGCAGACTGTTCATTCAATTATTTCAATTTTGAATACAAATATAATTAATTTATCACCTAATACAACATATTATGATCAAATAGAGTGGATAAAAATAATAAACACACTCTTCCCATTATTCATTGCTTCAGATATTGGAAAAAAGCATAATATCAATGCAGCTAGTGAATGGGCCTAGGCCTACAAGCAGACTGTTCATTGGAGTATTTCAATTTTGAATACAAATATAATCAATTTTTCACCTAATACAACATATTTTGATCAAATAGAGTGGATAAAAATAATAAACACTCTCTTCCCATTATTCATTGCTTCAGATATTGGAAAAAGCATAATATCAATGCAGCTAGTGAATGGGCCTAGGCCTACAAGCAGACTGTTCATTAAATTATTTCAATTTTGAATACAAATATAATTAATTTTTCACCTAATACAACATATTATGATCAAATAGAGTGGATAAAAATAATAAACAGTATCTTCCCATTATTCATTGCTTCAGATATTGAAAAAAGCATAATATCAATGCAGCTAGTGAATGGGCCTAGGCCTACAAGCAGACTGTTCATTAAATTATTTCAATTTTGAATACAAATATAATTAATTTATCACCTAATACAACATATTATGATCAAATAGAGTGGATAAAAATAATAAACAGTATCTTCCCATTATTCATTGCTTCAGATATTGGAAAAAGCATAATATCAATGCAGCTAGTGAATGGGCCTAGGCCTACAAGCAGACTGTTCATTAAATTATTTCAATTTTGAATACAAGTATAATTAGTTTTTCACCTAATACAACATATTATGATCAAATAGAGTGGATAAAAATAATAAACAGTATCTTCCCATTATTCATTGCTTCAGATATTGGAAAAAGCATAATATCAATGCAGCTAGTGAATGGGCCTAGGCCTACAAGCAGACTGTTCATTAAATTATTTCAATTTTGAATACAAATATAATTAATTTTTCACCTAATACAACATATTTTGATCAAATAGAGTGGAAAAAAATAATAAACAGTATCTTCCCATTATTCATTGCTTCAGATATTGGAAAAAGCATAATATCAATGCAGCTAGTGAATGGGCCTAGGCCTACAAGCAGACTGTTCATTAAATTTTTCCAATTTTGAATACAAATATAATTAATTTTTCACCTAATACAACATATTTTGATCAAATAGAGTGGATAAAAATAATAAACACACTCTTCCCATTATTCATTGCTTCAGATATTGGAAAAAGCATAATATCAATGCAGCTAGTGAATGGGCCTAGGCCTACAAGCAGACTGTTCATTAAATTATTTCAATTTTGAATACAAATATAATTGATTTATCACCTAATACAACATATTTTGATCAAATAGAGTGGATAAAAATAATAAACACACTCTTCCCATTATTCATTGCTTCGGACATTGGAAAAAGCATAATATCAATGCAGCTAGTGGATGGGCCTAGGCCTACAAGCAGACTGTTCATTCAATTATTTCAATTTTGAATACAAATATAATTAATTTATCACCTAATACAACATATTTTGATCAAATAGAGTGGATAAAAATAATAAACACACTCTTCCCATTATTCATTGCTTCAGATATTGGAGAAAGCATAATATCAATGCAGCTAGTGGATGGGCCTAGGCCTACAAGCAGACTGTTCATTCAATTATTTCAATTTTGAATACAAATATAATTAATTTTTCACCTAATACAACATATTTTGATCAAATAGAGTGGATAAAAATAATAAACAGTATCTTCCCATTATTCATTGCTTCAGATATTGGAAAAAGCATAATATCAATGCAGCTAGTGAATGGGCCTAGGCCTACAAGCAGACTGTTCATTCAATTATTTCAATTTTGAATACAAATATAATTAATTTTTCACCTAATACAACATATTTTGATCAAATAGAGTGGATAAAAATAATAAACAGTATCTTCCCATTATTCATTGCTTCAGATATTGGAAAAAGCATAATATCAATGCAGCTAGTGAATGGGCCTAGGCCTACAAGCAGACTGTTCATTAAATTATTTCAATTTTGAATACAAATATAATCAATTTTTCACCTAATACAACATATTTTGATCAAATAGAGTAGATAAAAATAATAAACACTCTCATCCCATTATTCATTGTTTCAGATATTGGAAAAAGCATAATATCAATGCAGCTAGTGAATGGGCCTAGGCCTACAAGCAAACTGTTCATTAAATTATTTCAATTTTGAATACAAATATAATTAATTTTTCACCTAATACAACATATTTTGATCAAATAGAGTGGATAAAAATAATAAACAGTATCTTCCCATTATTCATTGCTTCAGATATTGGAAAAAGCATAATATCAATGCAGCTAGTGAATTGTCCTAGGCCTACAAGCAGACTGTTCATTCAATTATTTCAATTTTGAATACAAATATAATTAATTTTTCACCTAATACAACATATTTTGATCAAATAGAGTAGATAAAAAAAATAAACACTCTCTTCCCATTATTCATTGCTTCAGATATTGGGAAAAGCATAATATCAATGCAGCTAGTGAATGGGCCTAGGCCTACAAGCAGACTGTTCATTAAATTATTTCAATTTTGAATACAAATATAATTTATTTTTCACCTAATACAACATATTTTGATCAACTAGAGTGGATAAAAATAATAAACAGTATCTTCCCATTATTCATTGCTTCAGATATTGGAGAAAGCATAATATCAATGCAGCTAGTGGATGGGCCTAGGCCTACAAGCAGACTGTTCATTAAATTATTTCAATTTTGAATACAAATATAATTAATTTTTCACCTAATACAACATATTTTGATCAAATAGAGTAGATAAAAATAATAAACACTCTCTTCCCATTATTCATTGCTTCAGATATTGGAAAAAGCATAATATCAATGCAGCTAGTGGATGGGCCTAGGCCTACAAGCAGACTGTTCATTCAATTATTTCAATTTTGAATACAAATATAATTAATTTTTCACCTAATACAACATATTTTGATCAAATAGAGTGGATAAAAATAATAAACAGTATCTTCCCATTATTCATTGCTTCAGATATTGGAAAAAGCATAATATCAATGCAGCTAGTGAATGGGCCTAGGCCTACAAGCAGACTGTTCATTCAATTATTTCAATTTTGAATACAAATATAATCAATTTATCACCTAATACAACATATTATGATCAAATAGAGTGGATAAAAATAATAAACAGTATCTTCCCATTATTCATTGCTTCAGATATTGGAAAAAGCATAATATCAATGCAGCTAGTGGATGGGCCTAGGCCTACAAGCAGACTGTTCATTCAATTATTTCAATTTTTAATACAAATATAATTAATTTTTCACCTAATACAACATATTTTGATCAAATAGAGTGGATAAAAATAATAAACACACTCTTCCCATTATTCATTGCTTCAGATATTGGGAAAAGCATAATATCAATGCAGCTAGTGAATGGGCCTAGGCCTACAAGCAGACTGTTCATTAAATTATTTCAATTTTGAATACAAATATAATTAATTTTTCACCTAATACAACATATTTTGATCAAATAGAGTAGATAAAAATAATAAACACTCTCTTCCCATTATTCATTGCTTCAGATATTGGAAAAAGCATAATATCAATGCAGCTAGTGAATGGGCCTAGGCTTACAAGCAGACTGTTCATTCAATTATTTCAATTTTGAATACAAATATAATTAATTTTTCACCTAATACAACATATTTTGATCAAATAGAGTGGATAAAAATAATAAACACACTCTTCCCATTATTCATTGCTTCAGATATTGGGAAAAGCATAATATCAATGCAGCTAGTGAATGGGCCTAGGCCTACAAGCAGACTGTTCATTAAATTATTTCAATTTTGAATACAAATATAATTAATTTTTCACCTAATACAACATATTTTGATCAAATAGAGTAGATAAAAATAATAAACACTCTCTTCCCATTATTCATTGCTTCAGATATTGGAAAAAGCATAATATCAATGCAGCTAGTGAATGGGCCTAGGCCTACAAGCAAACTGTTCATTAAATTATTTCAATTTTGAATACAAATATAATTAATTTTTCACCTAATACAACATATTTTGATCAAATAGAGTGGATAAAAATAATAAACAGTATCTTCCCATTATTCATTGCTTCAGATATTGGAAGAAGCATAATATCAATGCAGCTAGTGAATGGGCCTAGGCCTACAAGCAGACTGTTCATTCAATTATTTCAATTTTGAATACAAATATAATCAATTTTTCACCTAATACAACATATTTTGATCAAATAGAGTACATAAAAATAATAAACACTCTCTTCCCATTATTCATTGCTTCAGATATTGGGAAAAGCATAATATCAATGCAGCTAGTGAATGGGCCTTGGCCTACAAGCAGACTGTTCATTCAATTATTTCAATTTTGAATACAAATATAATGGATTTATCACCTAATACAACATATTTTGATCAAATAGAGGGGATAAAAATAATAAACAGTATCTTCCCATTATTCATTGCTTCAGATATTGGAAAAAGCATAATATCAATGCAGCTAGTGGATGGGCCTAGGCCTACAAGCAGACTGTTCATTCAATTATTTCAATTTTGAATACAAATATAATTAATTTTTTACCTAATACAACATATTTTGATCAAATAGATTGGATAAAAATAATAAACAGTATCTTCCCATTATTCATTGCTTCAGATATTGGAAAAAGCATAATATCAATGCAGCTAGTGAATGGGCCTAGGCCTACAAGCAGACTGTTCATTAAATTATTTCAATTTTGAATACAAATATAATTAATTTTTCACCTAATACAACATATTTTGATCAAATAGAGTAGATAAAAATAATAAACACTCTCTTCCCATTATCCATTGCTTCAGATATTGGAAAAAGCATAATATCAATGCAGCTAGTGAATGGGCCTAGGCCTACAAGCAGACTGTTCATTAAATTATTTCAATTTTGAATACAAATATAATTAATTTTTCACCTAATACAACATATTTTGATCAAATAGAGTGGATAAAAATAATAAACAGTATCTTCCCATTATTCATTGCTTCAGATATTGGAAAAAGCATAATATCAATGCAGCTAGTGGATGGGCCTAGGCCTACAAGCAGACTGTTCATTCAATTATTTCAATTTTGAATACAAATTTAATTAATTTTTCACCTAATACAACATATTTTGATCAAATAGATTGGATAAAAATAATAAACAGTATCTTCCCATTATTCATTGCTTCAGATATTGGAAAAAGCATAATATCAATGCAGCTAGTGAATGGGCCTAGGCCTACAAGCAGACTGTTCATTAAATTATTTCAATTTTGAATACAAATATAATTAATTCATCACCTAATACAACATATTATGATCAAATAGAGTGGATAAAAATAATAATACACTCTTCCCATTATTCATTGCTTCAGATATTGGAAAAAGCATAATATCAATGCAGCTAGTGGATGGGCCTAGGCCTACAAGCAGACTGTTCATTCAATTATTTCAATTTTGGATACAAATATAATTAATTTATCACCTAATACAACATATTATGATCAAATAGAGTGGATAAAAATAATAAACACACTCTTCCCATTATTCATTGCTTCAGATATTGGAAAAAGCATAATATCAATGCAGCTAGTGGATGGGCCTAGGCCTACAAGCAGACTGTTCATTCAATTATTTCAATTTTGAATACAAATATAATTAATTTTTCACCTAATACAACATATTTTGATCAAATAGAGTGGATAAAAATAATAAACAGTATCTTCCCATTATTCATTGCTTCAGATATTGGAAAAAGCATAATATCAATGCAGCTAGTGAATGGGCCTAGGCCTACAAGCAGACTGTTCATTAAATTATTTCAATTTTGAATACAAATATAATTAATTTTTCACCTAATACAACATATTTTGATCAAATAGAGTGGATAAAAATAATAAACACACTCTTCCCATTATTCATTGCTTCAGATATTGGAAAAAGCATAATATCAATGCAGCTAGTGGATGGGCCTAGGCCTACAAGCAGACTGTTCATTCAATTATTTCAATTTTGAATACTAATATAATTAATTTATCACCTAATACAACATATTTTGATCAAATAGAGTGGATAAAAATAATAAACACACTCTTCCCATTATTCATTGCTTCAGATATTGGAAAAAGCATAATATCAATGCAGCTAGTGGATGGGCCTAGGCCTACAAGCAGACTGTTCATTCAATTATTCCAATTTTGAATACAAATATAATTAATTTTTCACCTAATACAACATATTTTGATCAAATAGAGTGGATAAAAATAATAAACAGTATCTTCCCATTATTCATTGCTTCAGTTATTGGAAAAAGCATAATATCAATGCAGCTAGTGAATGGGCCTAGGCCTACAAGCAGACTGTTCATTCAATTATTTCAATTTTGAATACAAATATAATCAATTTATCACCTAATACAACATATTATGATCAAATAGAGTGGATAAAAATAATAAACAGTATCTTCCCATTATTCATTGCTTCAGATATTGGAAAAAGCATAATATCAATGCAGCTAGTGGATGGGCCTAGGCCTACAAGCAGACTGTTCATTCAATTATTTCAATTTTGAATACAAATATAATTAATTTTTCACCTAATACAACATATTTTGATCAAATAGAGTGGATAAAAATAATAAACAGTATCTTCCCATTATTCATTGCTTCAGATATTGGAAAAAGCATAATATCAATGCAGCTAGTGAATGTGCCTAGGCCTACAAGCAGACTGTTCATTAAATTATTTCAATTTTGAATACAAATATAATTAATTTTTCACCTAATACAACATATTTTGATCAAATAGAGTAGATAAAAATAATAAACACTCTCTTCCCATTATTCATTGCTTCAGATATTGGAAAAAGCATAATATCAATGCAGCTAGTGAATGGGCCTAGGCCTACAAGCAAACTGTTCATTAAATTATTTCAATTTTGAATACAAATATAATTAATTTTTCACCTAATACAACATATTTTGATCAAATAGAGTGGATAAAAATAATAAACAGTATCTTCCCATTATTCATTGCTTCAGATATTGGAAGAAGCATAATATCAATGCAGCTAGTGAATGGGCCTAGGCTTACAAGCAGACTGTTCATTCAATTATTTCAATTTTGAATACAAATATAATTAATTTTTCACCTAATACAACATATTTTGATCAAATAGAGTACATAAAAATAATAAACACTCTCTTCCCATTATTCATTGCTTCAGATATTGGGAAAAGCATAATATCAATGCAGCTAGTGAATGGGCCTAGGCCTACAAGCAGACTGTTCATTAAATTATTTCAATTTTGAATACAAATATAATTAATTTTTCACCTAATACAACATATTTTGATCAAATAGAGGGGATAAAAATAATAAACAGTATCTTCCCATTATTCATTGCTTCAGATATTGGAAAAAGCATAATATCAATGCAGCTAGTGGATGGGCCTAGGCCTACAAGCAGACTGTTCATTCAATTATTTCAATTTAGAATACAAATATAATTAATTTTTCACCTAATACAACATATTTTGATCAAATAGAGTGGATAAAAATAATAAACAGTATCTTCCCATTATTCATTGCTTCAGATATTGGAAAAAGCATAATATCAATGCAGCTAGTGAATGGGCCTAGGCCTACAAGCAGACTGTTGATTAAATTATTTCAATTTTGAATACAAATATTATTAATTTTTCACCTAATACAACATATTTTGATCAAATAGAGTAGATAAAAATAATAAACACTCTCTTCCCATTATTCATTGCTTCAGATATTGGAAAAAGCATAATATCAATGCAGCTAGTGAATGGGCCTAGGCCTACAAGCAGACTGTTCATCAAATTATTTCAATTTTGAATACAAATATAATTAATTTATCACCTAATACAACATATTTTGATCAAATAGAGTGGATAAAAATAATAAACAGTATCTTCCCATTATTCATTGCTTCAGATATTGGGAAAAAGCATAATATCAATGCAGCTAGTGGATGGGCCTAGGCCTACAAGCAGACTGTTCATTAAATTATTTCAATTTTGAATACAAATATAATTAATTTTTCACCTAATACAACATATTTTGATCAAATAGAGTGGATAAAAATAATAAACACTCTCTTCCCATTATTCATTGCTTCAGATATTGGAAAAAGCATAATATCAATGCAGCTAGTGAATGGGCCTAGGCCTACAAGCAGACTGTTCATTAAATTATTTCAATTTTGAATACAAATATAATTAATTTTTCACCTAATACAACATATTTTGATCAAATAGAGTAGATAAAAATAATAAACACTCTCTTCCCATTATTCATTGCTTCAGATATTGGAAAAAGCATAATATCAATGCAGCTAGTGAATGGGCCTAGGCCTACAAGCAGACTGTTCATTAAATTATTTCAATTTTGAATACAAATATAATTAATTTTTCACCTAATACAACATATTTTGATCAAATAGAGTGGATAAAAATAATAAACAGTATCTTCCCATTATTCATTGCTTCAGATATTGGAAAAAGCATAATATCAATGCAGCTAGTGGATGGGCCTAGGCCTACAAGCAGACTGTTCATTCAATTATTTCAATTTTGAATACAAATATAATTAATTTATCACCTAATACAACATATTATGATCAAATAGAGTGGATAAAAATAATAAACACACTCTTCCCATTATTCATTGCTTCAGATATTGGAAAAAAGCATAATATCAATGCAGCTAGTGAATGGGTCTAGGCCTACAAGCAGACTGTTCATTGGAGTATTTCAATTTTGAATACAAATATAATTAATTTTTCACCTAATACAACATATTTTGATCAAATAGAGTGGATAAAAATAATAAACACTCTCTTCCCATTATTCATTGCTTCAGATATTGGAAAAAGCATAATATCAATGCAGCTAGTGAATGGGCCTAGGCCTACAAGCAGACTGTTCATTAAATTATTTCAATTTTGAATACAAATATAATTAATTTTTTCACCTAATACAACATATTATGATCAAATAGAGTGGATAAAAATAATAAACAGTATCTTCCCATTATTCATTGCTTCAGATATTGAAAAAAGCATAATATCAATGCAGCTAGTGAATGGGCCTAGGCCTACAAGCAGACTGTTCATTAAATTATTTCAATTTTGAATACAAATATAATTAATTTATCACCTAATACAACATATTATGATCAAATAGAGTGGATAAAAATAATAAACAGTATCTTCCCATTATTCATTGCTTCAGATATTGGAAAAAGCATAATATCAATGCAGCTAGTGAATGGGCCTAGGCCTACAAGCAGACTGTTCATTAAATTATTTCAATTTTGAATACAAGTATAATTAGTTTTTCACCTAATACAACATATTATGATCAAATAGAGTGGATAAAAATAATAAACAGTATCTTCCCATTATTCATTGCTTCAGATATTGGAAAAAGCATAATATCAATGCAGCTAGTGAATGGGCCTAGGCCTACAAGCAGACTGTTCATTAAATTATTTCAATTTTGAATACAAATATAATTAATTTTTCACCTAATACAACATATTTTGATCAAATAGAGTGGAAAAAAATAATAAACAGTATCTTCCCATTATTCATTGCTTCAGATATTGGAAAAAGCATAATATCAATGCAGCTAGTGAATGGGCCTAGGCCTACAAGCAGACTGTTCATTAAATTTTTCCAATTTTGAATACAAATATAATTAATTTTTCACCTAATACAACATATTTTGATCAAATAGAGTGGATAAAAATAATAAACACACTTCCCATTATTCATTGCTTCAGATATTGGAAAAAGCATAATATCAATGCAGCTAGTGAATGGGCCTAGGCCTACAAGCAGACTGTTCATTCAATTATTTCAATTTTGAATACAAATATAATTAATTTTTCACCTAATACAACATATTTTGATCAAATAGAGTAGATAAAAATAATAAACACTCTCTTCCCATTATTCATTGCTTCAGATATTGGGTAAAGCATAATATCAATGCAGCTAGTGAATGGGCCTAGGCCTACAAGCAGACTGTTCATTAAATTATTTCAATTTTGAATACAAATATAATTAATTTTTCACCTAATACAACATATTTTGATCAAATAGAGTGGATAAAAATAATAAACAGTATCTTCCCATTATTCATTGCTTCAGATATTGGAAAAAGCATAATATCAATGCAGCTAGTGGATGGGCCTAGGCCTACAAGCAGACAGTTCATTCAATTATTTCAATTTTGAATACAAATATAATTAATTTATCACCTAATACAACATATTATGATCAAATAGAGTGGATAAAAATAATAAACACACTCTTCCCATCATTCATTGCTTCAGATATTGGAAAAAGCATAATATCAATGCAGCTAGTGAATGGGCCTAGGCCTACAAGCAGACTGTTCATTAAATTATTTCAATTTTGAATACAAATATAATTAATTTTTCACCTAATACAACATATTTTGATCAAATAGAGTGGATAAAAATAATAAACACTCTCTTCCCATTATTCATTGCTTCAGATATTGGAAAAAGCATAATATCAATGCAGCTAGTGAATGGGCCTAGGCCTACAAGCAGACTGTTCATTCAATTATTTCAATTTTGAATACAAATATAATTAATTTTTCACCTAATACAACATATTTTGATCAAATAGAGTAGATAAAAATAATAAACACTCTCTTCCCATTATTCATTGCTTCAGATATTGGAAAAAGCATAATATCAATGCAGCTAGTGAATGGGCCTAGGCCTACAAGCAGACTGTTCATTAAATTATTTCAATTTTGAATACAAATATAATTAATTTTTCACCTAATACAACATATTTTGATCAAATAGAGTGGATAAAAATAATAAACAGTATCTTCCCATTATTCATTGCTTCAGATATTGGAAAAAGCATAATATCAATGCAGCTAGTGGATGGGCCTAGGCCTACAAGCAGACTGTTCATTCAATTATTTCAATTATGAATACAAATATAATTAATTTATCACCTAATACAACATATTATGATCAAATAGAGTGGATAAAAATAATAAACACACTCTTCCCATTATTCATTGCTTCAGATATTGGAAAAAGCATAATATCAATGCAGCTAGTGAATGGGCCTAGGCCTACAAGCAGACTGTTCATTCAATTATTTCAATTTTGAATACAAATATAATTAATTTTTCACCTAATACAACATATTTTGATCAAATAGAGTAGATAAAAATAATAAACACTCTCTTCCCATTATTCATTGCTTCAGATATTGGGAAAAGCATAATATCAATGCAGCTAGTGAATGGGCCTAGGCCTACAAGCAGACTGTTCATTAAATTATTTCAATTTAGAATACAAATATAATTAATTTTTCACCTAATACAACATATTATGATCAAATAGAGTGGATAAAAATAATAAACAGTATCTTCCCATTATTCATTGCTTCAGATATTGGAAAAAGCATAATATCAATGCAGCTAGTGGATGGGCCTAGGCCTACAAGCAGACTGTTCATTAAATTATTTCAATTTTGAATACAAATATAATTAATTTTTCACCTAATACAACATATTATGATCAAATAGAGTGGATAAAAATAATAAACAGTATCTTCCCATTATTCATTGCTTCAGATATTGGAAAAAGCATAATATCAATGCAGCTAGTGAATGGGCCTAGGCCTACAAGCAGACTGTTCATTAAATTATTTCAATTTTGAATACAAATATAATAAATTTTTCACCTAATACAACATATTATGATCAAATAGAGTGGATAAAAATAATAAACACACTCTTCCCATTATTCATTGCTTCAGATATTGGAAAAAGCATAATATCAATGCAGCTAGTGAATGGGCCTAGGCCTACAAGCAGACTGTTCATTGAATTATTTCAATTTTGAATACAAATATAATTAATTTTTCACCTAATACAACATATTTTGATCAAATAGAGTGGATAAAAATAATAAACACACTCTTCCCATTATTCATTGCTTCAGATATTGGAAAAAGCATAATATCAATGCAGCTAGTGGATGGGCCTAGGCCTACAAGCAGACTGTTCATTCAATTATTTCAATTTTGAATACAAATATAATTAATTTATCACCTAATACAACATATTTTGATCAAATAGAGTGGATAAAAATAATAAACACACTCTTCCCATTATTCATTGCTTCAGATATTGGAAAAAGCATAATATCAATGCAGCTAGTGGATGGGCCTAGGCCTGCAAGCAGACTGTTCATTCAATTATTTCAATTTTGAATACAAATATAATTAATTTTTCACCTAATACAACATATTTTGATCAAATAGAGTGGATAAAAATAATAAACAGTATCTTCCCATTATTCATTGCTTCAGATATTGGAAAAAGCATAATATCAATGCAGCTAGTGAATGGGCCTAGGCCTACAAGCAGACTGTTCATTCAATTATTTCAATTTTGAATACAAATATAATTAATTTATCACCTAATACAACATATTATGATCAAATAGAGTGGATAAAAATAATAAACAGTATCTTCCCATTATTCATTGCTTCAGATATTGGAAAAAGCATAATATCAATGCAGCTAGTGGATGGGCCTAGGCCTACAAGCAGACTGTTCATTCAATTATTTCAATTTTGAATACAAATATAATTAATTTTTCACCTAATACAACATATTTTGATCAAATAGAGTGGATAAAAATAATAAACAGTATCTTCCCATTATTCATTGCTTCAGATATTGGAAAAAGCATAATATCAATGCAGCTAGTGAATGGGCCTAGGCCTACAAGCAGACTGTTCATTAAATTATTTCAATTTTGAATACAAATATAATTAATTTTTCACCTAATACAACATATTTTGATCAAATAGAGTAGATAAAAATAATAAACACTCTCTTCCCATTATTCATTGCTTCAGATATTGGAAAAAGCATAATATCAATGCAGCTAGTGAATGGGCATAGGCCTACAAGCAAACTGTTCATTAAATTATTTCAATTTTGAATACAAATATAATTAATTTTTCACCTAATACAACATATTTTGATCAAATAGAGTGGATAAAAATAATAAACAGTATCTTCCCATTATTCATTGCTTCAGATATTGGAAGAAGCATAATATCAATGCAGCTAGTGAATGGGCCTAGGCCTACAAGCAGACTGTTCATTCAATTATTTCAATTTTGAATACAAATATAATCAATTTTTCACCTAATACAACATATTTTGATCAAATAGAGTAGATAAAAATAATAAACACTCTCTTCCCATTATTCATTGCTTCAGATATTGGGTAAAGCATAATATCAATGCAGCTAGTGAATGGGCCTAGGCCTACAAGCAGACTGTTCATTAAATTATTTCAATTTTGAATACAAATATAATTAATTTTTCACCTGATACAACATATTTTGATCAAATAGAGTGGATAAAAATAATAAACACTCTCTTCCCATTATTCATTGCTTCAGATATTGGAAAAAGCATAATATCAATGCAGCTAGTGGATGGGCCTAGGCCTACAAGCAGACTGTTCATTAAATTATTTCAATTTTGAATACAAATATAATTAATTTTTCACCTGATACAACATATTTTGATCAAATAAAGTGGATAAAAATAATAAACACTCTCTTCCCATTATTCATTGCTTCAGATATTGGAAAAAGCATAATATCAATGCAGCTAGTGAATGGGCCTAGGCCTACAAGCAGACTGTTCATTCAATTATTTCAATTTTGAATACAAATATAATTAATTTTTCACCTAATACAACATATTTTGATCAAATAGAGTAGATAAAAATAATAAACACTCTCTTCCCATTATTCATTGCTTCAGATATTGGAAAAAGCATAATATCAATGCAGCTAGTGAATGGGCCTAGGCCTACAAGCAGACTGTTCATTAAATTATTTCAATTTTGAATACAAATATAATTAATTTTTCACCTAATACAACATATTTTGATCAAATAGAGTGGATAAAAATAATAAACAGTATCTTCTCATTATTCATTGCTCCAGATATTGGAAAAAGCATAATATCAATGCAGCTAGTGGATGGGCCTAGGCCTACAAGCAGACTGTTCATTCAATTATTTCAATTATGAATACAAATATAATTAATTTATCACCTAATACAACATATTATGATCAAATAGAGTGGATAAAAATAATAAACACACTCTTCCCATTATTCATTGCTTCAGATATTGGAAAAAGCATAATATCAATGCAGCTAGTGAATGGGCCTAGGCCTACAAGCAGACTGTTCATTCAATTATTTCAATTTTGAATACAAATATAATTAATTTTTCACCTAATACAACATATTATGATCAAATAGAGTGGATAAAAATAATAAACAGTATCTTCCCATTATTCATTGCTTCAGATATTGGAAAAAGCATAATATCAATGCAGCTAGTGAATGGGCCTAGGCCTACAAGCAGACTGTTCATTAAATTATTTCAATTTTGAATACAAATATAATTAATTTTTCACCTAATACAACATATTATGATCAAATAGAGTGGATAAAAATAATAAACAGTATCTTCCTATTATTAATTGCTTCAGATATTGGAAAAAGCATAATATCAATGCAGCTAGTGAATGGGCCTAGGCCTACAAGCAGACTGTTCATTAAATTATTTCAATTTTGAATACAAATATAATTAATTTTTCACCTAATACAACATATTATGATCAAATAGAGTGGATAAAAATAATAAACACACTCTTCCCATTATTCATTGCTCCAGATATTGGAAAAAGCATAATATCAATGCAGCTAGTGAATGGGCCTAGGCCTACAAGCAGACTGTTCATTGAATTATTTCAATTTTGAATACAAATATAATTAATTTTTCACCTAATACAACATATTTTGATCAAATAGAGTGGATAAAAATAATAAACACACTCTTCCCATTATTCATTGCTTCAGATATTGGAAAAAGCATAATATCAATGCAGCTAGTGAATGGGCCTAGGCCTACAAGCAGACTGTTCATTAAATTATTTCAATTTTGAATACAAATATAATTAATTTTTCACCTAATACAACATATTTTGATCAAATAGAGTGGATAAAAATAATAAACACACTCTTCCCATTATTCATTGCTTCAGATATTGGAAAAAGCATAATATCAATGCAGCTAGTGAATGGGCCTAGGCCTACAAGCAGACTGTTCATCAAATTATTTCAATTTTGAATACAAATATTATTAATTTTTCACCTAATACAACATATTATGATCAAATAGAGTGGATAAAAATAATAAACAGTATCTTCTCATTATTTATTGCTTCAGATATTGGAAAAAGCATAATATCAATGCAGCTAGTGAATGGGCCTAGGCCTACAAGCAGACTGTTCATTAAATTATTTCAATTTTGAATAGAAATATAATTAATTTTTCACCTAATACAACATATTTTGATCAAATAGAGTGGATAAAAATAATAAACACACTCTTCCCATTATTCATTGCTTCAGATATTGGAAAAAGCATAATATCAATGCAGCTAGTGAATGGGCCTAGGCCTACAAGCAGACTGTTCATTAAATTATTTCAATTTTGAATACAAATATAATTAATTTATCACCTAATACAACATATTATGATCAAATAGAGTGAATAAAAATAATAAACACTCTCTTCCCATTATTCATTGCTTCAGATATTGGAAAAAGCATAATATCAATGCAGCTAGTGAATGGGCCTAGGCCTACAAGCAGACTGTTCATTCAATTATTTCAATTTTGAATACAAATATAATTAATTTATCACCTAATACAACATATTTTGATCAAATAGAGTGGATAAAAATAATAAACACACTCTTCCCATTATTCATTGCTTCAGATATTGGAAAAAGCATAATATCAATGCAGCTAGTGAATGGGCCTAGGCCTACAAGCAGACTGTTCATTAAATTATTTCAATTTTGAATACAAATATAATTAATTTTTCACCTAATACAACATATTTTGATCGAATAGAGTGGATAAAAATAATAAACACACTCTTCCCATTATTCATTGCTTCAGATATTGGAAAAAGCATAATATCAATGCAGCTAGTGAATGGGCCAAGGCCTACAAGCAGACTGTTCATTAAATTATTTCAATTTTGAATACAAATATAATTAATTTATCACCTAATACAACATATTATGATCAAATAGAGTGGATAAAAATAATAAACAGTATCTTCCCATTATTCATTGCTTCAGATATTGGGAAAAGCATAATATCAATGGAGCTAGTGATTGGGCCCAGGCCTACAAGCAGACTGTTCATTAAATTATTTCAATTTTGAATACAAATATAATTAATTTTTCACCTAATACAACATATTATGATCAAATAGAGTGGATAAAAATAAACAACAGTATCTTCCCATTATTCATTGCTTCAGATATTGGAAAAAGCATAATATCAATGCAGCTAGTGAATGGGCCTAGGCCTACAAGCAGACTGTTCATTAAATTATTTCAATTTTGAATACAAATATAATTAATTTTTCACCTAATACAACATATTTTGATCAAATAGAGTGGATAAAAATAATAAA
Source organism: Conomelus anceps (assembly GCA_948455865.1). Taxonomy (NCBI): domain Eukaryota; kingdom Metazoa; phylum Arthropoda; class Insecta; order Hemiptera; family Delphacidae; genus Conomelus; species Conomelus anceps. The sequence continues at coordinate 58,385 of CAOJWK010000026.1, forward strand.
CACACTCTTCCCATTATTCATTGCTTCAGATATTGGAAAAAGCATAATATCAATGCAGCTAGTGAATGGGCCTAGGCCTACAAGCAGACTGTTCATTCAATTATTTCAATTTTGAATACAAATATAATTAATTTATCACCTAATACAACATATTTTGATCAAATAGAGTGGATAAGAATAATAAACACACTCTCCCCATTATTCATTGCTACAGATATTGGAAAAAGCATAATATCAATGCAGCTAGTGGATGGGCCTAGGCCTACAAGCAGACTGTTCATTCAATTATTTCAATTTTGAATACAAATATAATTAATTTTTCACCTAATACAACATATTTTGATCAAATAGAGTGGATAAAAATAGTAAACACACTCTTCCCATTATTCATTGCTTCAGATATTGGAAAAAGCATAATATCAATGCAGCTAGTGGATGGGCCTAGGCCTACAAGCAGACTGTTCATTCAATTATTTCAATTTTGAATACAAATATAATTAACTTATCACCTAATACAACGTATTATGATCAAATAGAGTGGATAAGAATAATAAACACACTCTTCCCATTATTCATTGCTTCAGATATTGGAAAAAGCATAATATCAATGCAGCTAGTGAATGGGCCTAGGCCTACAAGCAGACTGTTCATTCAATTATTTCAATTTTGAATACAAATATAATTAATTTATCACCTAATACAACATATTATGATCAAATAGAGTGGATAAAAATAATAAACACACTCTTCCCATTATTCATTGCTTCAGATATTGGAAAAAGCATAATATCAATGCAGCTAGTGGATGGGCCTAGGCCTACAAGCAGACTGTTCATTCAATTATTTCAATTTTGAATACAAATATAATTAATTTTTCACCTAATACAACATATTTCGATCAAATAGAGTGGATAAAAATAATAAACACACTCTTCCCATTATTCATTGCTTCAGATATTGGAAAAAGCATAATATAAATGCAGCTAGTGAATGAGCCTAGGCCTACAAGCAGACTGTTCATTAAATTATTTCAATTTTGAATACAAATATAATTAATTTTTTCACCTAATACAACATATTTTGATCAAATAGAGTGGATAAAAATAATAAACACACTCTTCCCATTATTCATTGCTTCAGATATTGGAAAAAGCATAATATCAATGCAGCTAGTGAATGGGCCTAGGCCTACAAGCAGACTGTTCATTAAATTATTTCAATTTTGAATACAAATATTATTAATTTTTCACCTAATACAACATATTATGATCAAATAGAGTGGATAAAAATAATAAACAGTATCTTCCCATTATTCATTGCTTCAGATATTGGAAAAAGCATAATATCAATGCAGCTAGTGAATGGGCCTAGGCCTACAAGCAGACTGTTCATTAAATTATTTCAATTTTGAATACAAATATAATTAATTTTTCACCTAATACAACATATTTTGATCAAATAGAGTGGATAAAAATAATAAACACACTCTTCCCATTATTCATTGCTTCAGATATTGGAAAAAGCATAATATCAATGCAGCTAGTGAATGGGCCTAGGCCTACAAGCAGACTGTTCATTAAATTATTTCAATTTTGAATACAAATATAATTAATTTATCACCTAATACAACATATTATGATCAAATAGAGTGGATAAAAATAATAAACACTCTCTTCCCATTATTCATTGCTTCAGATATTGGAAAAAGCATAATATCAATGCAGCTAGTGAATGGGCCTAGGCCTACAAGCAGACTGTTCATTCAATTATTTCAATTTTGAATTCAAATATAATTAATTTATCACCTAATACAACATATTTTGATCAAATAGAGTGGATAAAAATAATAAACACACTCTTCCCATTATTCATTGCTTCAGATATTGGGAAAAGCATAATATCAATGCAGCTAATGAATGGGCCTAGGCCTACAAACAGACTGTTCATTAAATTATTTCAATTTTGAATACAAATATAATTAATTTTTCACCTAATACAACATATTTTGATCGAATAGAGTGGATAAAAATAATAAACACACTCTTCCCATTATTCATTGCTTCAGATATTGGAAAAAGAATAATATCAATGCAGCTAGTGAATGGGCCAAGGCCTACAAGCAGACTGTTCATTAAATTATTTCAATTTTGAATACAAATATAATTAATTTATCACCTAATACAACATATTATGATCAAATAGAGTGGATAAAAATAATAAACAGTATCTTCCCATTATTCATTGCTTCAGATATTGGAAAAAGCATAATATCAATGCAGCTAGTGAATGGGCCCAGGCCTACAAGCAGACTGTTCATTAAATTATTTCAATTTTGAATACAAATATAATTAATTTATCACCTAATACAACATATTATGATCAAATAGAGTGGATAAAAATAATAAACAGTATCTTCCCATTATTCATTGCTTCAGATATTGGAAAAAGCATAATATCAATGCAGCTAGTGAATGGGCCTAGGCCTACAAGCAGACTGTTCATTAAATTATTTCAATTTTGAATACAAATATAATTAATTTTTCACCCAATACAACATATTTTGATCAAATAGAGTGGATAAAAATAATAAACACACTCTTCCCATTATTCATTGCTTCAGATATTGGAAAAAGCATAATATCAATGCAGCTAGTGAATGGGCCTAGGCCTACAAGCAGACTGTTCATTAGATTATTTCAATTTTGAATACAAATATAATTAATTTTTCACCTAATACAACATATTTTGATCAAATAGAGTGGATAAAAATAATAAACACACTCTTCCCATTATTCATTGCTTCAGATATTGGAAAAAGCATAATATCAATGCAGCTAGTGAATGGGCCTAGGCCTACAAGCAGACTGTTCATTCAATTATTTCAATTTTGAATACAAATATAATTAATTTATCACCTAATACAACATATTTTGATCAAATAGAGTGGATAAGAATAATAAACACACTCTTCCCATTATTCATTGCTTCAGATATTGGAAAAAGCATAATATCAATGCAGCTAGTGGATGGGCCTAGGCCTACAAGCAGACTGTTCATTCAATTATTTCAATTTTGAATACAAATATAATTAATTTTTCACCTAATACAACATATTTTGATCAAATAGAGTGGATAAAAATAGTAAACACACTCTTCCCATTATTCATTGCTTCAGATATTGGAAAAAGCATAATATCAATGCAGCTAGTGGATGGGCCTAGGCCTACAAGCAGACTGTTCATTCAATTATTTCAATTTTGAATACAAATATAATTAACTTATCACCTAATACAACGTATTATGATCAAATAGAGTGGATAAGAATAATAAACACACTCTTCCCATTATTCATTGCTTCAGATATTGGAAAAAGCATAATATCAATGCAGCTAGTGAATGGGCCTAGGCCTACAAGCAGACTGTTCATTCAATTATTTCAATTTTGAATACAAATATAATTAATTTATCACCTAATACAACATATTATGATCAAATAGAGTGGATAAAAATAATAAACACACTCTTCCCATTATTCATTGCTTCAGATATTGGAAAAAGCATAATATCAATGCAGCTAGTGGATGGGCCTAGGCCTACAAGCAGACTGTTCATTCAATTATTTCAATTTTGAATACAAATATAATTAATTTATCACCTAATACAACATATTATGATCAAATAGAGTGGATAAAAATAATAAACACACTCTTCCCATTATTCATTGCTTCAGATATTGGAAAAAGCATAATATCAATGCAGCTAGTGGATGGGCCTAGGCCTACAAGCAGACTGTTCATTCAATTATTTCAATTTTGAATACAAATATAATTAATTTATCACCTAATACAACATATTATGATCAAATAGAGTGGATAAAAATAATAAACACACTCTTCCCATTATTCATTGCTTCAGATATTGGAAAAAGCATAATATAAATGCAGCTAGTGGATGGGCCTAGGCCTACAAGCAGACTGTTCATTCAATTATTTCAATTTTGAATACAAATATAATTAATTTATCACCTAATACAACATATTATGATCAAATAGAGTGGATAAAAATAATAAACACACTCTTCCCATTATTCATTGCTTCAGATATTGGAAAAAGCATAATATCAATGCAGCTAGTGAATGGGCCTAGGCCTACAAGCAGACTGTTCATTCAATTATTTCAATTTTGAATACAAATATAATTAATTTTTCACCTAATACAACAAATTATGATCAAATAGAGTGGATAAAAATAATAAACACACTCTTCCCATTATTCATTGCTTCAGATATTGGAAAAAGCATAATATCAGTGCAGCTAGTGAATGAGCCTAGGCCTACAAGCAGACTGTTCATTAAATTATTTCAATTTTGAATACAAATATAATTAATTTATCACCTAATACAACATATTATGATCAAATAGAGTGGATAAAAATAATAAACACACTCTTCCCATTATTCATTGCTTCAGATATTGGAAAAAGCATAATATCAATGCAGCTAGTGAATGGGCCTAGGCCTACAAGCAGACTGTTCATTCAATTATTTCAATTTTGAATACAAATATAATTAATTTATCACCTAATACAACATATTTTGATCAAATAGAGTGGATAAAAATAATAAACAGTATCTTCCCATTATTCATTGCTTCAGATATTGGAAAAAGCATAATATCAATGCAGCTAGTGAATTGGCCTAGGCCTACAAGCAGACTGTTCATTCAATTATTTCAATTTTGAATACAAATATAATCAATTTATCACCTAATACAACATATTATGATCAAATAGAGTGGATAAAAATAATAAACACACTCTTCCCATTATTCATTGCTTCAGATATTGGAAAAAGCATAATATCAATGCAGCTAGTGAATGGGCCTAGGCCTACAAGCAGACTGTTCATTCAATTATTTCAATTTTGAATACAAATATAATTAATTTTTCACCTAATACAACATATTTTGATCAAATAGAGTGGATAAAAATAATAAACACACTCTTCCCATTATTCATTGCTTCAGATATTGGAAAAAGCATAATATCAATGCAGCTAGTGGATGGGCCTAGGCCTACAAGCAGACTGTTCATTCAATTATTTCAATTTTGAATACAAATATAATTAATTTATCACCTAATACAACATATTTTGATCAAATAGAGTGGATAAAAATAATAAACACACTCTTCCCATTATTCATTGCTTCAGATATTGGAAAAAGCATAATATCAATGCAGCTAGTGGATGGGCCTAGGCCTGCAAGCAGACTGTTCATTCAATTATTTCAATTTTGAATACAAATATAATTAATTTTTCACCTAATACAACATATTTTGATCAAATAGAGTGGATAAAAATAATAAACAGTATCTTCCCATTATTCATTGCTTCAGATATTGGAAAAAGCATAATATCAATGCAGCTAGTGAATGGGCCTAGGCCTACAAGCAGACTGTTCATTCAATTATTTCAATTTTGAATACAAATATAATTAATTTATCACCTAATACAACATATTATGATCAAATAGAGTGGATAAAAATAATAAACAGTATCTTCCCATTATTCATTGCTTCAGATATTGGAAAAAGCATAATATCAATGCAGCTAGTGGATGGGCCTAGGCCTACAAGCAGACTGTTCATTCAATTATTTCAATTTTGAATACAAATATAATTAATTTTTCACCTAATACAACATATTTTGATCAAATAGAGTGGATAAAAATAATAAACAGTATCTTCCCATTATTCATTGCTTCAGATATTGGAAAAAGCATAATATCAATGCAGCTAGTGAATGGGCCTAGGCCTACAAGCAGACTGTTCATTAAATTATTTCAATTTTGAATACAAATATAATTAATTTTTCACCTAATACAACATATTTTGATCAAATAGAGTAGATAAAAATAATAAACACTCTCTTCCCATTATTCATTGCTTCAGATATTGGAAAAAGCATAATATCAATGCAGCTAGTGAATGGGCATAGGCCTACAAGCAAACTGTTCATTAAATTATTTCAATTTTGAATACAAATATAATTAATTTTTCACCTAATACAACATATTTTGATCAAATAGAGTGGATAAAAATAATAAACAGTATCTTCCCATTATTCATTGCTTCAGATATTGGAAGAAGCATAATATCAATGCAGCTAGTGAATGGGCCTAGGCCTACAAGCAGACTGTTCATTCAATTATTTCAATTTTGAATACAAATATAATCAATTTTTCACCTAATACAACATATTTTGATCAAATAGAGTAGATAAAAATAATAAACACTCTCTTCCCATTATTCATTGCTTCAGATATTGGGTAAAGCATAATATCAATGCAGCTAGTGAATGGGCCTAGGCCTACAAGCAGACTGTTCATTAAATTATTTCAATTTTGAATACAAATATAATTAATTTTTCACCTGATACAACATATTTTGATCAAATAGAGTGGATAAAAATAATAAACACTCTCTTCCCATTATTCATTGCTTCAGATATTGGAAAAAGCATAATATCAATGCAGCTAGTGGATGGGCCTAGGCCTACAAGCAGACTGTTCATTAAATTATTTCAATTTTGAATACAAATATAATTAATTTTTCACCTGATACAACATATTTTGATCAAATAAAGTGGATAAAAATAATAAACACTCTCTTCCCATTATTCATTGCTTCAGATATTGGAAAAAGCATAATATCAATGCAGCTAGTGAATGGGCCTAGGCCTACAAGCAGACTGTTCATTCAATTATTTCAATTTTGAATACAAATATAATTAATTTTTCACCTAATACAACATATTTTGATCAAATAGAGTAGATAAAAATAATAAACACTCTCTTCCCATTATTCATTGCTTCAGATATTGGAAAAAGCATAATATCAATGCAGCTAGTGAATGGGCCTAGGCCTACAAGCAGACTGTTCATTAAATTATTTCAATTTTGAATACAAATATAATTAATTTTTCACCTAATACAACATATTTTGATCAAATAGAGTGGATAAAAATAATAAACAGTATCTTCTCATTATTCATTGCTCCAGATATTGGAAAAAGCATAATATCAATGCAGCTAGTGGATGGGCCTAGGCCTACAAGCAGACTGTTCATTCAATTATTTCAATTATGAATACAAATATAATTAATTTATCACCTAATACAACATATTATGATCAAATAGAGTGGATAAAAATAATAAACACACTCTTCCCATTATTCATTGCTTCAGATATTGGAAAAAGCATAATATCAATGCAGCTAGTGAATGGGCCTAGGCCTACAAGCAGACTGTTCATTCAATTATTTCAATTTTGAATACAAATATAATTAATTTTTCACCTAATACAACATATTATGATCAAATAGAGTGGATAAAAATAATAAACAGTATCTTCCCATTATTCATTGCTTCAGATATTGGAAAAAGCATAATATCAATGCAGCTAGTGAATGGGCCTAGGCCTACAAGCAGACTGTTCATTAAATTATTTCAATTTTGAATACAAATATAATTAATTTTTCACCTAATACAACATATTATGATCAAATAGAGTGGATAAAAATAATAAACAGTATCTTCCTATTATTAATTGCTTCAGATATTGGAAAAAGCATAATATCAATGCAGCTAGTGAATGGGCCTAGGCCTACAAGCAGACTGTTCATTAAATTATTTCAATTTTGAATACAAATATAATTAATTTTTCACCTAATACAACATATTATGATCAAATAGAGTGGATAAAAATAATAAACACACTCTTCCCATTATTCATTGCTCCAGATATTGGAAAAAGCATAATATCAATGCAGCTAGTGAATGGGCCTAGGCCTACAAGCAGACTGTTCATTGAATTATTTCAATTTTGAATACAAATATAATTAATTTTTCACCTAATACAACATATTTTGATCAAATAGAGTGGATAAAAATAATAAACACACTCTTCCCATTATTCATTGCTTCAGATATTGGAAAAAGCATAATATCAATGCAGCTAGTGAATGGGCCTAGGCCTACAAGCAGACTGTTCATTAAATTATTTCAATTTTGAATACAAATATAATTAATTTTTCACCTAATACAACATATTTTGATCAAATAGAGTGGATAAAAATAATAAACACACTCTTCCCATTATTCATTGCTTCAGATATTGGAAAAAGCATAATATCAATGCAGCTAGTGAATGGGCCTAGGCCTACAAGCAGACTGTTCATCAAATTATTTCAATTTTGAATACAAATATTATTAATTTTTCACCTAATACAACATATTATGATCAAATAGAGTGGATAAAAATAATAAACAGTATCTTCTCATTATTTATTGCTTCAGATATTGGAAAAAGCATAATATCAATGCAGCTAGTGAATGGGCCTAGGCCTACAAGCAGACTGTTCATTAAATTATTTCAATTTTGAATAGAAATATAATTAATTTTTCACCTAATACAACATATTTTGATCAAATAGAGTGGATAAAAATAATAAACACACTCTTCCCATTATTCATTGCTTCAGATATTGGAAAAAGCATAATATCAATGCAGCTAGTGAATGGGCCTAGGCCTACAAGCAGACTGTTCATTAAATTATTTCAATTTTGAATACAAATATAATTAATTTATCACCTAATACAACATATTATGATCAAATAGAGTGAATAAAAATAATAAACACTCTCTTCCCATTATTCATTGCTTCAGATATTGGAAAAAGCATAATATCAATGCAGCTAGTGAATGGGCCTAGGCCTACAAGCAGACTGTTCATTCAATTATTTCAATTTTGAATACAAATATAATTAATTTATCACCTAATACAACATATTTTGATCAAATAGAGTGGATAAAAATAATAAACACACTCTTCCCATTATTCATTGCTTCAGATATTGGAAAAAGCATAATATCAATGCAGCTAGTGAATGGGCCTAGGCCTACAAGCAGACTGTTCATTAAATTATTTCAATTTTGAATACAAATATAATTAATTTTTCACCTAATACAACATATTTTGATCGAATAGAGTGGATAAAAATAATAAACACACTCTTCCCATTATTCATTGCTTCAGATATTGGAAAAAGCATAATATCAATGCAGCTAGTGAATGGGCCAAGGCCTACAAGCAGACTGTTCATTAAATTATTTCAATTTTGAATACAAATATAATTAATTTATCACCTAATACAACATATTATGATCAAATAGAGTGGATAAAAATAATAAACAGTATCTTCCCATTATTCATTGCTTCAGATATTGGGAAAAGCATAATATCAATGGAGCTAGTGATTGGGCCCAGGCCTACAAGCAGACTGTTCATTAAATTATTTCAATTTTGAATACAAATATAATTAATTTTTCACCTAATACAACATATTATGATCAAATAGAGTGGATAAAAATAAACAACAGTATCTTCCCATTATTCATTGCTTCAGATATTGGAAAAAGCATAATATCAATGCAGCTAGTGAATGGGCCTAGGCCTACAAGCAGACTGTTCATTAAATTATTTCAATTTTGAATACAAATATAATTAATTTTTCACCTAATACAACATATTTTGATCAAATAGAGTGGATAAAAATAATAAACACACTCTTCCCATTATTCATTGCTTCAGATATTGGAAAAAGCATAATATCAATGCAGCTAGTGAATGGGCCTAGGCCTACAAGCAGACTGTTCATTCAATTATTTCAATTTTGAATACAAATATAATTAATTTATCACCTAATACAACATATTTTGATCAAATAGAGTGGATAAGAATAATAAACACACTCTCCCCATTATTCATTGCTACAGATATTGGAAAAAGCATAATATCAATGCAGCTAGTGGATGGGCCTAGGCCTACAAGCAGACTGTTCATTCAATTATTTCAATTTTGAATACAAATATAATTAATTTTTCACCTAATACAACATATTTTGATCAAATAGAGTGGATAAAAATAGTAAACACACTCTTCCCATTATTCATTGCTTCAGATATTGGAAAAAGCATAATATCAATGCAGCTAGTGGATGGGCCTAGGCCTACAAGCAGACTGTTCATTCAATTATTTCAATTTTGAATACAAATATAATTAACTTATCACCTAATACAACGTATTATGATCAAATAGAGTGGATAAGAATAATAAACACACTCTTCCCATTATTCATTGCTTCAGATATTGGAAAAAGCATAATATCAATGCAGCTAGTGAATGGGCCTAGGCCTACAAGCAGACTGTTCATTCAATTATTTCAATTTTGAATACAAATATAATTAATTTATCACCTAATACAACATATTATGATCAAATAGAGTGGATAAAAATAATAAACACACTCTTCCCATTATTCATTGCTTCAGATATTGGAAAAAGCATAATATCAATGCAGCTAGTGGATGGGCCTAGGCCTACAAGCAGACTGTTCATTCAATTATTTCAATTTTGAATACAAATATAATTAATTTTTCACCTAATACAACATATTTCGATCAAATAGAGTGGATAAAAATAATAAACACACTCTTCCCATTATTCATTGCTTCAGATATTGGAAAAAGCATAATATAAATGCAGCTAGTGAATGAGCCTAGGCCTACAAGCAGACTGTTCATTAAATTATTTCAATTTTGAATACAAATATAATTAATTTTTTCACCTAATACAACATATTTTGATCAAATAGAGTGGATAAAAATAATAAACACACTCTTCCCATTATTCATTGCTTCAGATATTGGAAAAAGCATAATATCAATGCAGCTAGTGAATGGGCCTAGGCCTACAAGCAGACTGTTCATTAAATTATTTCAATTTTGAATACAAATATTATTAATTTTTCACCTAATACAACATATTATGATCAAATAGAGTGGATAAAAATAATAAACAGTATCTTCCCATTATTCATTGCTTCAGATATTGGAAAAAGCATAATATCAATGCAGCTAGTGAATGGGCCTAGGCCTACAAGCAGACTGTTCATTAAATTATTTCAATTTTGAATACAAATATAATTAATTTTTCACCTAATACAACATATTTTGATCAAATAGAGTGGATAAAAATAATAAACACACTCTTCCCATTATTCATTGCTTCAGATATTGGAAAAAGCATAATATCAATGCAGCTAGTGAATGGGCCTAGGCCTACAAGCAGACTGTTCATTAAATTATTTCAATTTTGAATACAAATATAATTAATTTATCACCTAATACAACATATTATGATCAAATAGAGTGGATAAAAATAATAAACACTCTCTTCCCATTATTCATTGCTTCAGATATTGGAAAAAGCATAATATCAATGCAGCTAGTGAATGGGCCTAGGCCTACAAGCAGACTGTTCATTCAATTATTTCAATTTTGAATTCAAATATAATTAATTTATCACCTAATACAACATATTTTGATCAAATAGAGTGGATAAAAATAATAAACACACTCTTCCCATTATTCATTGCTTCAGATATTGGGAAAAGCATAATATCAATGCAGCTAATGAATGGGCCTAGGCCTACAAACAGACTGTTCATTAAATTATTTCAATTTTGAATACAAATATAATTAATTTTTCACCTAATACAACATATTTTGATCGAATAGAGTGGATAAAAATAATAAACACACTCTTCCCATTATTCATTGCTTCAGATATTGGAAAAAGAATAATATCAATGCAGCTAGTGAATGGGCCAAGGCCTACAAGCAGACTGTTCATTAAATTATTTCAATTTTGAATACAAATATAATTAATTTATCACCTAATACAACATATTATGATCAAATAGAGTGGATAAAAATAATAAACAGTATCTTCCCATTATTCATTGCTTCAGATATTGGAAAAAGCATAATATCAATGCAGCTAGTGAATGGGCCCAGGCCTACAAGCAGACTGTTCATTAAATTATTTCAATTTTGAATACAAATATAATTAATTTATCACCTAATACAACATATTATGATCAAATAGAGTGGATAAAAATAATAAACAGTATCTTCCCATTATTCATTGCTTCAGATATTGGAAAAAGCATAATATCAATGCAGCTAGTGAATGGGCCTAGGCCTACAAGCAGACTGTTCATTAAATTATTTCAATTTTGAATACAAATATAATTAATTTTTCACCCAATACAACATATTTTGATCAAATAGAGTGGATAAAAATAATAAACACACTCTTCCCATTATTCATTGCTTCAGATATTGGAAAAAGCATAATATCAATGCAGCTAGTGAATGGGCCTAGGCCTACAAGCAGACTGTTCATTAGATTATTTCAATTTTGAATACAAATATAATTAATTTTTCACCTAATACAACATATTTTGATCAAATAGAGTGGATAAAAATAATAAACACACTCTTCCCATTATTCATTGCTTCAGATATTGGAAAAAGCATAATATCAATGCAGCTAGTGAATGGGCCTAGGCCTACAAGCAGACTGTTCATTCAATTATTTCAATTTTGAATACAAATATAATTAATTTATCACCTAATACAACATATTTTGATCAAATAGAGTGGATAAGAATAATAAACACACTCTTCCCATTATTCATTGCTTCAGATATTGGAAAAAGCATAATATCAATGCAGCTAGTGGATGGGCCTAGGCCTACAAGCAGACTGTTCATTCAATTATTTCAATTTTGAATACAAATATAATTAATTTTTCACCTAATACAACATATTTTGATCAAATAGAGTGGATAAAAATAGTAAACACACTCTTCCCATTATTCATTGCTTCAGATATTGGAAAAAGCATAATATCAATGCAGCTAGTGGATGGGCCTAGGCCTACAAGCAGACTGTTCATTCAATTATTTCAATTTTGAATACAAATATAATTAACTTATCACCTAATACAACGTATTATGATCAAATAGAGTGGATAAGAATAATAAACACACTCTTCCCATTATTCATTGCTTCAGATATTGGAAAAAGCATAATATCAATGCAGCTAGTGAATGGGCCTAGGCCTACAAGCAGACTGTTCATTCAATTATTTCAATTTTGAATACAAATATAATTAATTTATCACCTAATACAACATATTATGATCAAATAGAGTGGATAAAAATAATAAACACACTCTTCCCATTATTCATTGCTTCAGATATTGGAAAAAGCATAATATCAATGCAGCTAGTGGATGGGCCTAGGCCTACAAGCAGACTGTTCATTCAATTATTTCAATTTTGAATACAAATATAATTAATTTATCACCTAATACAACATATTATGATCAAATAGAGTGGATAAAAATAATAAACACACTCTTCCCATTATTCATTGCTTCAGATATTGGAAAAAGCATAATATCAATGCAGCTAGTGGATGGGCCTAGGCCTACAAGCAGACTGTTCATTCAATTATTTCAATTTTGAATACAAATATAATTAATTTATCACCTAATACAACATATTATGATCAAATAGAGTGGATAAAAATAATAAACACACTCTTCCCATTATTCATTGCTTCAGATATTGGAAAAAGCATAATATAAATGCAGCTAGTGGATGGGCCTAGGCCTACAAGCAGACTGTTCATTCAATTATTTCAATTTTGAATACAAATATAATTAATTTATCACCTAATACAACATATTATGATCAAATAGAGTGGATAAAAATAATAAACACACTCTTCCCATTATTCATTGCTTCAGATATTGGAAAAAGCATAATATCAATGCAGCTAGTGAATGGGCCTAGGCCTACAAGCAGACTGTTCATTCAATTATTTCAATTTTGAATACAAATATAATTAATTTTTCACCTAATACAACAAATTATGATCAAATAGAGTGGATAAAAATAATAAACACACTCTTCCCATTATTCATTGCTTCAGATATTGGAAAAAGCATAATATCAGTGCAGCTAGTGAATGAGCCTAGGCCTACAAGCAGACTGTTCATTAAATTATTTCAATTTTGAATACAAATATAATTAATTTATCACCTAATACAACATATTATGATCAAATAGAGTGGATAAAAATAATAAACACACTCTTCCCATTATTCATTGCTTCAGATATTGGAAAAAGCATAATATCAATGCAGCTAGTGAATGGGCCTAGGCCTACAAGCAGACTGTTCATTCAATTATTTCAATTTTGAATACAAATATAATTAATTTATCACCTAATACAACATATTTTGATCAAATAGAGTGGATAAAAATAATAAACAGTATCTTCCCATTATTCATTGCTTCAGATATTGGAAAAAGCATAATATCAATGCAGCTAGTGAATTGGCCTAGGCCTACAAGCAGACTGTTCATTCAATTATTTCAATTTTGAATACAAATATAATCAATTTATCACCTAATACAACATATTATGATCAAATAGAGTGGATAAAAATAATAAACACACTCTTCCCATTATTCATTGCTTCAGATATTGGAAAAAGCATAATATCAATGCAGCTAGTGAATGGGCCTAGGCCTACAAGCAGACTGTTCATTCAATTATTTCAATTTTGAATACAAATATAATTAATTTATCACCTAATACAACATATTTTGATCAAATAGAGTGGATAAAAATAATAAACACACTCTTCCCATTATTCATTGCTTCAGATATTGGAAAAAGCATAATATCAATGCAGCTAGTGAATGGGCCTAGGCCTACAAGCAGACTGTTCATTCAATTATTTCAATTTTGAATACAAATATAATTAATTTATCACCTAATACAACATATTTTGATCAAATAGAGTGGATAAAAATAATAAACACACTCTTCCCATTATTCATTGCTTCAGATATTGGAAAAAGCATAATATCAATGCAGCTAGTGAATGGGCCTAGGCCTACAAGCAGACTGTTCATTCAATTATTTCAATTTTGAATACAAATATAATTAATTTTTCACCTAATACAACATATTATGATCAAATAGAGTGAATAGAAATAATAAACACACTCTTCCCATTATTCATTGCTTCAGATATTGGAAAAAGCATAATATCAGTGCAGCTAGTGAATGGGCCTAGGCCTACAAGCAGACTGTTCATTAAATTATTTCAATTTTGAATACAAATATAATTAATTTATCACCTAATAGAACATATTATGATCAAATAGAGTGGATAAAAATAATAAACACACTCTTCCCATTATTCATTGTCTCAGATATTGGAAAAAGCATAATATCAATGCAGCTAGTGGATGGGCCTAGGCCTACAAGCAGACTGTTCATTCAATTATTTCAATTTTGAATACAAATATAATTAATTTTTCACCTGATACAACATATTATGATCAAATAGAGTGAATAGAAATAATAAACACACTGTTCCCATTATTCATTGCTTCAGATATTGGAAAAAGCATAATATCAGTGCAGCTAGTGAATGGGCCTAGGCCTACAAGCAGACTGTTCATTCAATTATTTCAATTTTGAATACAAATATAATTAATTTATCACCTAATACAACATATTATGATCAAATAGAGTGGATAAAAATAATAAACACACTTTTCCCATTATTCATTGCTTCAGATATTGGAAAAAGCATAATATCAATGCAGCTAGTGGATGGGCCTAGGCCTACAAGCAGACTGTTCATTCAATTATTTCAATTTTGAATACAAATATAATTAATTTTTCACCTAATACAACATATTATGATCAAATAGAGTGAATGGAAATAATAAACACACTCTTCCCATTATTCATTGCTTCAGATATTGGAAAAAGCATAATATCAATGCAGCTAGTGAATGGGCCTAGGCCTACAAGCAGACTGTTCATTCAATTATTTCAATTTTGAATACAAATATAATTAATTTATCACCTAATACAACATATTATGATCAAATAGAGTGGATAAAAATAATAAACACACTCTTCCCATTATTTATTGCTTCAGATATTGGAAAAAGCATAATATCAATGCAGCTAGTGAATGGGCCTAGGCCTACAAGCAGACTGTTCATTCAATTATTTTAATTTTGAATACAAATATAATTAATTTATCACCTAATACAACATATTATGATCAAATAGAGTGGATAAAAATAATAAACACACTCTTCCCATTATTCATTGCTTCAGATATTGGAAAAAGCATAATATCAATGCAGCTAGTGAATGGGCCTAGGCCTACAAGCAGACTGTTCATTCAATTATTTCAATTTTGAATACAAATATAATCAATTTATCATCTAATACAACATATTATGATCAAATAGAGTGGATAAAAATAATAAACACACTCTTCCCATTATTCATTGCTTCAGATATTGGAAAAAGCACAATATCAATGCAGCTAGTGAATGGGCCTAGGCCTACAAGCAGACTGTTCATTGAATTATTTCAATTTTTTATACAAATATAATTAATTTTTCACCTAATACAACATATTTTGATCAAATAGAGTGGATAAAAATAATAAACACACTCTTCCCATTATTCATTGCTTCAGATATTGGAAAAAGCATAATATCAATGCAGCTAGTGAATGGGCCTAGGCCTACAAGCAGACTGTTCATTAAATTATTTCAATTTTGAATACAAATATAATTAATTTTTCACCTAATACAACATATTTTGATCAAATAGAGTGGATAAAAATAATAAACACACTCTTCCCATTATTCATTGCTTCAGATATTGGAAAAAGCATAATATCAATGCAGCTAGTGAATGGGCCTAGGCCTACAAGCAGACTGTTCATTAAATTATTTCAGTTTTGAATACAAATATTATTAAATTTTCACCTAATACAACATATTATGATCAAATAGAGTGGATAAAAATAATAAACAGTATCTTCCCATTATTCATTGCTTCAGATATTGGAAAAAGCATAATATCAATGCAGCTAGTGAATGGGCCTAGGCCTACAAGCAGACTGTTCATTCAATTATTTCAATTTTGAATACAAATATAATTAATTTATCACCTAATACAACATATTTTGATCAAATAGAGTGGATAAAAATAATAAACACACTCTTCCCATTATTCATTGCTTCAGATATTGGAAAAAGCATAATATCAATGCAGCTAGTGAATGGGCCTAGGCCTACAAGCAGACTGTTCATTAAATTATTTCAATTTTGAATACAAATATAATTAATTTTTCACCTAATACAACATATTTTGATCGAATAGAGTGGATAAAAATAATAAACACACTCTTCCCATTATTCATTGCTTCAGATATTGGAAAAAGCATAATATCAATGCAGCTAGTGAATGGGCCTAGGTCTACAAGCAGACTGTTCATTAAATTATTTCAATTTTGAATACAAATATAATTAATTTATCACCTAATACAACATATTATGATCAAATAGAGTGGATAAAAATAATAAACACTCTCTTCCCATTATTCATTGCTTCAGATATTGGAAAAAGCATAATATCAATGGAGCTAGTGAATGGGCCCAGGCCTACAAGCAGACTGTTCATCAAATTATTTCAATTTTGAATACAAATATAATTAATTTTTCACTTAATACAACATATTATGATCAAATAGAGTGGATAAAAATAATAAACAGTATCTTCCCATTATTCATTGCTTCAGATATTGGAAAAAGCATAATATCAATGCAGCTAGTGAATGGGCCTAGGCCTACAAGCAGACTGTTCATTAAATTATTTCAATTTTGAATACAAATATAATTAATTTTTCACCTAATACAACATATTTTGATCAAATAGAGTGGATAAAAATAATAAACACACTCTTCCCATTATTCATTGCTTCAGATATTGGAAAAAGCATAATATCAATGCAGCTAGTGAATGGGCCTAGGCCTACAAGCAGACTGTTCATTAAATTATTTCAATTTTGAATACAAATATAATTAATTTATCACCTAATACAACATATTATGATCAAATAGAGTGGATAAAAATAATAAACACACTCTTCCCATTATTCATTGCTTCAGATATTGGAAAAAGCATAATATCAATGCAGCTAGTGAATGGGCCTAGGCCTACAAGCAGACTGTTCATTCAATTATTTCAATTTTGAATACAAATATAATTAATTTATCACCTAATACAACATATTTTGATCAAATAGAGTGGATAAGAATAATAAACACACTCTCCCCATTATTCATTGCTTCAGATATTGGAAAAAGCATAATATCAATGCAGCTAGTGGATGGGCCTAGGCCTACAAGCAGACTGTTCATTCAATTATTTCAATTTTGAATACAAATATAATTAATTTTTCACCTAATACAACATATTTTGATCAAATAGAGTGGATAAAAATAGTAAACACACTCTTCCCATTATTCATTGCTTATATATTGGAAAAAGCATAATATCAATGCAGCTAGTGGATGGGCCTAGGCCTACAAGCAGACTGTTCATTCAATTATTTCAATTTTGAATACAAATATAATTAACTTATCACCTAATACAACGTATTATGATCAAATAGAGTGGATAAGAATAATAAACACACTCTTCCCATTATTCATTGCTTCAGATATTGGAAAAAGCATAATATCAATGCAGCTAGTGAATGGGCCTAGGCCTACAAGCAGACTGTTCATTCAATTATTTCAATTTTGAATACAAATATAATTAATTTATCACCTAATACAACATATTATGATCAAATAGAGTGGATAAAAATAATAAACACACTCTTCCCATTATTCATTGCTTCAGATATTGGAAAAAGCATAATATCAATGCAGCTAGTGGATGGGCCTAGGCCTACAAGCAGACTGTTCATTCAATTATTTCAATTTTGAATACAAATATAATTAATTTTTCACCTAATACAACATATTTTGATCAAATAGAGTGGATAAAAATAATAAACACACTCTTCCCATTATTCATTGCTTCAGATATTGGAAAAAGCATAATATAAATGCAGCTAGTGAATGAGCCTAGGCCTACAAGCAGACTGTTCATTAAATTATTTCAATTTTGAATACAAATATAATTAATTTTTCACCTAATACAACATATTTTGATCAAATAGAGTGGATAAAAATAATAAACACACTCTTCCCATTATTCATTGCTTCAGATATTGGAAAAAGCATAATATCAATGCAGCTAGTGAATGGGCCTAGGCCTACAAGCAGACTGTTCATTAAATTATTTCAATTTCGAATACAAATATTATTAATTTTTCACCTAATACAACATATTATGATCAAATAGAGTGGATAAAAATAATAAACAGTATCTTCCCATTATTCATTGCTTCAGATATTGGAAAAAGCATAATATCAATGCAGCTAGTGAATGGGCCTAGGCCTACAAGCAGACTGTTCATTAAATTATTTCAATTTTGAATACAAATATAATTAATTTTTCACCTAATACAACATATTTTGATCAAATAGAGTGGATAAAAATAATAAACACACTCTTCCCATTATTCATTGCTTCAGATATTGGAAAAAGCATAATATCAATGCAGCTAGTGAATGGGCCTAGGCCTACAAGCAGACTGTTCATTAAATTATTTCAATTTTGAATACAAATATAATTAATTTATCACCTAATACAACATATTATGATCAAATAGAGTGGATAAAAATAATGAACACTCTCTTCCCATTATTCATTGCTTCAGATATTGGAAAAAGCATAATATCAATGCAGCTAGTGAATGGGCCTAGGCCTACAAGCAGACTGTTCATTCAATTATTTCAATTTTGAATACAAATATAATTAATTTATCACCTAATACAACATATTTTGATCAAATAGAGTGGATATAAATAATAAACACACTCTTCCCATTATTCATTGCTTCAGATATTGGAAAAAGCATAATATCAATGCAGCTAGTGAATGGGCCTAGGCCTACAAGCAGACTGTTCATTAAATTATTTCAATTTTGAATACAAATATAATTAATTTTTCACCTAATACAACATATTTTGATCGAATAGAGTGGATAAAAATAATAAACACACTCTTCCCATTATTCATTGCTTCAGATATTGGAAAAAGCATAATATCAATGCAGCTAGTGAATGGGCCAAGGCCTACAAGCAGACTGTTCATTAAATTATTTCAATTTTGAATACAAATATAATTAATTTATCACCTAATACAACATATTATGATCAAATAGAGTGGATAAAAATAATGAACAGTATCTTCCCATTATTCATTGCTTCAGATATTGGAAAAAGCATAATATCAATGCAGCTAGTGAATGGGCCCAGGCCTACAAGCAGACTGTTCATTAAATTATTTCAATTTTGAATACAAATATAATTAATTTTTCACCTAATACAACATATTATGATCAAATAGAGTGGATAAAAATAATAAACAGTATCTTTCCATTATTCATTGCTTCAGATATTGGAAAAAGCATAATATCAATGCAGCTAGTGAATGGGCCTAGGCCTACAAGCAGACTGTTCATTAAATTATTTCAATTTTGAATACAAATATAATTAATTTTTCACCTAATACAACATATTTTGATCAAATAGAGTGGATAAAAATAATAAACACACTCTTCCCATTATTCATTGCTTCAGATATTGGAAAAAGCATAATATCAATGCAGCTAGTGAATGGGCCTAGGCCTACAAGCAGACTGTTCATTAGATTATTTCAATTTTGAATACAAATATAATTAATTTTTCACCTAATACAACATATTTTGATCAAATAGAGTGGATAAAAATAATAAACACACTCTTCCCATTATTCATTGCTTCAGATATTGGAAAAAGCATAATATCAATGCAGCTAGTGAATGGGCCTAGGCCTACAAGCAGACTGTTCATTCAATTATTTCAATTTTGAATACAAATATAATTAATTTATCACCTAATACAACATATTTTGATCAAATAGAGTGGATAAGAATAATAAACACACTCTTCCCATTATTCATTGCTTCAGATATTGGAAAAAGCATAATATCAATGCAGCTAGTGGATGGGCCTAGGCCTACAAGCAGACTGTTCATTAAATTATTTCAATTTTAAATACAAATATAATTAATTTTTCACCTAATACAACATATTTTGATCAAATAGAGTGGATAAAAATAGTTAACACACTCTTCCCATTATTCATTGCTTCAGATATTGGAAAAAGCATAATATCAATGCAGCTAGTGGATGGGCCTAGGCCTACAAGCAGACTGTTCATTCAATTATTTCAATTTTGAATACAAATATAATTAACTTATCACCTAATACAACGTATTATGATCAAATAGAGTGGATAAGAATAATAAACACACTCTTCCCATTATTCATTGCTTCAGATATTGGAAAAAGCATTATATCAATGCAGCTAGTGAATGGGCCTAGGCCTACAAGCAGACTGTTCATTAAATTATTTCAATTTTGAATACAAATATAATTAATTTATCACCTAATACAACATATTATGATCAAATAGAGTGGATAAAAATAATAAACACACTCTTCCCATTATTCATTGCTTCAGATATTGGAAAAAGCATAATATCAATGCAGCTAGTGGATGGGCCTAGGCCTACAAGCAGACTGTTCATTCAATTATTTCAATTTTGAATACAAATATAATTAATTTATCACCTAATACAACATATTATGATCAAATAGAGTGGATAAAAATAATAAACACACTCTTCCCATTATTCATTGCTTCAGATATTGGAAAAAGCATAATATCAATGCAGCTAGTGGATGGGCCTAGGCCTACAAGCAGACTGTTCATTCAATTATTTCAATTTTGAATACAAATATAATTAATTTATCACCTAATACAACATATTATGATCAAATAGAGTGGATAAAAATAATAAACACACTCTTCCCATTATTCATTGCTTCAGATATTGGAAAAAGCATAATATAAATGCAGCTAGTGGATGGGCCTAGGCCTACAAGCAGACTGTTCATTCAATTATTTCAATTTTGAATACAAATATAATTAATTTATCACCTAATACAACATATTATGATCAAATAGAGTGGATAAAAATAATAAACACACTCTTCCCATTATTCATTGCTTCAGATATTGGAAAAAGCATAATATCAATGCAGCTAGTGAATGGGCCTAGGCCTACAAGCAGACTGTTCATTCAATTATTTCAATTTTGAATACAAATATAATTAATTTTTCACCTAATACAACAAATTATGATCAAATAGAGTGGATAAAAATAATAAACACACTCTTCCCATTATTCATTGCTTCAGATATTGGAAAAAGCATAATATCAGTGCAGCTAGTGAATGAGCCTAGGCCTACAAGCAGACTGTTCATTAAATTATTTCAATTTTGAATACAAATATAATTAATTTATCACCTAATACAACATATTATGATCAAATAGAGTGGATAAAAATAATAAACACACTCTTCCCATTATTCATTGCTTCAGATATTGGAAAAAGCATAATATCAATGCAGCTAGTGAATGGGCCTAGGCCTACAAGCAGACTGTTCATTCAATTATTTCAATTTTGAATACAAATATAATTAATTTATCACCTAATACAACATATTTTGATCAAATAGAGTGGATAAAAATAATAAACACACTCTTCCCATTATTCATTGCTTCAGATATTGGAAAAAGCATAATATCAATGCAGCTAGTGAATGGGCCTAGGCCTACAAGCAGACTGTTCATTCAATTATTTCAATTTTGAATACAAATATAATTAATTTATCACCTAATACAACATATTATGATCAAATAGAGTGGATAAAAATAATAAACACACTCTTCCCATTATTCATTGCTTCAGATATTGGAAAAAGCATAATATCAATGCAGCTAGTGAATGGGCCTATGCCTACAAGCAGACTGTTCATTCAATTATTTCAATTTTGAATACAAATATAATTAATTTATCACCTAATACAACATATTTTGATCAAATAGAGTGGATAAAAATAATAAACACACTCTTCCCATTATTCATTGCTTCAGATATTGGGAAAAGCATAATATCAATGCAGCTAGTGAATGGGCCTAGGCCTACAAGCAGACTGTTCATTCAATTATTTCAATTTTGAATACAAATATAATTAATTTATCACCTAATACAACATATTTTGATCAAATAGAGTGGATAAAAATAATAAACACACTCTTCCCATTATTCATTGCTTCAGATATTGGAAAAAGCATAATATCAATGCAGCTAGTGAATGGGCCTAGGCCTACAAGCAGACTGTTCATTCAATTATTTCAATTTTGAATACAAATATAATTAATTTTTCACCTAATACAACATATTATGATCAAATAGAGTGAATAGAAATAATAAACACACTCTTCCCATTATTCATTGCTTCAGATATTGGAAAAAGCATAATATCTATGCAGCTAGTGAATGGGCCTAGGCCTACAAGCAGACTGTTCATTCAATTATTTCAATTTTGAATACAAATATAATCAATTTATCATCTAATACAACATATTATGATCAAATAGAGTGGATAAAAATAATAAACACACTCTTCCCATTATTCATTGCTAAGGATATTGGAAAAAGCATAATATCAATGCAGCTAGTGAATGGGCCTAGGCCTACAAGCAGACTGTTCATTGAATTATTTCAATTTTGAATACAAATATAATTAATTTTTCACCTAATACAACATATTTTGATCAAATAGAGTGGATAAAAATAATAAACACACTCTTCCCATCATTCATTGCTTCAGATATTGGAAAAAGCATAATATCAATGCAGCTAGTGAATGAGCCTAGGCCTACAAGCAGACTGTTCATTAAATTATTTCAATTTTGAATACAAATATAATTGATTTTTCACCTAATACAACATATTATGATCAAATAGAGTGAATAGAAATAATAAACACACTCTTCCCATTATTCATTGCTTCAGATATTGGAAAAAGCATAATATCAATGCAGCTAGTGGATGGGCCTAGGCCTACAAGCAGACTGTTCATTCAATTATTTCAATTTTGAATACAAATATAATTAATTTTTCACCTGATACAACATATTATGATCAAATAGAGTGAATAGAAATAATAAACACACTCTTCCCATTATTCATTGCTTCAGATTTTGGAAAAAGCATAATATCAGTGCAGCTAGTGAATGGGCCTAGGCCTACAAGCAGACTGTTCATTCAATTATTTCAATTTTGAATACAAATATAATTAATTTATCACCTAATACAACATATTATGATCAAATAGAGTGGATAAAAATAATAAACACACTTTTCCCATTATTCATTGCTTCAGATATTGGAAAAAGCATAATATCAATGCAGCTAGTGGATGGGCCTAGGCCTACAAGCAGACTGTTCATTCAATTATTTCAATTTTGAATACAAATATAATTAATTTTTCACCTAATACAACATATTATGATCAAATAGAGTGAATGGAAATAATAAACACACTCTTCCCATTATTCATTGCTTCAGATATTGGAAAAAGCATAATATCAGTGCAGCTAGTGAATGGGCCTAGGCCTACAAGCAGACTGTTCATTAAATTATTTCAATTTTGAATACAAATATAATTAATTTATCACCTAATACAACATATTATGATCAAATAGAGTGGATAAAAATAATAAACACACTCTTCCCATTATTCATTGCTTCAGATATTGGAAAAAGCATAATATCAATGCAGCTAGTGAATGGGCCTAGGCCTACAAGCAGACTGTTCATTCAATTATTTTAATTTTGAATACAAATATAATTAATTTATCACCTAATACAACATATTATGATCAAATAGAGTGGATAAAAATAATAAACACACTCTTCCCATTATTCATTGCTTCAGATATTGGAAAAAGCATAATATCTATGCAGCTAGTGAATGGGCCTAGGCCTACAAGCAGACTGTTCATTCAATTATTTCAATTTTGAATACAAATATAATCAATTTATCATCTAATACAACATATTATGATCAAATAGAGTGGATAAAAATAATAAACACACTCTTCCCATTATTCATTGCTTCAGATATTGGAAAAAGCATAATATCAATGCAGCTAGTGAATGGGCCTAGGCCTACAAGCAGACTGTTCATTGAATTATTTCAATTTTGAATACAAATATAATTAATTTTTCACCTAATACAACATATTTTGATCAAATAGAGTGGACAAAAATAATAAACACACTCTTCCCATCATTCATTGCTTCAGATATTGGAAAAAGCATAATATCAATGCAGCTAGTGAATGAGCCTAGGCCTACAAGCAGACTGTTCATTAAATTATTTCAATTTTGAATACAAATATAATTAATTTTTCACCTAATACAACATATTTTGATCAAATAGAGTGGATAAAAATAATAAACACACTCTTCCCATTATTCATTGCTTCAGATATTGGAAAAAGCATAATATCAATGCAGCTAGTGAATGGGCCTAGGCCTACAAGCAGACTGTTCATTCAATTATTTCAGTTTTGAATACAAATATTATTAATTTCTCACCTAATACAACATATTATGATCAAATAGAGTGGATAAAAATAATAAACAGTATCTTCCCATTATTCATTGCTTCAGATATTGGAAAAAGCATAATATCAATGCAGCTAGTGAATGGGCCTAGGCCTACAAGCAGACTGTTCATTAAATTATTTCAATTTTGAATACAAATATAATTAATTTTTCACCTAATACAACATATTTTGATCAAATAGAGTGGATAAAAATAATAAACACACTCTTCCCATTATTCATTGCTTCAGATATTGGAAAAAGCATAATATCAATGCAGCTAGTGAATGGGCCTGGGTCTACAAGCAGACTGTTCATTAAATTATTTCAATTTTGAATACAAATATAATTAATTTATCACCTAATACAACATATTATGATCAAATAGAGTGGATAAAAATAATAAACACTCTCTTCCCATTATTCATTGCTTCAGATATTGGAAAAAGCATAATATCAATGCAGCTAGTGAATGGGCCTAGGCCTACAAGCAGACTGTTCATTAAATTATTTCAATTTTGAATACAAATATAATTAATTTATCACCTAATACAACATATTTTGATCAAATAGAGTGGATAAAAATAATAAACACACTCTTCCCATTATTCATTGCTTCAGATATTGGAAAAAGCATAATATCAATGCAGCTAGTGAATGGGCCTAGGCCTACAAGCAGACTGTTCATTAAATTATTTCAATTTTGAATACAAATATAATTAATTTTTCACCTAATACAACATATTTTGATCGAATAGAGTGAATAAAAATAATAAACACACTCTTCCCATTATTCATTGCTTCAGATATTGGAAAAAGCATAATATCAAAGCAGCTAGTGAATGGGCCAAGGCCTACAAGCAGACTGTTCATTAAATTATTTCAATTTTGAATACAAATATAATTAATTTATCACCTAATACAACATATTATGATCAAATAGAGTGGATAAAAATAATAAACAGTATCTTCCCATTATTCATTGCTTCAGATATTGGAAAAAGCATAATATCAATGCAGCTAGTGAATGGGCCCAGGCCTACAAGCAGACTGTTCATTAAATTATTTCAATTTTGAATACAAATATAATTAATTTTTCACCTAATACAACATATTATGATCAAATAGAGTGGATAAAAATAATAAACAGTATGTTCCCATTATTCATTGCTTCAGATATTGGAAAAAGCATAATATCAATGCAGCTAGTGAATGGGCCTAGGCCTACAAGCAGACTGTTCATAAAATTATTTCAATTTTGAATACAAATATAATTAATTTTTCACCTAATACAACATATTTTGATCAAATAGAGTGGATAAAAATAATAAACACACTCTTCCCATTATTCATTGCTTCAGATATTGGAAAAAGCATAGTATCAATGCAGCTAGTGAATGGGCCTAGGCCTACAAGCAGACTGTTCATTCAATTATTTCAATTTCGAATACAAATATAATTAATTTATCACCTAATACAACATATTTTGATCAAATAGAGTGGATAAAAATAATAAACACACTCTTCCCATTATTCATTGCTTCAGATATTGGAAAAAGCATAATATCAATGCAGCTAGTGGATGGGCCTAGGCCTACAAGCAGACTGTTCATTCAATCATTTCAATTTTGAATACAAATATAATTAATTTTTCACCTAATACAACATATTTTGATCAAATAGAGTGGATAAAAATAGTAAACACACTCTTCCCATTATTCATTGCTTCAGATATTGGAAAAAGCATAATATCAATGCAGCTAGTGAATGGGCCTAGGCCTACAAGCAGACTGTTCATTCAATTATTTTAATTTTGAATACAAATATAATTAATTTATCACCTAATACAACATATTATGATCAAATAGAGTGGATAAAAATAATAAACACACTCTTCCCATTATTCATTGCTTCAGATATTGGAAAAAGCATAATATCTATGCAGCTAGTGAATGGGCCTAGGCCTACAAGCAGACTGTTCATTCAATTATTTCAATTTTGAATACAAATATAATCAATTTATCATCTAATACAACATATTATGATCAAATAGAGTGGATAAAAATAATAAACACACTCTTCCCATTATTCATTGCTTCAGATATTGAAAAAGCATAATATCAATGCAGCTAGTGAATGGGCCTAGGCCTACAAGCAGACTGTTCATTGAATTATTTCAATTTTGAATACAAATATAATTAATTTTTCACCTAATACAACATATTTTGATCAAATAGAGTGGACAAAAATAATAAACACACTCTTCCCATCATTCATTGCTTCAGATATTGGAAAAAGCATAATATCAATGCAGCTAGTGAATGAGCCTAGGCCTACAAGCAGACTGTTCATTAAATTATTTCAATTTTGAATACAAATATAATTAATTTTTCACCTAATACAACATATTTTGATCAAATAGAGTGGATAAAAATAATAAACACACTCTTCCCATTATTCATTGCTTCAGATATTGGAAAAAGCATAATATCAATGCAGCTAGTGAATGGGCCTAGGCCTACAAGCAGACTGTTCATTCAATTATTTCAGTTTTGAATACAAATATTATTAATTTCTCACCTAATACAACATATTATGATCAAATAGAGTGGATAAAAATAATAAACAGTATCTTCCCATTATTCATTGCTTCAGATATTGGAAAAAGCATAATATCAATGCAGCTAGTGAATGGGCCTAGGCCTACAAGCAGACTGTTCATTAAATTATTTCAATTTTGAATACAAATATAATTAATTTTTCACCTAATACAACATATTTTGATCAAATAGAGTGGATAAAAATAATAAACACACTCTTCCCATTATTCATTGCTTCAGATATTGGAAAAAGCATAATATCAATGCAGCTAGTGAATGGGCCTAGGTCTACAAGCAGACTGTTCATTAAATTATTTCAATTTTGAATACAAATATAATTAATTTATCACCTAATACAACATATTATGATCAAATAGAGTGGATAAAAATAATAAACACTCTCTTCCCATTATTCATTGCTTCAGATATTGGAAAAAGCATAATATCAATGCAGCTAGTGAATGGGCCTAGGCCTACAAGCAGACTGTTCATTAAATTATTTCAATTTTGAATACAAATATAATTAATTTATCACCTAATACAACATATTTTGATCAAATAGAGTGGATAAAAATAATAAACACACTCTTCCCATTATTCATTGCTTCAGATATTGGAAAAAGCATAATATCAATGCAGCTAGTGAATGGGCCTAGGCCTACAAGCAGACTGTTCATTAAATTATTTCAATTTTGAATACAAATATAATTAATTTTCCACCTAATACAACATATTTTGATCGAATAGAGTGAATAAAAATAATAAACACACTCTTCCCATTATTCATTGCTTCAGATATTGGAAAAAGCATAATATCAAAGCAGCTAGTGAATGGGCCAAGGCCTACAAGCAGACTGTTCATTAAATTATTTCAATTTTGAATACAAATATAATTAATTTATCACCTAATACAACATATTATGATCAAATAGAGTGGATAAAAATAATAAACAGTATCTTCCCATTATTCATTGCTTCAGATATTGGAAAAAGCATAATATCAATGCAGCTAGTGAATGGGCCCAGGCCTACAAGCAGACTGTTCATTAAATTATTTCAATTTTGAATACAAATATAATTAATTTTTCACCTAATACAACATATTATGATCAAATAGAGTGGATAAAAATAATAAACAGTATGTTCCCATTATTCATTGCTTCAGATATTGGAAAAAGCATAATATCAATGCAGCTAGTGAATGGGCCTAGGCCTACAAGCAGACTGTTCATTAAATTATTTCAATTTTGAATACAAATATAATTAATTTTTCACCTAATACAACATATTTTGATCAAATAGAGTGGATAAAAATAATAAACACACTCTTCCCAATATTCATTGCTTCAGATATTGGAAAAAGCATAATATCAATGCAGCTAGTGAATGGGCCTAGGCCTACAAGCAGACTGTTCATAAAATTATTTCAATTTTGAATACAAATATAATTAATTTTTCACCTAATACAACATATTTTGATCAAATAGAGTGGATAAAAATAATAAACACACTCTTCCCATTATTCATTGCTTCAGATATTGGAAAAAGCATAGTATCAATGCAGCTAGTGAATGGGCCTAGGCCTACAAGCAGACTGTTCATTGAATTATTTCAATTTCGAATACAAATATAATTAATTTATCACCTAATACAACATATTTTGATCAAATAGAGTGGATAAAAATAATAAACACACTCTTCCCATTATTCATTGCTTCAGATATTGGAAAAAGCATAATATCAATGCAGCTAGTGGATGGGCCTAGGCCTACAAGCAGACTGTTCATTCAATCATTTCAATTTTGAATACAAATATAATTAATTTTTCACCTAATACAACATATTTTGATCAAATAGAGTGGATAAAAATAGTAAACACACTCTTCCCATTATTCATTGCTTCAGATATTGAAAAAAGCATAATATCAATGCAGCTAGTGGATGGGCCTAGGCCTACAAGCAGACTGTTCATTCAATTATTTCAATTTTGAATACAGATATAATTAATTTATCACCTAATACAACATATTATGATCAAATAGAGTGGATAAAAATAATAAACACACTCTTCCCATTATTCATTGCTTCAGATATTGGAAAAAGCATAATATCAATGCAGCTAGTGGATGGGCCTAGGCCTACAAGCAGACTGTTCATTCAATTATTTCAATTTTAAATACAAATATAATTAATTTATCACCTAATACAACATATTATGATCAAATAGAATGGATAAAAATAATAAACACACTCTTCCCATAATTCATTGCTTCAGATATTGGAAAAAGCATAATATCAATGCAGCTAGTGGATGGGCCTAGGCCTACAAGCAGACTGTTCATTCAATTATTTCAATTTTGAATACAAATATAATTAATTTATCACCTAATACAACATATTATGATCAAATAGAGTGGATAAAAATAATAAACACACTCTTCCCATTATTCATTGCTTCAGATATTGGAAAAAGCATAATATCAATGCAGCTAGTGGATGGGCCTAGGCCTACAAGCAGACTGTTCATTCAATTATTTCAATTTTGAATACAAATATAATTAATTTATCACCTAATACAACATATTATGATCAAATAGAGTGGATAAAAATAATAAACACACTCTTCCCATTATTCATTGCTTCAGATATTGGAAAAAGCATGATATCAATGCAGCTAGTGAATGGGCCTAGGCCTACAAGCAGACTGTTCATTCAATTATTTCAATTTTGAATACAAATATAATTAATTTTTCACCTAATACAACATATTATGATCAAATAGAGTGAATAGAAATAATAAACACACTCTTCCCATTATTCATTGCTTCAGATATTGGAAAAAGCATAATATCAGTGCAGCTAGTGAATGGGCCTAGGCCTACAAGCAGACTGTTCATTAAATTATTTCAATTTTGAATACAAATATAATTAATTTATCACCTAATACAACATATTATGATCAAATAGAGTGGATAAAAATAATAAACACACTCTTCCCATTATTCATTGCTTCAGATATTGGAAAAAGCATAATATCAATGCAGCTAGTGGATGGGCCTAGGCCTACAAGCAGACTGTTCATTCAATTATTTCAATTTTGAATACAAATATAATTAATTTTTCACCTAATACAACATATTATGATCAAATAGAGTGAATAGAAATAATAAACACACTCTTCCCATTATTCATTGCTTCAGATATTGGAAAAAGCATAATATCAGTGCAGCTAGTGAATGGGCCTAGGCCTACAAGCAGACTGTTCATTCAATTATTTCAATTTTGAATACAAATATAATTAATTTATCACCTAATACAACATATTATGATCAAATAGAGTGGATAAAAATAATAAACACACTCTTCCCATTATTCATTGCTTCAGATATTGGAAAAAGCATAATATCAATGCAGCTAGTGGATGGGCCTAGGCCTACAAGCAGACTGTTCATTCAATTATTTCAATTTTGAATACAAATATAATTAATTTTTCACCTAATACAACATATTATGATCAAATAGAGTGAATAGAAATAATAAACACACTCTTCCCATTATTCATTGCTTCAGATATTGGAAAAAGCATAATATCAGTGCAGCTAGTGAATGGGCCTAGGCCTACAAGCAGACTGTTCATTAAATTATTTCAATTTTGAATACAAATATAATTAATTTATCACCTAATACAACATATTATGATCAAATAGAGTGGATAAAAATAAAAAACACACTCTTCCCATTATTCATTGCTTCAGATATTGGAAAAAGCATAATATCAATGCAGCTAGTGAATGGGCCTAGGCCTACAAGCAGACTGTTCATTCAAATATTTCAATTTTGAATACAAATATAATTAATTTATCACCTAATACAACATATTATGATCAAATAGAGTGGATAAAAATAATAAACACACACTTCCCATTATTCATTGCTTCAGATATTGGAAAAAGCATAATATCAATGCAGCTAGTGAATGGGCCTAGGCCTACAAGCAGACTGTTCATTCAATTATTTCAATTTTGAATACAAATATAATTAATTTATCACCTAATACAACATATTATGATCAAATAGAGTGGATGAAAATAATAAACACACTCATCCCATTATTCATTGCTTCAGATATTGGAAAAAGCATAATATCAATGCAGCCAGTGGATGGGCCTAGGCCTACAAGCAGACTGTTCATTCAATTATTTCAATTTTGAATACAAATATTATTAATTTATCACCTAATACAACATATTATGATCAAATAGAGTGGATAAAAATAATAAACACACTCTTCCCATTATTCATTGCTTCAGATATTGGAAAAAGCATAATATCAATGCAGCTAGTGAATGGGCCTAGGCCTACAAGCAGACTGTTCATTTAATTATTTCAATTTTGAATACAAATATAATTAATTTATCACCTAATACAACATATTATGATCAAATAGAGTGGATAAAAATAATAAACACACTCTTCCCATTATTCATTGCTTCAGATATTGGAGAAAGCATAATATCAATGCAGCTAGTGGATGGGCCTAGGCCTACAAGCAGACTGTTCATTCAATTATTCCAATTTTTAATACTAATATAATTAATTTTCCACCTAATACAACATATTTTGATCAAATAGAGTGGATAAAAATAATAAACAGTATCTTCCCATTATTCATTGCTTCAGATATTGGAAAAAGCATAATATCAATGCAGCTAGTGAATGGGCCTAGGCCTACAAGCAGACTGTTCATTCAATTATTTCAATTTTGAATACAAATATAATTAATTTATCACCTAATACAACATATTATGATCAAATAGAGTGGATAAAAATAATAAACACACTCTTCCCATTATTCATTGCTTCAGATATTGGAAAAAGCATAATATCAATGCAGCTAGTGAATGGGCCTAGGCCTACAAGCAGACTGTTCATTAAATTATTTCAATTTTGAATACAAATATAATTAATTTTTCACCTAATACAACATATTATGATCAAATAGAGTGGATAAAAATAATAAACAGTATGTTCCCATTATTCATTGCTTCAGATATTGGAAAAAGCATAATATCAATGCAGCTAGTGAATGGGCCTAGGCCTACAAGCAGACTGTTCATAAAATTATTTCAATTTTGAATACAAATATAATTAATTTTTCACCTAATACAACATATTTTGATCAAATAGAGTGGATAAAAATAATAAACACACTCTTCCCATTATTCATTGCTTCAGATATTGGAAAAAGCATAGTATCAATGCAGCTAGTGAATGGGCCTAGGCCTACAAGCAGACTGTTCATTCAATTATTTCAATTTTGAATACAAATATAATTAATTTATCACCTAATACAACATATTTTGATCAAATAGAGTGGATAAAAATAATAAACACACTCTTCCCATTATTCATTGCTTCAGATATTGGAAAAAGCATAATATCAATGCAGCTAGTGGATGGGCCTAGGCCTACAAGCAGACTGTTCATTCAATCATTTCAATTTTGAATACAAATATAATTAATTTTTCACCTAATACAACATATTTTGATCAAATAGAGTGGATAAAAATAGTAAACACACTCTTCCCATTATTCATTGCTTCAGATATTGAAAAAAGCATAATATCAATGCAGCTAGTGGATGGGCCTAGGCCTACAAGCAGACTGTTCATTCAATTATTTCAATTTTGAATACAAATATAATTAATTTATCACCTAATACAACATATTATGATCAAATAGAGTGGATAAAAATAATAAACACACTCTTCCCATTATTCATTGCTTCAGATATTGGAAAAAGCATAATATCAATGCAGCTAGTGGATAGGCCTAGGCCTACAAGCAGACTGTTCATTCAATTATTTCAATTTTAAATACAAATATAATTAATTTATCACCTAATACAACATATTATGATCAAATAGAGTGGATAAAAATAATAAACACACTCTTCCCATAATTCATTGCTTCAGATATTGGAAAAAGCATAATATCAATGCAGCTAGTGGATGGGCCTAGGCCTACAAGCAGACTGTTCATTCAATTATTTCAATTTTGAATACAAATATAATTAATTTATCACCTAATACAACATATTATGATCAAATAGAGTGGATAAAAATAATAAACACACTCTTCCCATTATTCATTGCTTCAGATATTGGAAAAAGCATAATATCAATGCAGCTAGTGGATGGGCCTAGGCCTACAAGCAGACTGTTCATTCAATTATTTCAATTTTGAATACAAATATAATTAATTTATCACCTAATACAACATATTATGATCAAATAGAGTGGATAAAAATAATAAACACACTCTTCCCATTATTCATTGCTTCAGATATTGGAAAAAGCATAATATCAATGCAGCTAGTGAATGGGCCTAGGCCTACAAGCAGACTGTTCATTCAATTATTTCAATTTTGAATACAAATATAATTAATTTTTCACCTAATAAAACATATTATGATCAAATAGAGTGAATAGAAATAATAAACACACTCTTCCCATTATTCATTGCTTCAGATATTGGAAAAAGCATAATATCAGTGCAGCTAGTGAATGGGCCTAGGCCTACAAGCAGACTGTTCATTAAATTATTTCAATTTTGAATACAAATATAATTAATTTATCACCTAATACAACATATTATGATCAAATAGAGTGGATAAAAATAATAAACACACTCTTCCCATTATTCATTGCTTCAGATATTGGAAAAAGCATAATATCAATGCAGCTAGTGGATGGGCCTAGGCCTACAAGCAGACTGTTCATTCAATTATTTCAATTTTGAATACAAATATAATTAATTTTTCACCTAATACAACATATTATGATCAAATAGAGTGAATAGAAATAATAAACACACTCTTCCCATTATTCATTGCTTCAGATATTGGAAAAAGCATAATATCAGTGCAGCTAGTGAATGGGCCTAGGCCTACAAGCAGACTGTTCATTCAATTATT
Organism: Conomelus anceps; assembly: GCA_948455865.1. Lineage (NCBI taxonomy): Eukaryota > Metazoa > Arthropoda > Insecta > Hemiptera > Delphacidae > Conomelus > Conomelus anceps. Next base: position 93,455 of record CAOJWK010000026.1, read on the forward strand.
TCAATTTTGAATACAAATATAATTAATTTATCACCTAATACAACATATTATGATCAAATAGAGTGGATAAAAATAATAAACACACTCTTCCCATTATTCATTGCTTCAGATATTGGAAAAAGCATAATATCAATGCAGCTAGTGGATGGGCCTAGGCCTACAAGCAGACTGTTCATTCAATTATTTCAAATTTGAATACAAATATAATTAATTTTTCACCTAATACAACATATTATGATCAAATAGAGTGAATAGAAATAATAAACACACTCTTCCCATTATTCATTGCTTCAGATATTGGAAAAAGCATAATATCAGTGCAGCTAGTGAATGGGCCTAGGCCTACAAGCAGACTGTTCATTAAATTATTTCAATTTTGAATACAAATATAATTAATTTATCACCTAATACAACATATTATGATCAAATAGAGTGGATAAAAATAAAAAACACACTCTTCCCATTATTCATTGCTTCAGATATTGGAAAAAGCATAATATCAATGCAGCTAGTGAATGGGCCTAGGCCTACAAGCAGACTGTTCATTCAAATATTTCAATTTTGAATACAAATATAATTAATTTATCACCTAATACAACATATTATGATCAAATAGAGTGGATAAAAATAATAAACACACACTTCCCATTATTCATTGCTTCAGATATTGGAAAAAGCATAATATCAATGCAGCTAGTGAATGGGCCTAGGCCTACAAGCAGACTGTTCATTCAATTATTTCAATTTTGAATACAAATATAATTAATTTATCACCTAATACAACATATTATGATCAAATAGAGTGGATGAAAATAATAAACACACTCTTCCCATTATTCATTGCTGCAGATATTGGAAAAAGCATAATATCAATGCAGCCAGTGGATGGGCCTAGGCCTACAAGCAGACTGTTCATTCAATTATTTCAATTTTGAATACAAATATAATTAATTTATCACCTAATACAACATATTATGATCAAATAGAGTGGATAAAAATAATAAACACACTCTTCCCATTATTCATTGCTTCAGATATTGGAAAAAGCATAATATCAATGCAGCTAGTGAATGGGCCTAGGCCTACAAGCAGACTGTTCATTTAATTATTTCAATTTTGAATACAAATATAATTAATTTATCACCTAATACAACATATTATGATCAAATAGAGTGGATAAAAATAATAAACACACTCTTCCCATTATTCATTGCTTCAGATATTGGAAAAAGCATAATATCAATGCAGCTAGTGGATGGGCCTAGGCCTACAAGCAGACTGTTCATTCAATTATTCCAATTTTTAATACTAATATAATTAATTTTCCACCTAATACAACATATTTTGATCAAATAGAGTGGATAAAAATAATAAACAGTATCTTCCCATTATTCATTGCTTCAGATATTGGAAAAAGCATAATATCAATGCAGCTAGTGAATGGGCCTAGGCCTACAAGCAGACTGTTCATTCAATTATTTCAATTTTGAATACAAATATAATTAATTTATCACCTAATACAACATATTATGATCAAATAGAGTGGATAAAAATAATAAACACACTCTTCCCATTATTCATTGCTTCAGATATTGGAAAAAGCATAATATCAATGCAGCTAGTGAATGGGCCTAGGCCTACAAGCAGACTGTTCATTAAATTATTTCAATTTTGAATACAAATATAATTAATTTTTCACCTAATACAACATATTTTGATCAAATAGAGTAGATAAAAATAATAAACACTCTCTTCCCATTATTCATTGCTTCAGATATTGGAAAAAGCATAATATCAATGCAGCTAGTGAATGGGCCTAGGCCTACAAGCAAACTGTTCATTAAATTATTTCAATTTTGAATACAAATATAATTAATTTTTCACCTAATACAACATATTTTGATCAAATAGAGTGGATAAAAATAATAAACAGTATCTTCCCATTATTCATTGCTTCAGATATTGGAAAAAGCATAATATCAATGCAGCTAGTGAATGGGCCTAGGCCTACAAGCAGACTGTTCATTCAATTATTTCAATTTTGAATACAAATATAATTAATTTTTCACCTAATACAACATATTTTGATCAAATAGAGTAGATAAAAATAATAAACACTCTCTTCCCATTATTCATTGCTTCAGATATTGGGAAAAGCATAATATCAATGCAGCTAGTGAATGGGCCTAGGCCTACAAGCAGACTGTTCATTAAATTATTTCAATTTTGAATACAAATATAATAAATTTTTCACATAATACAACATATTTTGATCAAATAGAGTGGATAAAAATAATAAACAGTATCTTCCCATTATTCATTGCTTCAGATATTGGAAAAAGCATAATATTAATGCAGCTAGTGGATGGGCCTAGGCCTACAAGCAGACTGTTCATTCAATTATTTCAATTTTGAATACAAATATAATTAATTTTTCACCTAATACAACATATTTTGATCAAATAGAGTGGATAAAAATAATAAACAGTTTCTTCCCATTATTCATTGCTTCAGATATTGGAAAAAGCATAATATCAATGCAGCTAGTGAATGGGCCTAGGCCTACAAGCAGACTGTTCATTAAATTATTTCAATTTTGAATACAAATATAATTAATTTATCACCTAATACAACATATTATGATCAAATAGAGTGGATAAAAATAATAAACACACTCTTCCCATTATTCATTGCTTCAGATATTGGAAAAAGCATAATATCAATGCAGCTAGTGGATTGGCCTAGGCCTACAAGCAGACTGTTCATTCAATTATTTTAATTTTAAATACAAATATAATTAATTTTTCACCTAATACAACATATTTTGATCAAATAGAGTGGATAAAAATAATAAACAGTATCTTCCCATTATTCATCGCTTCAGATATTGAAAAAAGCATAATATCAATGCAGCTAGTGAATGGGCCTAGGCCTACAAGCAGACTGTTCATTAAATTATTTCAATTTTGAATACAAATATAATTAATTTTTCACCTAATACAACATATTTTGATCAAATAGAGTGGATAAAAATAATAAACACACTCTTCCCATTATTCATTGCTTCAGATATTGGAAAAAGCATAATATCAATGCAGCTAGTGGATGGGCCTAGGCCTACAAGCAGACTGTTCATCCAATTATTTCAATTTTGAATACAAATATAATTAATTTATCACCTAATACAACATATTTTGATCAAATAGATTGGATAAAAATAATAAACACACTCTTCCCATTATTCATTGCTTCAGATATTGGAAAAAGCATAATATCAATGCAGCTAGTGGATGGGCCTAGGCCTACAAGCAGACTGTTCATTCAATTATTTCAATTTTGAATACAAATATAATTAATTTTTCACCTAATACAACATATTTTGATCAAATAGAGTAGATAAAAATAATAAACAGTATCTTCCCATTATTCATTGCTTCAGATATTGGAAAAAGCATAATATCAATGCAGCTAGTGAATGGGCCTAGGCCTACAAGCAGACTGTTCATTCAATTATTTCAATTTTGAATACAAATATAATTAATTTATCACCTAATACAACATATTATGATCAAATAGAGTGGATAAAAATAATAAACAGTATCTTCCCATTATTCATTGCTTCAGATATTGGAAAAAGCATAATATCAATGCAGCTAGTGGATGGGCCTAGGCCTACAAGCAGACTGTTCATTCAATTATTTCAATTTTGAATACAAATATAATTAATTTTTCACCTAATACAACATATTTTGATCAAATACAGTGGATAAAAATAATAAACAGTATCTTCCCATTATTCATTGCTTCAGATATTGGAAAAAGCATAATATCAATGCAGCTAGTGAATGGGCCTAGGCCTACAAGCAGACTGTTCATTAAATTATTTCAATTTTGAATACAAATATAATTAATTTTTCACCTAATACAACATATTTTGGTCAAATAGAGTAGATAAAAATAATAAACACTCTCTTCCCATTATTCATTGCTTCAGATATTGGAAAAAGCATAATATCAATGCAGCTAGTGAATGGGCCTAGGCCTACAAGCAAACTGTTCATTAAATTATTTCAATTTTGAATACAAATATAATTAATTTTTCACCTAATACAACATATTTTGATCAAATAGAGTGGATAAAAATAATAAACAGTATCTTCCCATTATTCATTGCTTCAGATATTGGAAAAAGCATAATATCAATGCAGCTAGTGAATGGGCCTAGGCCTACAAGCAGACTGTTCATTCAATTATTTCAATTTTGAATACAAATATAATTAATTTTTCACCTAATACAACATATTTTGATCAAATAGAGTAGATAAAAATAATAAACACTCTCTTCCCATTATTCATTGCTTCAGATATTGGGAAAAGCATAATATCAATGCAGCTAGTGAATGGGCCTAGGCCTACAAGCAGACTGTTCATGAATTATTTCAATTTTGAATACAAATATATTTAATTTTCCACCTGATACAACATATTTTGATCAAATAGAGTGGATAAAAATAATAAACAGTATCTTCCCATTATTCATTGCTTAAGATATTGGAAAAAGCATAATATTAATGCAGCTAGTGGATGGGCCTAGGCCTACAAGCAGACTGTTCATTCAATTATTACAATTTTGAATACAAATATAATTAATTTTTCACCTAATACAACATATTTTGATCAAATAGAGTGGATAAAAATAATAAACAGTATCTTCCCATTATTCATTGCTTCAGATATTGGAAAAAGCATAATATCAATGCAGCTAGTGAATGGGCCTAGGCCTACAAGCAGACTGTTCATTAAATTATTTCAATTTTGAATACAAATATAATTAATTTTACACCTAATACAACATATTTTGATCAAATAGAGTAGATAAAAATAATAAACACTCTCTTCCCATTATTCATTGCTTCAGATATTGGAAAAAGCATAATATCAATGCAGCTAGTGAATGGGCCTAGGCCTACAAGCAGACTGTTCATTCAATTATTTCAATTTTGAATACAAATATAATTAATTTATCACCTAATACAACATATTATGATCAAATAGAGTGGATAAAAATGATAAACACACTCTTCCCATTATTCATTGCTTCAGATATTGGAAAAAGCATAATATCAATGCAGCTAGTGAATGGGCCTAGGCCTACAAGCAGACTGTTCATTCAATTATTTCAATTTTGAATACAAATATAATTAATTTATCACCTAATACAACATATTATGATCAAATAGAGTGGATAAAAATAATAAACACACTCTTCCCATTATTCATTGCTTCAGATATTGGAAAAAGCATAATATCAATGCAGCTAGTGAATGGGCCTAGGCCTACAAGCAGACTGTTCATTCAATTATTTCAATTTTGAATACAAATATAATTAATTTATCACCTAATACAACATATTATGATCAAATAGAGTGGATAAAAATAATAAACAAACTCTTCCCATTATTCATTGCTTCAGATATTGGAAAAAGCATAATATCAATGCAGCCAGTGGATGGGCCTAGGCCTACAAGCAGACTGTTCATTCAATTATTTCAATTTTGAATACAAATATAATTTATTTATTACCTAATACAACATATTATGATCAAATAGAGTGGATAAAAATAATAAACACACTCTTCCAATTATTCATTGCTTCAGATATTGGAAAAAGCATAATATCAATGCAGCTAGTGAATGGGCCTAGGCCTACAAGCAGACTGTTCATTTAATTATTCCAATTTTGAATACAAATATAATTAATTTATCACCTAATACAACATATTATGATCAAATAGAGTGGATAAAAATAATAAACACACTCTTCCCATTATTCATTGCTTCAGATATTGGAAAAAGCATAATATCAATGCAGCTAGTGGATGGGCCTAGGCCTACAAGCAGACTGTTCATTCAATTCTTTCAATTTTGAATACAAATATAATTAATTTATCACCTAATACAACATATTTTGATCAAATAGAGTGGATAAAAATAATAAACAGTATCTTCCCATTATTCATTGCTTCAGATATTGGAAAAAGCATAATATCAATGCAGCTAGTGAATGGGCCTAGGCCTACAAGCAGACTGTTCATTCAATTATTTCAATTTTGAATACAAATATAATTAATTTTTCACCTAATACAACATATTTTGATCAAATAGAGTAGATAAAAATAATAAACACTCTCTTCCCATTATTCATTGCTTCAGATATTGGGAAAAGCATAATATCAATGCAGCTAGTGAATGGGCCTAGGCCTACAAGCAGACTGTTCATTAAATTATTTCAATTTTGAATACAAATATAATTAATTTTTCACCTAATACAACATATTTTGATCAAATAGAGTGGATAAAAATAATAAACAGTATCTTCCCATTATTCATTGCTTCAGATATTGGAAAAAGCATAATATCAATGCAGCTAGTGGATGGGCCTAGGCCTACAAGCAGACTGTTCATTCAATTATTTCAATTTTGAATACAAATATAATTAATTTTTCACCTAATACAACATATTTTGATCAAATAGAGTGGATAAAAATAATAAACAGTTTCTTCCCATTATTCATTGCTTCAGATATTGGAAAAAGCATAATATCAATGCAGCTAGTGAATGGGCCTAGGCCTACAAGCAGACTGTTCATTAAATTATTTCAATTTTGAATACAAATATAATTAATTTATCACCTAATACAACATATTATGATCAAATAGAGTGGATAAAAATAATAAACACACTCTTCCCATTATTCATTGCTTCAGATATTGGAAAAAGCATAATATCAATGCAGCTAGTGGATGGGCCTAGGCCTACAAGCAGACTGTTCATTCAATTATTTCAATTTTAAATACAAATATAATTAATTTTTCACCTAATACAACATATTTTGATCAAATAGAGTGGATAAAAATAATAAACAGTATCTTCCCATTATTCATCGCTTCAGATATTGGAAAAAGCATAATATCAATGCAGCTAGTGAATGGGCCTAGGCCTACAAGCAGACTGTTCATTAAATTATTTCAATTTTGAATACAAATATAATTAATTTTTCACCTAATACAACATATTTTGATCAAATAGAGTGGATAAAAATAATAAACACACTCTTCCCATTATTCATTGCTTCAGATATTGGAAAAAGCATAATATCAATGCAGCTAGTGAATGGGCCTAGGCCTACAAGCAGACTGTTCATTAAATTATTTCAATTTTGAATACAAATATAATTAATTTTTCACTTAATACAACATATTTTGATCAAATAGAGTGGATAAAAATAATAAACACACTCTTCCCATTATTCATTGCTTCAGATATTGGAAAAAGCATAATATCAATGCAGCTAGTGGATGGGCCTAGGCCTACAAGCAGACTGTTCATTCAATTATTTCAATTTTGAATACAAATATAATTAATTTATCACCTAATACAACATATTTTGATCAAATAGAGTGGATAAAAATAATAAACACACTCTTCCCATTATTCATTGCTTCAGATATTGGGAAAAGCATAATATCAATGCAGCTAGTGAATGGGCCTAGGCCTACAAGCAGACTGTTCATTCAATTATTTCAATTTTGAATACAAATATAATTAACTTTTCACCTAATACAACATATTTTGATCAAATAGAGTGGATAAAAATAATAACCAGTATCTTCCCATTATTCATTGCTTCAGATATTGGAAAAAGCATAATATCAATGCAGCTAGTGAATGGGCCTAGGCCTACAAGCAGACTGTTCATTCAATTATTTCAATTTTGAATACAAATATAATTAATTTATCACCTAATACAACATATTATGATCAAATAGAGTGGATAAAAATAATAAACAGTATCTTCCCATTATTCATTGCTTCAGATATTGGAAAAAGCATAATATCAATGCAGCTAGTGGATGGGCCTAGGCCTACAAGCAGACTGTTCATTCAATTATTTCAATTTTGAATACAAATATAATTAATTTATCACCTAATACAACATATTTTGATCAAATAGTGTGGATAAAAATAATAAACAGTATCTTCCCATTATTCATTGCTTCAGATATTGGAAAAAGCATAATATCAATGCAGCTAGTGAATGGGCCTAGGCCTACAAGCAGACTGTTCATTAAATTATTTCAATTTTGAATACAAATATAATTAATTTTTCACCTAATACAACATATTTTGATCAAATAGAGTAGATAAAAATAATAAACACTCTCTTCCCATTATTCATTGCTTCAGATATTGGAAAAAGCATAATATCAATGCAGCTAGTGAATGGGCCTAGGCCTACAAGCAAACTGTTCATTAAATTATTTCAATTTTGAATACAAATATAATTAATTTTTCACCTAATACAACATATTTTGATCAAATAGAGTGGATAAAAATAATAAACAGTATCTTCCCATTATTCATTGCTTCAGATATTGGAAAAAGCATAATATCAATGCAGCTAGTGAATGGGCCTAGGCCTACAAGCAGACTGTTCATTCAATTATTTCAATTTTGAATACAAATATAATTAATTTTTCACCTAATACAACATATTTTGATCAAATAGAGTAGATAAAAATAATAAACACTCTCTTCCCATTATTCATTGCTTCAGATATTGGGAAAAGCATAATATCAATGCAGCTAGTGAATGGGCCTAGGCCTACAAGCAGACTGTTCATTGAATTATTCCAAATTTGGATACAAATATAATTAATTTTTCACCTAATACAACATATTTTGAACAAATAGAGTGGATAAAAATAATAAACAGTATCTTCCCATTATTCATTGCTTCAGATATTGGAAAAAGCATAATATCAAGGCAGCTAGTGAATGGGCCTAGGCCTACAAGCAGACTGTTCATTAAATTATTTCAATTTTGAATACAAATATAATTAATTTTACACTCAATACAACATATTTTGATCAAATAGAGTAGATAAAAATAATAAACACTCTCTTCCCATTATTCATTGCTTCAGATATTGGAAAAAGCATAATATCAATGCAGCTAGTGAATGGGCCTAGGCCTACAAGCAGACTGTTCATTCAATTATTTCAATTTTGAATACAAATATAATTAATTTTTCACCTAATACAACATATTTTGATCAAATAGAGTGGATAAAAATAATAAACAGTATCTTCCCATTATTCATTGCTTCAGATATTGGAAAAAGCATAATATCAATGCAGCTAGTGGATGGGCCTAGGCCTACAAGCAGACTGTTCATTAAATTATTTCAATTTTGAATACAAATATAATTAATTTATCACCTAATACAACATATTATGATCAAATAGAGTGGATAAAAATAATAAACACACTCTTCCCATTATTCATTGCTTCAGATATTGGAAAAAGCATAATATCAATGCAGCTAGTGGATGGGCCTAGGCCTACAAGCAGACTGTTCATTCTTTTATTTCAATTTTAAATACAAATATAATTAATTTTTCACCTAATACAACATATTTTGATCAAATAGAGTGGATAAAAATAATAAACAGTATCTTCCCATTATTCATTGCTTCAGATATTGGAAAAAGCATAATATCAATGCAGCTAGTGAATGGGCCTAGGCCTACAAGCAGACTGTTCATTAAATTATTTCAATTTTGAATACAAATATAATTAATTTTTCACTTAATACAACATATTTTGATCAAATAGAGTGGATAAAAATAATAAACACACTCTTCCCATTATTCATTGCTTCAGATATTGGAAAAAGCATAATATCAATGCAGCTAGTGGATGGGCCTAGGCCTACAAGCAGACTGTTCATTCAATTATTTCAATTTTGAATACAAATATAATTAATTTATCACCTAATACAACATATTTTGATCAAATAGAGTGGATAAAAATAATAAACACACTCTTCCCATTATTCATTGCTTCAGATATTGGGAAAAGCATAATATCAATGCAGCTAGTGAATGGGCCTAGGCCTACAAGCAGACTGTTCATTCAATTATTTCAATTTTGAATACAAATATAATTAACTTTTCACCTAATACAACATATTTTGATCAAATAGAGTGGATAAAAATAATAACCAGTATCTTCCCATTATTCATTGCTTCAGATATTGGAAAAAGCATAATATCAATGCAGCTAGTGAATGGGCCTAGGCCTATAAGCAGACTGTTCATTCAATTATTTCAATTTTGAATACAAATATAATTAATTTATCACCTAATACAACATATTATGATCAAATAGAGTGGATAAAAATAATAAACAGTATCTTCCCATTATTCATTGCTTCAGATATTGGAAAAAGCATAATATCAATGCAGCTAGTGGATGGGCCTAGGCCTACAAGCAGACTGTTCATTCAATTATTTCAATTTTGAATACAAATATAATTAATTTATCACCTAATACAACATATTTTGATCAAATAGTGTGGATAAAAATAATAAACAGTATCTTCCCATTATTCATTGCTTCAGATATTGGAAAAAGCATAATATCAATGCAGCTAGTGAATGGGCCTAGGCCTACAAGCAGACTGTTCATTAAATTATTTCAATTTTGAATACAAATATTATTAATTTTTCACCTAATACAACATATTTTGATCAAATAGAGTAGATAAAAATAATAAACACTCTCTTCCCATTATTCATTGCTTCAGATATTGGAAAAAGCATAATATCAATGCAGCTAGTGAATGGGCCTAGGCCTACAAGCAAACTGTTCATTAAATTATTTCAATTTTGAATACAAATATAATTAATTTTTCACCTAATACAACATATTTTGATCAAATAGAGTGGATAAAAATAATAAACAGTATCTTCCCATTATTCATTGCTTCAGATATTGGAAAAAGCATAATATCAATGCAGCTAGTGAATGGGCCTAGGCCTACAAGCAGACTGTTCATTCAATTATTTCAATTTTGAATACAAATATAATTAATTTTTCACCTAATACAACATATTTTGATCAAATAGAGTAGATAAAAATAATAAACACTCTCTTCCCATTATTCATTGCTTCAGATATTGGGAAAAGCATAATATCAATGCAGCTAGTGAATGGGCCTAGGCCTACAAGCAGACTGTTCATTGAATTATTCCAATTTTGAATACAAATATAATTAATTTTTCACCTAATACAACATATTTTGAACAAATAGAGTGGATAAAAATAATAAACAGTATCTTCCCATTATTCATTGCTTCAGATATTGGAAAAAGCATAATATCAAGGCAGCTAGTGAATGGGCCTAGGCCTACAAGCAGACTGTTCATTAAATTATTTCAATTTTGAATACAAATATAATTAATTTTACACTCAATACAACATATTTTGATCAAATAGAGTAGATAAAAATAATAAACACTCTCTTCCCATTATTCATTGCTTCAGATATTGGAAAAAGCATAATATCAATGCAGCTAGTGAATGGGCCTAGGCCTACAAGCAGACTGTTCATTCAATTATTTCAATTTTGAATACAAATATAATTAATTTTTCACCTAATACAACATATTTTGATCAAATAGAGTGGATAAAAATAATAAACAGTATCTTCCCATTATTCATTGCTTCAGATATTGGAAAAAGCATAATATCAATGCAGCTAGTGGATGGGCCTAGGCCTACAAGCAGACTGTTCATTAAATTATTTCAATTTTGAATACAAATATAATTAATTTATCACCTAATACAACATATTATGATCAAATAGAGTGGATAAAAATAATAAACACACTCTTCCCATTATTCATTGCTTCAGATATTGGAAAAAGCATAATATCAATGCAGCTAGTGGATGGGCCTAGGCCTACAAGCAGACTGTTCATTCTTTTATTTCAATTTTAAATACAAATATAATTAATTTTTCACCTAATACAACATATTTTGATCAAATAGAGTGGATAAAAATAATAAACAGTATCTTCCCATTATTCATTGCTTCAGATATTGGAAAAAGCATAATATCAATGCAGCTAGTGAATGGGCCTAGGCCTACAAGCAGACTGTTCATTAAATTATTTCAATTTTGAATACAAATATAATTAATTTTTCACTTAATACAACATATTTTGATCAAATAGAGTGGATAAAAATAATAAACACACTCTTCCCATTATTCATTGCTTCAGATATTGGAAAAAGCATAATATCAATGCAGCTAGTGGATGGGCCTAGGCCTACAAGCAGACTGTTCATTCAATTATTTCAATTTTGAATACAAATATAATTAATTTATCACCTAATACAACATATTTTGATCAAATAGAGTGGATAAAAATAATAAACACACTCTTCCCATTATTCATTGCTTCAGATATTGGGAAAAGCATAATATCAATGCAGCTAGTGAATGGGCCTAGGCCTACAAGCAGACTGTTCATTCAATTATTTCAATTTTGAATACAAATATAATTAACTTTTCACCTAATACAACATATTTTGATCAAATAGAGTAGATAAAAATAATAAACACTCTCTTCCCATTATTCATTGCTTCAGATATTGGAAAAAGCATAATATCAATGCAGCTAGTGAATGGGCCTAGGCCTACAAGCAGACTGTTCATTCAATTATTTCAATTTTGAATACAAATATAATTAATTTTTCACCTAATACAACATATTTTGATCAAATAGAGTGGATAAAAATAATAAACAGTATCTTCCCATTATTCATTGCTTCAGATATTGGAAAAAGCATACTATCAAGGCAGCTAGTGGATGGGCCTAGGCCTACAAGCAGACTGTTCATTAAATTATTTCAATTTTGAATACAAATATAATTAATTTATCACCTAATACAACATATTATGATCAAATAGAGTGGATAAAAATAATAAACACACTCTTCCCATTATTCATTGCTTCAGATATTGGAAAAAGCATAATATCAATGCAGCTAGTGGATGGGCCTAGGCCTACAAGCAGACTGTTCATTCAATTATTTCAATTTTAAATACAAATATAATTAATTTTTCACCTAATACAACATATTTTGATCAAATAGAGTGGATAAAAATAATAAACAGTATCTTCCCATTATTCATTGCTTCAGATATTGGAAAAAGCATAATATCAATGCAGCTAGTGAATGGGCCTAGGCCTACAAGCAGACTGTTCATCAAATTATTCCAATTTTGAATACAAATATAATAAATTTTTCACCTAATACAACATATTTTGATCAAATAGAGTGGATAAAAATAATAAACACACTCTTCCCATTATTCATTGCTTCAGATATTGGAAAAAGCATAATATCAATGCAGCTAGTGAATGGGCCTAGGCCTACAAGCAGACTGTTCATTAAATTATTTCAATTTTGAATACAAATATAATTAATTTTTCACTTAATACAACATATTTTGATCAAATAGAGTGGATAAAAATAATAAACACACTCTTCCCATTATTCATTGCTTCAGATATTGGAAAAAGCATAATATCAATGCAGCTAGTGGATGGGCCTAGGCCTACAAGCAGACTGTTCATTCAATTATTTCAATTTTGAATACAAATATAATTAATTTATCACCTAATACAACATATTTTGATCAAATAGAGTGGATAAAAATAATAAACACACTCTTCCCATTATTCATTGCTTCAGATATTGGGAAAAGCATAATATCAATGCAGCTAGTGAATGGGCCTAGGCCTACAAGCAGACTGTTCATTCAATTATTTCAATTTTGAATACAAATATAATTAACTTTTCACCTAATACAACATATTTTGATCAAATAGAGTGGATAAAAATAATAACCAGTATCTTCCCATTATTCATTGCTTCAGATATTGGAAAAAGCATGATATCAATGCAGCTAGTGAATGGGCCTAGGCCTACAAGCAGACTGTTCATTCAATTATTTCAATTTTGAATACAAATATAATTAATTTATCACCTAATACAACATATTATGATCAAATAGAGTGGATAAAAATAATAAACAGTATCTTCCCATTATTCATTGCTTCAGATATTGGAAAAAGCATAATATCAATGCAGCTAGTGGATGGGCCTAGGCCTACAAGCAGACTGTTCATTAAATTATTTCAATTTTGAATACAAATATAATTAATTTATCACCTAATACAACATATTTTGATCAAATAGAGTGGATAAAAATAATAAACAGTATCTTCCCATTATTCATTGCTTCAGATATTGGAAAAAGCATAATATCAATGCAGCTAGTGAATGGGCCTAGGCCTACAAGCAGACTGTTCATTAAATTATTTCAATTTTGAATACAAATATAATTAATTTTTCACCTAATACAACATATTTTGATCAAATAGAGTAGATAAAAATAATAAACACTCTCTTCCCATTATTCATTGCTTCAGATATTGGAAAAAGCATAATATCAATGCAGCTAGTGAATGGGCCTAGGCCTACAAGCAAACTGTTCATTAAATTATTTCAATTTTGAATACAAATATAATTAATTTTTCACCTAATACAACATATTTTGATCAAATAGAGTGGATAAAAATAATAAACAGTATCTTCCCATTATTCATTGCTTCAGATATTGGAAAAAGCATAATATTAATGCAGCTAGTGGATGGGCCTAGGCCTACAAGCAGACTGTTCATTCAATTATTTCAATTTTGAATACAAATATAATTAATTTTTCACCTAATACAACATATTTTGATCAAATAGAGTGGATAAAAATAATAAACACACTCTTCCCATTATTCATTGCTTCAGATATTGGAAAAAGCATAATATCAATGCAGCTAGTGGATGGGCCTAGGCCTACAAGCAGACTGTTCATTAAATTATTTCAATTTTGAATACAAATATAATTAATTTTACACCTAATACAACATATTTTGATCAAATAGAGTAGATAAAAATAATAAACACTCTCTTCCCATTATTCATTGCTTCAGATATTGGAAAAAGCATAATATCAATGCAGCTAGTGAATGGGCCTAGGCCTACAAGCAGACTGTTCATTCAATTATTTCAATTTTGAATACAAATATAATTAATTTTTCACCTAATACAACATATTTTGATCAAATAGAGTGGATAAAAATAATAAACAGTATCTTCCCATTATTCATTGCTTCAGATATTGGAAAAAGCATACTATCAAGGCAGCTAGTGGATGGGCCTAGGCCTACAAGCAGACTGTTCATTAAATTATTTCAATTTTGAATACAAATATAATTAATTTATCACCTAATACAACATATTATGATCAAATAGAGTGGATAAAAATAATAAACACACTCTTCCCATTATTCATTGCTTCAGATATTGGAAAAAGCATAATATCAATGCAGCTAGTGGATGGGCCTAGGCCTACAAGCAGACTGTTCATTCAATTATTTCAATTTTAAATACAAATATAATTAATTTTTCACCTAATACAACATATTTTGATCAAATAGAGTGGATAAAAATAATAAACAGTATCTTCCCATTATTCATTGCTTCAGATATTGGAAAAAGCATAATATCAATGCAGCTAGTGAATGGGCCTAGGCCTACAAGCAGACTGTTCATTAAATTATTCCAATTTTGAATACAAATATAATAAATTTTTCACCTAATACAACATATTTTGATCAAATAGAGTGGATAAAAATAATAAACACACTCTTCCCATTATTCATTGCTTCAGATATTGGAAAAAGCATAATATCAATGCAGCTAGTGGATGGGCCTAGGCCTACAAGCAGACTGTTCATTCAATTATTTCAATTTTGAATACAAATATAATTAATTTATCACCTAATACAACATATTTTGATCAAATAGAGTGGATAAAAATAATAAACACACTCTTCCCATTATTCATTGCTTCAGATATTGGAAAAAGCATAATATCAATGCAGCTAGTGAATGGGCCTAGGCCTACAAGCAGACTGTTCATTCAATTATTTCAATTTTGAATACAAATATAATTAACTTTTCACCTAATACAACATATTTTGATCAAATAGAGTGGATAAAAATAATAACCAGTATCTTCCCATTATTCATTGCTTCAGATATTGGAAAAAGCATAATATCAATGCAGCTAGTGAATGGGCCTAGGCCTACAAGCAGACTGTTCATTCAATTATTTCAATTTTGAATACAAATATAATTAATTTATCACCTAATACAACATATTATGATCAAATAGAGTGGATAAAAATAATAAACAGTATCTTCCCATTATTCATTGCTTCAGATATTGGAGAAAGCATAATATCAATGCAGCTAGTGGATGGGCCTAGGCCTACAAGCAGACTGTTCATTCAATTATTTCAATTTTGAATACAAATATAATTAATTTTTCACCTAATACAACATATTTTGATCAAATAGAGTGGATAAAAATAATAAACAGTATCTTCCCATTATTCATTGCTTCAGATATTGGAAAAAGCATAATATCAATGCAGCTAGTGAATGGGCCTAGGCCTACAAGCAGACTGTTCATTAAATTATTTCAATTTTGAATACAAATATAATTAATTTTTCACCTAATACAACATATTTTGATCAAATAGAGTAGATAAAAATAATAAACACTCTCTTCCCATTATTCATTGCTTCAGATATTGGAAAAAGCATAATATCAATGCAGCTAGTGAATGGGCCTAGGCCTACAAGCAGACTGTTCATTAAATTATTTCAATTTTGAATACAAATATAATTAATTTTTCACCTAATACAACATATTTTGATCAAATAGAGTAGATAAAAATAATAATCACTCTCTTCCCATTATTCATTGCTTCAGATATTGGAAAAAGCATAATATCAATGCAGCTAGTGAATGGGCCTAGGCCTACAAGCAAACTGTTCATTAAATTATTTCAATTTTGAATACAAATATAATTAATTTTTCACCTAATACAACATATTTTGATCAAATAGAGTGGATAAAAATAATAAACAGTATCTTCCCATTATTCATTGCTTCAGATATTGGAAAAAGCATAATATCAATGCAGCTAGTGAATGGGCCTAGGCCTACAAGCAGACTGTTCATTCAATTATTTCAATTTTGAATACAAATATAATTAATTTTTCACCTAATACAACATATTTTGATCAAATAGAGTAGATAAAAATAATAAACACTCTCTTCCCATTATTCATTGCTTCAGATATTGGGAAAAGCATAATATCAATGCAGCTAGTGAATGGGCCTAGGCCTACAAGCAGACTGTTCATTAAATTATTTCAATTTTGAATACAAATATAATTAATTTTTCACCTAATACAACATATTATGATCAAATAGAGTGGATAAAAATAATAAACAGTATCTTCCCATTATTCATTGCTTCAGATATTGGAAAAAGCATAATATTAATGCAGCTAGTGGATGGGCCTAGGCCTACAAGCAGACTGTTCATTAAATTATTTCAATTTTGAATACAAATATAATTAATTTTTCACCTAATACAACATATTTTGATCAAATAGAGTGGATAAAAATAATAAACAGTATCTTCCCATTATTCATTGCTTCAGATATTGGAAAAAGCATAATATCAATGCAGCTAGTGAATGGGCCTAAGCCTACAAGCAGACTGTTCATTAAATTATTTCAATTTTGAATACAAATATAATTAATTTTACACCTAATACAACATATTTTGATCAAATAGAGTAGATAAAAATAATAAACACTCTCTTCCCATTATTCATTGCTTCAGATATTGGAAAAAGCATAATATCAATGCAGCTAGTGAATGGGCCTAGGCCTACAAGCAGACTGTTCATTAAATTATTTCAATTTTGAATACAAATATAATTAATTTTTCACCCAATACAACATATTTTGATCAAATAGAGTGGATAAAAATAATAAACAGTATCTTCCCATTATTCATTGCTTCAGATATTGGAAAAAGCATAATATCAATGCAGCTAGTGGATGGGCCTAGGCCTACAAGCAGACTGTTCATTCAATTATTTCAATTTTGAATACAAATATAATTAATTTTTCACCTAATACAACATATTATGATCAAATAGAGTGGATAAAAATAATAAACACACTCTTCCCATTATTCATTGCTTCAGATATTGGAAAAAGCATAATATCAATGCAGCTAGTGAATGGGCCTAGGCCTACAAGCAGACTGTTCATTAAATTATTTCAATTTTGAATACAAATATAATTAATTTTTCACCTAATACAACATATTTTGATCAAATAGAGTGGATAAAAATAATAAACACTCTCTTCCCATTATTCATTGCTTCAGATATTGGAAAAAGCATAATATCAATGCAGCTAGTGAATGGGCCTAGGCCTACAAGCAGACTGTTCATTAAATTATTTCAATTTTGAATACAAATATAATTAATTTTTCACCTAATACAACATATTTTGATCAAATAGAGTAGATAAAAATAATAAACACTCTCTTCCCATTATTCATTGCTTCAGATATTGGAAAAAGCATAATATCAATGCAGCTAGTGAATGGGCCTAGGCCTACAAGCAGACTGTTCATTAAATTATTTCAATTTTGAATACAAATATAATTAATTTTTCACCTAATACAACATATTTTGATCAAATAGAGTGGATAAAAATAATAAACAGTATCTTCCCATTATTCATTGCTTCAGATATTGGAAAAAGCATAATATCAATGCAGCTAGTGGATGGGCCTAGGCCTACAAGCAGACTGTTCATTCAATTATTTCAATTTTGAATACAAATATAATTAATTTATCACCTAATACAACATATTATGATCAAATAGAGTGGATAAAAAAATTAAACACACTCTTCCCATTATTCATTGCTTCAGATATTGGAAAAAGCATAATATCATTGCAGCTAGTGAATGGGCCTAGGCCTACAAGCAGACTCTTCATTAAATTATTTCAATTTTGAATACAAATATAATTAATTTATCACCTAATACAACATATTTTGATCAAATAGAGTGGATAAAAATAATAAAAAGTATCTTCCCATTATTCATTGCTTCAGATATTGGAAAAAGCATAATATCAATGCAGCTAGTGAATGGGCCTAGGCCTACAAGCAGACTGTTCATTAAATTATTTCAATTTTGAATACAAATATAATTAATTTTTCACCTGATACAACATATTATGATCAAATAGAGTGGATAAAAATAATAAACAGTATCTTCCCATTATTCATTGCTTCAGATATTGGAAAAAGCATAATATCAATGCAGCTAGTGAATGGGCCTAGGCCTACAAGCAGACTGTTCATTAAATTATTTCAATTTTGAATACAAATATAATTAATTTTTCACCTAATACAACATATTATGATCAAATAGAGTGGATAAAAATAATAAACAGTATCTTCCCATTATTCATTGCTTCAGATATTGGAAAAAGCATAATATCAATGCAGCTAGTGAATGGGCCTAGGCCTACAAGCAGACTGTTCATTAGATTATTTCAATTTTGAATACAAATATAATTAATTTTTCACCTAATACAACATATTATGATCAAATAGAGTGGATAAAAATAATAAACAGTATCTTCCCATTATTCATTGCTTCAGATATTGAAAAAAGCATAATATCAATGCAGCTAGTGAATGGGCCTAGGCCTACAAGCAGACTGTTCATTAAATTATTTCAATTTTGAATACAAATATAATTGATTTTTCACCTAATACAACATATTATGATCAAATAGAGTGGATAAAAATAATAAACAGTATCTTCCCATTATTCATTGCTTCAGATATTGGAAAAAGCATAATATCAATGCAGCTAGTGAATGGGCCTAGGCCTACAAGCAGACTGTTCATTAAATTATTTCAATTTTGAATACAAATATAATTAATTTTTCACCTAATACAATATATTTTGATCAAATAGAGTGGATAAAAATAATAAACACACTCTTCCCATTATTCATTGCTCCAGATATTGGAAAAAGCATAATATCAATGCAGCTAGTGAATGGGCCTAGGCCTACAAGCAGACTGTTCATTAAATTATTTCAATTTTGAATACAAATATAATTAATTTTTCACCTAATACAACATATTTTGATCAAATAGAGTAGATAAAAATAATAAACACTCTCTTCCCATTATTCATTGCTTCAGATATTGGAAAAAGCATAATATCAATGCAGCTAGTGAATGGGCCTAGGCCTACAAGCAAACTGTTCATTTTATTATTTCAATTTTGAATACAAATATAATTAATTTTTCACCTAATACAACATATTTTGATCAAATAGAGTGGATAAAAATGATAAACAGTATCTTCCCATTATTCATTGCTTCAGATATTGGAAAAAGCATAATATCAATGCAGCTAGTGGATGGGCCTAGGCCTACAAGCAGACTGTTCATTCAATTATTTAAATTTTGAATACAAATATAATTAATTTATCACCTAATACAACATATTATGATCAAATAGAGTGGATAAAAATAATAAACACTCTCTTCCCATTATTCATTGCTTCAGATATTGGAAAAAGCATAATATCAATGCAGCTAGTGAATGGGCCTAGGCCTACAAGCAGACTGTTCATTAAATTATCTCAATTTTGAATACAAATATAATTAATTTTTCACCTAATACAACATATTTTGATCAAATAGAGTGGATAAAAATAATAAACAGTATCTTCCCATTATTCATTGCTTCAGATATTGGAAAAAGCATAATATCAATGCAGCTAGTGAATGGGCCTAGGCCTACAAGCAGACTGTTCATTAAATTATTTCAATTTTGAATACAAATATAATTAATTTTTCACCTAATACAACATATTTTGATCAAATAGAGTGGATAAAAATAATAAACACACTCTTTCCATTATTCATTGCTTCAGATATTGGAAAAAGCATAATATCAATGCAGCTAGTGAATGGGCCTAGGCCTACAAGCAGACTGTTCATTAAATTATTTCAATTTTGAATACAAATATAATTGATTTTTCACCTAATACAACATATTATGATCAAATAGAGTGGATAAAAATAATAAACAGTATCTTCCCATTATTCATTGCTTCAGATATTGGAAAAAGCATAATATCAATGCAGCTAGTGAATGGGCCTAGGCCTACAAGCAGACTGTCCATTAAATTATTTCAATTTTGAATACAAATATAATTAATTTTTCACCTAATACAATATATTTTGATCAAATAGAGTGGATAAAAATAATAAACACACTCTTCCCATTATTCATTGCTTCAGATATTGGAAAAAGCATAATATCAATGCAGCTAGTGAATGGGCCTAGGCCTACAAGCAGACTGTTCATTAAATTATTTCAATTTTGAATACAAATATAATTAATTTTTCACCTAATACAACATATTTTGATCAAATAGAGTAGATAAAAATAATAAACACTCTCTTCCCATTATTCATTGCTTCAGATATTGGAAAAAGCATAATATCAATGCAGCTAGTGAATGGGCCTAGGCCTACAAGCAAACTGTTCATTAAATTATTTCAATTTTGAATACAAATATAATTAATTTTTCACCTAATACAACATATTTTGATCAAATAGAGTGGATAAAAATAATAAACAGTATCTTCCCATTATTCATTGCTTCAGATATTGGAAAAAGCATAATATCAATGCAGCTAGTGGATGGGCCTAGGCCTACAAGCAGACTGTTCATTCAATTATTTCAATGTTGAATACAAATATAATTAATTTATCACCTAATACAACATATTATGATCAAATAGAGTGGATAAAAATAATAAACACACTCTTCCCATTATTCATTGCTTCAGATATTGGAAAAAGCATAATATCAATGCAGCTAGTGAATGGGCCTAGGCCTACAAGCAGACTGTTCATTAAATTATTTCAATTTTGAATACAAATATAATTAATTTATCACCTAATACAACATATTTTGATCAAATAGAGTGGATAAAAATAATAAACAGTATCTTCCCATTATTCATTGCTTCAGATATTGGAAAAAGCATAATATCAATGCAGCTAGTGAATGAGCCTAGGCCTACAAGCAGACTGTTCATTAAATTATTTCAATTTTGAATACAAATATAATTAATTTTTCACCTAATACAACATATTATGATCAAATAGAGTGGATAAAAATAATAAACAGTATCTTCCCATTATTCATTGCTTCAGATATTGGAAAAAGCATAATATCAATGCAGCTAGTGAATGGGCCTAGGCCTACAAGCAGACTGTTCATTAAATTATTTCAATTTTGAATACAAATATAATTAATTTTTCACCTAATACAACATATTATGATCAAATAGAGTGGATAAAAATAATAAACAGTATCTTCCCATTATTCATTGCTTCAGATATTGGAAAAAGCATAATATCAATGCAGCTAGTGAATGGGCCTAGGCCTACAAGCAGACTGTTCATTAAATTATTTCAATTTTGAATACAAATATAATTAATTTTTCACCTAATACAACATATTATGATCAAATAGAGTGGATAAAAATAATAAACACTCTCTTCCCATTATTCATTGCTTCAGATATTGGAAAAAGCATAATATCAATGCAGCTAGTGAATGGGCCTAGGCCTACAAGCAGACTGTTCATTAAATTATTTCAATTTTGAATACAAATATAATTAATTTTTCACCTAATACAACATATTTTGATCAAATAGAGTAGATAAAAATAATAAACACTCTCTTCCCATTATTCATTGCTTCAGATATTGGAAAAAGCATAATATCAATGCAGCTAGTGAATGGGCCTAGGCCTACAAGCAGACTGTTCATTAAATTATTTCAATTTTGAATACAAATATAATTATTTTTTCACCTAATACAACATATTTTGATCAAATAGAGTGGATAAAAATAATAAACAGTATCTTCCCATTATTCATTGCTTCAGATATTGGAAAAAGCATAATATCAATGCAGCTAGTGGATGGGCCTAGGCCTACAAGCAGACTGTTCATTCAATTATTTCAATTTTGAATACAAATATAATTAATTTATCACCTAATACAACATATTATGATCAAATAGAGTGGATAAAAAAATTAAACACACTCTTCCCATTATTCATTGCTTCAGATATTGGAAAAAGCATAATATCAATGCAGCTAGTGAATGGGCCTAGGCCTACAAGCAGACTGTTCATTAAATTATTTCAATTTTGAATACAAATATAATTAATTTATCACCTAATACAACATATTATGATCAAATAGAGTGGATAAAAATAATAAACACACTCTTCCCATTATTCATTGCTTCAGATATTGGAAAAAGCATAATATCAATGCAGCTAGTGGATGGGCCTAGGCCTACAAGCAGACTGTTCATTCAATTATTTCAATTTTGAATACAAATATAATTAATTTTTCACCTAATACAACATATTTTGATCAAATAGAGTGGATAAAAATAATAAACAGTATCTTCCCATTATTCATTGCTTCAGATATTGGAAAAAGCATAATATCAGTGCAGCTAGTGAATGGGCCTAGGCCTACAAGCAGACTGTTCATTCAATTATTTCAATTTTGAATACGAATATAATTAATTTATCACCTAATACAACATATTATGATCAAATAGAGTGGATAAAAATAATAAACACCCTTTCCCATTATTCATTGCTTCAGATATTGGAAAAAGCATAATATCAATGCAGCTAGTGAATGGGCCTAGGCCTACAAGCAGACTGTTCATTAAATTATTTCAATTTTGAATACAAATATAATTAATTTTTCACCTAATACAACATATTATGATCAAATAGAGTGGATAAAAATAATAAACAGTATCTTCCCATTATTCATTGCTTCAGATATTGGAAAAAGCATAATATCAATGCAGCTAGTGAATGGGCCTAGGCCTACAAGCAGACTGTTCATTAAATTATTTCAATTTTGAATACAAATATAATTAATTTTTCACCTAATACAACATATTTTGATCAAATAGAGTGGATAAAAATAATGAACAGTATCTTCCCATTATTCATTGCTTCAGATATTGGAAAAAGCATAATATCAATGCAGCTAGTGAATGGGCCTAGGCCTACAAGCAGACTGTTCATTAAATTATTTCAATTTTGAATACAAATATAATTAATTTTTCACCTAATACAACATATTTTGATCAAATAGAGTGGATAAAAATAATAAACACACTCTTCCCATTATTCATTGCTTCAGATATTGGAAAAAGCATAATATCAATGCAGCTAGTGAATGGGCCTAGGCCTACAAGCAGACTGTTCATTAAATTATTTCAATTTTGAATACAAATATAATTGATTTTTCACCTAATACAACATATTATGATCAAATAGAGTGGATAAAAATAATAAACAGTATCTTCCCATTATTCATTGCTTCAGATATTGGAAAAAGCATAATATCAATGCAGCTAGTGAATGGGCCTAGGCCTACAAGCAGACTGTTCATTAAATTATTTCAATTTTGAATACAAATATAATTAATTTTTCACCTAATACAATATATTTTGATCAAATAGAGTGGATAAAAATAATAAACACACTCTTCCCATTATTCATTGCTTCAGATATTGGAAAAAGCATAATATCAATGCAGCTAGTGAATGGGCCTAGGCCTACAAGCAGACTGTTCATTAAATTATTTCAATTTTGAATACAAATATAATTAATTTTTCACCTAATACAACATATTTTGATCAAATAGAGTAGATAAAAATAATAAACACTCTCTTCCCATTATTCATTGCTTCAGATATTGGAAAAAGCATAATATCAATGCAGCTAGTGAATGGGCCTAGGCCTACAAGCAAACTGTTCATTAAATTATTTCAATTTTGAATACAAATATAATTAATCTTTCACCTAATACAACATATTTTGATCAAATAGAGTGGATAAAAATAATAAACAGTATCTTCCCATTATTCATTGCTTCAGATATTGGAAAAAGCATAATATCAATGCAGCTAGTGGATGGGCCTAGGCCTACAAGCAGACTGTTCATTCAATTATTTCAATTTTGAATACAAATATAATTAATTTATCACCTAATACAACATATTATGATCAAATAGAGTGGATAAAAAAAATAAACACTCTCTTCCCATTATTCATTGCTTCAGATATTGGAAAAAGCATAATATCAATGCAGCTAGTGAATGGGCCTAGGCCTACAAGCAGACTGTTCATTAAATTATTTCAATTTTGAATACAAATATAATTAATTTATCACCTAATACAACATATTTTGATCAAATAGAGTGGATAAAAATAATAAACACACTCTTCCCATTATTCATTGATCAGATATTATAAAAAGCATAATATCAATGCAGCTAGTGAATGGGCCTAGGCCTACAAGCAGACTGTTCATTAAATTATTTCAATTTTAAATACAAATATAATTAATTTTTCACCTAATACAACATATTTTGATCAATTAGAGTGGATAAAAATAATAAACAGTATCTTCCCATTATTCATTGCTTCAGATATAGGAAAAACCATAATATCAATGCAGCTAGTGAATGGGCCTAGGCCTACAAGCAGACTGTTCATTAAATTATTTCAATTTTGAATACAAATATAATTCATTTTTCACCTAATACAACATATTTTGATCAAATAGAGTGGATAAAAATAATAAACACACTCTTCCCATTATTCATTGCTTCAGATATTGGAAAAAGCATAATATCAATGCAGCTAGTGAATGGGCCTAGGCCTACAAGCAGACTGTTCATTAAATTATTTCAATTTTGAATACAAATATAATTGATTTTTCACCTAATACAACATATTATGATCAAATAGAGTGGATAAAAATAATAAACAGTATCTTCCCATTATTCATTGCTTCAGATATTGGAAAAAGCATAATATCAATGCAGCTAGTGAATGGGCCTAGGCCTACAAGCAGACTGTTCATCAAATTATTTCAATTTTGAATACAAATATAATTTATTTTTCACCTAATACAATATATTTTGATCAAATAGAGTGGATAAAAATAATAAACACACTCTTCCCATTATTCATTGCTTCAGATATTGGAAAAAGCATAATATCAATGCAGCTAGTGAATGGGCCTAGGCCTACAAGCAGACTGTTCATTAAATTATTTCAATTTTGAATACAAATATAATTAATTTTTCACCTAATACAACATATTTCGATCAAATAGAGTAGATAAAAATAATAAACACTCTCTTCCCATTATTCATTGCTTCAGATATTGGAAAAAGCATAATATCAATGCAGCTAGTGAATGGGCCCAGGCCTACAAGCAAACTGTTCATTAAATTATTTCAATTTTGAATACAAATATAATTAATTTTTCACCTAATACAACATATTTTGATCAAATAGAGTGGATAAAAATAATAAACAGTATCTTCCCATTATTCATTGCTTCAGATATTGGAAAAAGCATAATATCAATGCAGCTAGTGGATGGGCCTAGGCCTACAAGCAGACTGTTCATTCAATTATTTCAATTTTGAATACAAATATAATTAATTTATCACCTAATACAACATATTATGATCAAATAGAGTGGATAAAAATAATAAACACACTCTTCCCATTATTCATTGCTTCAGATATTGGAAAAAGCATAATATCAATGCAGCTAGTGAATGGGCCTAGGCCTACAAGCAGACTGTTCATTAAATTATTTCAATTTTGAATACAAATATGATTAATTTATCACCTAATACAACATATTTTGATCAAATAGAGTGGATAAAAATAATAAACAGTATCTTCCCATTATTCATTGCTTCAGATATTGGAAAAAGCATAATATCAATGCAGCTAGTGAATGGGCCTAGGCCTACAAGCAGACTGTTCATTAAATTATTTCAATTTTGAATACAAATATAATTAATTTTTCACCTAATACAACATATTATGATCAAATAGAGTGGATAAAAATAATAAACAGTATCTTCCCATTATTCATTGCTTCAGATATTGGAAAAAGCATAATATCAATGCAGCTAGTGAATGGGCCTAGGCCTACAAGCAGACTGTTCATTAAATTATTTCAATTTTGAATACAAATATAATTAATTTTTCACCTAATACAACATATTATGATCAAATAGAGTGGATAAAAATAATAAACAGTATCTTCTCATTATTCATTGCTTCAGATATTGGAAAAAGCATAATATCAATGCAGCTTGTGAATGGGCCTAGGCCTACAAGCAGACTGTTCATTAAATTATTTCAATTTTGAATACAAATATAATTAATTTTTCACCTAATACAACATATTATGATCAAATAGAGTGGATAAAAATAATAAACAGTATCTTCCCATTATTCATTGCTTCAGATATTGGAAAAAGCATAATATCAATGCAGCTAGTGAATGGGCCTAGGCCTACAAGCAGACTGTTCATTAAATTATTTCAATTTTGAATACAAATATAATCAATTTTTCACCTAATACAACATATTTTGATCAAATAGAGTGGATAAAAATAATAAACAGTATCTTCCCATTATTCATTGCTTCAGATATTGGTAAAAGCATAATATCAATGCAGCTAGTGAATGGGCCTAGGCCTACAAGCAGACTGTTCATCAAATTATTTCAATTTTGAATACAAATATAATTAATTTTTCACCTAATACAACATATTTTGATCAAATAGAGTGGATAACAAAAATAAACACACTCTTCCCATTATTCATTGCTTCAGATATTGGAAAAAGCATAATATCAATGCAGCTAGTGAATGGGCCTAGGCCTACAAGCAGACTGTTCATTGAATTATTTCAATTTTGAATACAAATATAATTAATTTATCACCTAATACAACATATTTTGATCAAATGGAGTGGATAAAAAAAATAAACACACTCTTCCCATTATTCATTGCTTCAGATATTGGGAAAAGCATAATATCAATGCAGCTAGTGAATGGGCCTAGGCCTACAAGCAGACTGTTCATTCAATTATTTCAATTTTGAATACAAATATAATTAATTTATCACCTAATACAACATATTTTGATCAAATAGAGTGGATAAAAATAATAAACACACTCTTCCCATTATTCATTGCTTCAGATATTGGAAAAAGCATAATATCAATGCAGCTAGTGAATGGGCCTAGGCCTACAAGCAGACTGTTCATTCAATTATTTCAATTTTGAATACAAATATAATTAATTTATCACCTAATACAACATATTATGATCAAATAGAGTGGATAAAGATAATAAACACTCTCTTCCCTATATTCATTGCTTCAGATATTGGAAAAAGCATAATATCAATGCAGCTAGTGAATGGGCCTAGGCCTACAAGCAGACTGTTCATCAAATTATTTCAATTTTGAATACAAATATAATTAATTTATCACCTAATACAACATATTATGATCAAATAGAGTGGATAAAAATAATAAACACTCTCTTCCCATTATTCATTGCTTCAGATATTGGAAAAAGCATAATATCAATGCAGCTAGTGAATGGGCCTAGGCCTACAAGCAGACTGTTCATTCAATTATTTCAATTTTGAATACAAATATAATTAATTTATCACCTAATACAACATATTATGATCAAATTGAGTGGATAAAAATAATAAACACACTCTTCCCATTATTCATTGCTCCAGATATTGGAAAAAGCATAATATCAATGCAGCTAGTGAATGGGCCTAGGCCTACAAGCAGACTGTTCATTCAATTATTTCAATTTTGAATACAAATATAATTAATTTATCACCTAATACAACATATTATGATCAAATAGAGTGGATAAAAATAATAAACACACTCTTCCCATTATTCATTGCTTCAGATATTGGAAAAAGCATAATATCAATGCAGCTAGTGAATGGGCCTAGGCCTACAAGCAGACTGTTCATTAAATTATTTCAATTTTAAATACAAATATAATTAATTTTTCACCTAATACAACATATTTTGATCAATTAGAGTGGATAAAAATAATAAACAGTATCTTCCCATTATTCATTGCTTCAGATATAGGAAAAACCATAATATCAATGCAGCTAGTGAATGGGCCTAGGCCTACAAGCAGACTGTTCATTAAATTATTTCAATTTTGAATACAAATATAATTAATTTTTCACCTAATACAACATATTTTGATCAAATAGAGTGGATAAAAATAATAAACACACTCTTCCCATTATTCATTGCTTCAGATATTGGAAAAAGCATAATATCAATGCAGCTAGTGAATGGGCCTAGGCCTACAAGCAGACTGTTCATTAAATTATTTCAATTTTGAATACAAATATAATTGATTTTTCACCTAATACAACATATTATGATCAAATAGAGTGGATAAAAATAATAAACAGTATCTTCCCATTATTCATTGCTTCAGATATTGGAAAAAGCATAATATCAATGCAGCTAGTGAATGGGCCTAGGCCTACAAGCAGACTGTTCATTAAATTATTTCAATTTTGAATACAAATATAATTAATTTTTCACCTAATACAACATATTTTGATCAAATAGAGTGGATAAAAATAATAAACACACTCTTCCCATTATTCATTGCTTCAGATATTGGAAAAAGCATAATATCAATGCAGCTAGTGAATGGGCCTAGGCCTACAAGCAGACTGTTCATTAAATTATTTCAATTTTGAATACAAATATAATTGATTTTTCACCTAATACAACATATTATGATCAAATAGAGTGGATAAAAATAATAAACAGTATCTTCCCATTATTCATTGCTTCAGATATTGGAAAAAGCATAATATCAATGCAGCTAGTGAATGGGCCTAGGCCTACAAGCAGACTGTTCATTAAATTATTTCAATTTTGAATACAAATATAATTAATTTTTCACCTAATACAACATATTTTGATCAAATAGAGTGGATAAAAATAATAAACACACTCTTCCCATTATTCATTGCTTCAGATATTGGAAAAAGCATAATATCAATGCAGCTAGTGAATGGGCCTAGGCCTACAAGCAGACTGTTCATTAAATTATTTCAATTTTGAATACAAATATAATTAATTTTTCACCTAATACAACATATTTTGATCAAATAGAGTAGATAAAGATAATAAACACTCTCTTCCCATTATTCATTGCTTCAGATATTGGAAAAAGCATAATATCAATGCAGCTAGTGAATGAGCCTAGGCCTACAAGCAAACTGTTCATTAAATTATTTCAATTTTGAATACAAATATAATTAATTTTTCACCTAATACAACATATTTTGATCAAATAGAGTGGATAAAAATAATAAACAGTATCTTCCCATTATTCATTGCTTCAGATATTGGAAAAAGCATAATATCAATGCAGCTAGTGAATGGGCCTAGGCCTACAAGCAGACTGTTCATTCAATTATTTCAATTTTGAATACAAATATAATTAATTTTTCACCTAATACAACATATTTTGATCAAATAGAGTGGATAAAAATAATAAACAGTATCTTCCTATTATTCATTGCTTCAGATATTGGAAAAAGCATAATATCAATGCAGCTAGTGAATGGGCCTAGGCCTACAAGCAGACTGTTCATTAAATTATTTCAATTTTGTATACAAATATAATTAATTTTTCACCTAATACAACATATTTTGATCAAATAGAGTAGATAAAAATAATAAACACTCTCTTCCCATTATTTATTGCTTCAGATATTGGAAAAAGCATAATATCAATGCAGCTAGTGAATGGGCCTAGGCCTACAAGCAGACTGTTCATTAAATTATTTCAATTTTGAATACAAATATAATCAATTTTTCACCTAATACAACATATTATGATCAAATAGAGTGGATAAAAATAATAAACAGTATCTTCCCATTATTCATTGCTTCAGATATTGGAAAAAGCATAATATCAATGCAGCTAGTGAATGGGCCTAGGCCTACAAGCAGACTGTTCATTAAATTATTTCAATTTTGAATACAAATATAATTAATTTTTCACCTAATACAACATATTTTGATCAAATAGAGTAGATAAAAATAATAAACACTCTCTTCCCACTATTCATTGCTTCAGATATTGGAAAAAGCATAATATCAATGCAGCTAGTGAATGGGCCTAGGCCTACAAGCAGACTGTTCATTAAATTATTTCAATTTTGAATACAAATATAATTAATTTTTCACCTAATACAACATATTTTGATCAAATAGAGTGGATAAAAATAATAAACAGTATCTTCCCATTATTCATTGCTTCAGATATTGGAAAAAGCATAATATCAATGCAGCTAGTGGATGGGCCTAGGCCTACAAGCAGACTGTTCATTCAATTATTTCAATTTTGGATACAAATATAATTAATTTATCACCTAATACAACATATTATGATCAAATAGAGTGGATAAAAATAATAAACACTCTCTTCCCATTATTCATTGCTTCAGATATTGGAAAAAGCATAATATCAATGCAGCTAGTGAATGGGCCTAGGCCTACAAGCAGACTGTTCATTAAATTATTTCAATTTTGAATACAAATATAATTAATTTATCACCTAATACAACATATTTTGATCAAATAGAGTGGATAAAAACAATAAACACTCTCTTCCCATTATTCATTGCTTCAGATATTGGAAAAAGCATAATATCAATGCAGCTAGTGAATGGGCCTAGGCCTACAAGCAGACTGTTCATTAAATTATTTCAATTTTGAATACAAATATAATTAATTTTTCACCTAATACAACATATTATGATCAAATAGAGTGGATAAAAATAATAAACAGTATCTTCCCATTATTCATTGCTTCAGATATTGGAAAAAGCATAATATCAATGCAGCTAGTGAATGGGCCTAGGCCTACAAGCAGACTGTTCATTAAATTATTTCAATTTTGAATACAAATATAATCAATTTTTCACCTAATACAACATATTATGATCAAATAGAGTGGATAAAAATAATAAACAGAATCTTCCCATTATTCATTGCTTCAGATATTGGAAAAAGCATAATATCAATGCAGCTAGTGAATGGGCCTAGGCCTACAAGCAGACTGTTCATTAAACTATTTCAATTTTGAATACAAATATAATTAATTTTTCACCTAATACAACATATTATGATCAAATAGAGTGGATAAAAATAATAAACAGTATCTTCCCATTATTCATTGCTTCAGATATTGGAAAAAGCATAATATCAATGCAGCTAGTGAATGGGCCTAGGCCTACAAGCAGACTGTTCATTGAATTATTTCAATTTTGAATACAAATATAATTAATTTTTCACCTAATACAACATATTTTGATCAAATAGAGTGGATAAAAATAATAAACAGTATCTTCCCATTATTCATTGCTTCAGATATTGGAAAAAGCATAATATCAATGCAGCTAGTGAATGGGCCTAGGCCTACAAGCAGACTGTTCATTCAATTATTTCAATTTTGAATACAAATATAATTAGTTTTTCACCTAATACAACATATTTTGATCAAATAGAGTGTATAAAATTAATAAACACACTCTTCCCATTATTCATTGCTTCAGATATTGGAAAAAGCATAATATCAATGCAGCTAGTGAACGGGCCTAGGCCTACAAGCAGACTGTTCATTAAATTATTTCAATTTTGAATACAAATATAATTAATTTTTCACCTAATACAACATATTATGATCAAATAGAGTGGATAAAAATAATAAACAGTATCTTCCCATTATTCATTGCTTCAGATATTGGAAAAAGCATAATATCAATGCAGCTAGTGAATGGGCCTAGGCCTACAAGCAGACTGTTCATTAAATTATTTCAATTTTGAATACAAATATAATTTATTTTTCACCTAATACAACATATTTTGATCAAATAGAGTGGATAAAAATAATAAACACACTCTTCCCATCATTCATTGCTTCAGATATTGGAAAAAGCATAATATCAATGCAGCTAGTGAATGGGCCTAGGCCTACAAGCAGACTGTTCATTAAATTATTTCAATTTTGAATACAAATATAATTAATTTATCACCTAATACAACATATTATGATCAAATAGAGTGGATAAAAATAATAAACACTCTCTTCCCATTATTCATTGCTTCAGATATTGGAAAAAGCATAATATCAATGCAGCTAGTGAATGGGCCCAGGCCTACAAGCAGACTGTTCATTAAATTATTTAAATTTTGAATACAAATATAATTAATTTATCACCTAATACAACATATTTTGATCAAATAGAGTGGATAAAAATAATAAACACACTCTTCCCATTATTCATTGCTTCAGATATTGGAAAAAGCATAATATCAATGCAGCTAGTGAATGGGCCTAGGCCTACAAGCAGACTGTTCATTAAATTATTTCAATTTTGAATACAAATATAATTAATTTTTCACC
Organism: Conomelus anceps; assembly: GCA_948455865.1. Lineage (NCBI taxonomy): Eukaryota > Metazoa > Arthropoda > Insecta > Hemiptera > Delphacidae > Conomelus > Conomelus anceps. The sequence continues at coordinate 126,787 of CAOJWK010000026.1, forward strand.
TAATAAAACATATTTTGATCAAATAGAGTGGATAAAAATAATAAACACACTCTTCCCATTATTCATTGCTTCAGATATTGGAAAAAGCATAATATCAATGCAGCTAGTGAATGGGCCTAGGCCTACAAGCAGACTGTTCATTGAATTATTTCAATTTTGAATACAAATATAATTAATTTTTCACCTAATACAACATATTATGATCAAATAGAGTGGATAAAAATAATAAACAGTATCTTCCCATTATTCATTGCTTCAGATATTGGAAAAAGCATAATATCAATGCAGCTAGTGAATGGGCCTAGGCCTACAAGCAGACTGTTCATTAAATTATTTCAATTTTGAATACAAATATAATTAATTTTTCACCTAATACAACATATTATGATCAAATAGAGTGGATAAAAATAATAAACAGTATCTTCCCATTATTCATTGCTTCAGATATTGGAAAAAGCATAATATCAATGCAGCTAGTGAATGGGCCTAGGCCTACAAGCAGACTGTTCATTAAATTATTTCAATTTTGAATACAAATATAATTAATTTTTCACCTAATACAACATATTATGATCAAATAGAGTGGATAAAAATAATAAACAGTATCTTCCCATTATTCATTGCTTCAGATATTGGAAAAAGCATAATATCAATGCAGCTAGTGAATGGGCCTAGGCCTACAAGCAGACTGTTCATTAAATTATTTCAATTTTGAATACAAATATAATTAATTTTTCACCTAATACAACATATTTTGATCAAATAGAGTGGATAAAAATAATAAACACACTCTTCCCATTATTCATTGCTTCAGATATTAGAAAAAGCATAATATCAATGCAGCTAGTGAATGGGCCTAGGCCTACAAGCAGACTGTTCATTAAATTATTTCAATTTTGAATACAAATATAATTAATTTTTCACCTAATACAACATATTTTGATCAAATAGAGTGGATAAAAATAATAAACACACTCTTCCCATTATTCATTGCTTCAGATATTGGAAAAAGCATAATATCAATGCAGCTAGTGAATGGGCCTAGGCCTACAAGCAGACTTTTCATTAAATTATTTCAATTTTGAATACAAATATAATTAATTTATCACCTAATACAACATATTTTGATCAAATAGAGTGGATAAAAATAATAAACACACTCTTCCCATTATTCATTGCTTCAGATATTGGAAAAAGCATAATATCAATGCAGCTAGTGAATGGGCCTAGGCCTACAAGCAGACTGTTCATTAAATTATTTCAATTTTGAATACAAATATAATTAATTTATCACCTAATACAACATATTATGATCAAATAGAGTGGATAAAAATAATAAAAACTCTCTTCCCATTATTCATTGCTTCAGATATTGGAAAAAGCATAATATCAATGCAGCTAGTGAATGGGCCTAGGCCTACAAGCAGACTGTTCATTGAATTATTTCAATTTTGAATACAAATATAATTAATTTATCACCTAATACAACATATTTTGATCAAATAGAGTGGATAAAAATAATAAACACTCTCTTCCCATTATTCATTGCTTCAGATATTGGAAAAAGCATAATATCAATGCAGCTAGTGAATGGGCCTAGGCCTACAAGCAGACTGTTCATTAAATTATTTCAATTTTGAATACAAATATAATTAATTTTTCACCTAATACAACATATTATGATCAAATAGAGTGGATAAAAATAATAAACACTCTCTTCCCATTATTCATTGCTTCAGATATTGGAAAAAGCATAATATCAATGCAGCTAGTGAATGGGCCTAAGCCTACAAGCAGACTGTTCATTAAATTATTTCAATTTTGAATACAAATATAATTAATTTATCACCTAATACAACATATTTTGATCAAATAGAGTGGATAAAAATAATAAACACACTCTTCCCATTATTCATTGCTTCAGATATTGGAAAAAGCATGATATCAATGCAGCTAGTGAATGGGCCTAGGCCTACAAGCAGACTGTTCATTAAATTATTTCAATTTTGAATACAAATATCATTAATTTATCACCTAATACAACATATTATGATCAAATAGAGTGGATAAAAATAATAAACACTCTCTTCCCATTATTCATTGCTTCAGATATTGGAAAAAGCATAATATCAATGCAGCTAGTGAATGGGCCTAGGCCTACAAGCAGACTGTTCATTAAATTATTTCAATTTTGAATACAAATATAATCAATTTATCACCTAATACAACATATTATGATCAGATAGAGTGGATAAAAATAATAAACACTCTCTTCCCATTATTCATTGCTTCAGATATTGGAAAAAGCATAATATCAATGCAGCTAGTGAATGGGCCTAGGCCTACAAGCAGACTGTTCATTGAATTATTTCAATTTTGAATACAAATATAATTAATTTATCACCTAATACAACATATTATGATCAAATAGAGTGGATAAAAATAATAAACACTCTCTTCCCATTATTCATTGCTTCAGATATTGGAAAAAGCATAATATCAATGCAGCTAGTGAATGGGCCTAGGCCTACAAGCAGACTGTTCATTCAATTATTTCAATTTTGAATACAAATATAATTAATTTATCACCTAATACAAGATATTATGATCAAATAGAGTAGATAAAAATAATAAACACACTCTTCCCATTATTCATTGCTTCAGATATTGGAAAAAGCATAATATCAATGCAGCTAGTGGATGGGCCTAGGCCTACAAGCAGACTGTTCATTCAATTATTTCAATTTTGAATACAAATATAATTAATGTTTCACCTAATACAACATATTATGATCAAATAGAGTGAATAGAAATAATAAACACACTCTTCCCATTATTCATTGCTTCAGATATTGGAAAAAGCATAATATCAATGCAGCTAGTGGATGGGCCTAGGCCTACAAGCAGACTGTTCATTCAATTATTTCAATTTTGAATACAAATATAATTAATTTTTCACCTAATACAACATATTATGATCAAATAGAGTGAATAGAAATAATAAACACACTCTTCCCATTATTCATTGCTTCAGATATTGGAAAAAGCATAATATCAATGCAGCTAGTGGATGGGCCTAGGCCTACAAGCAGACTGCTCATTCAATTATTTCAATTTTGAATACAAATATAATTAATTTTTCACCTAATACAACATATTTTGATCAAATAGAGTGGATAAAAATAATAAACGGTATCTTCCCATTATTCATTGCTTCAGATATTGGAAAAAGCATAATATCAATGCAGCTAGTGAATGGGCCTAGGCCTACAAGCAGACTGTTCATTCAATTATTTAAATTTTGAATACAAATATAATTAATTTATCACCTAATACAACATATTATGATCAAATAGAGTGGATAAAAATAATAAACACACTCTTCCCATTATTCATTGCTTCAGATATTGGAAAAAGCATAATATCAATGCAGCTAGTGGATGGGCCCAGGCCTACAAGCAGACTGTTCATTCAATTATTTCAATTTTGAATACAAATATAATTAATTTTTCACCTAATACAACATATTATGATCAAATAGAGTGAATAGAAATAATAAACACTCTCTTCCCATTATTCATTGCTTCAGATATTGGAAAAAGCATAATATCAATGCAGCTAGTGGATGGGCCTAGGCCTACAAGCAGACTGTTCATTCAATTATTTCAATTTTGAATACAAATATAATCAATTTATCACCTAATACAACATATTATGATCAAATAGAGTGGATAAAAATAATAAACACACTCTTCCCATTATTCATTGCTTCAGATATTGGAAAAAGCATAATATCAATGCAGCTAGTGGATGGGCCTAGGCCTACAAGCAGACTGTTCATTCAAGTATTTCAATTTTGAATACAAATATAATTAATTTTTCACCTAATACAACATATTATGATCAAATAGAGTGAATAGAAATAATAAACACACTCTTCCAATTATTCATTGCTTCAGATATTGGAAAAAGCATAATATCAGTGCAGCTAGTGAATGGGCCTAGGCCTACAAGCAGACTGTTCATTAAATTATTTCAATTTTGAATACAAATATAATTAATTTATCACCTAATACAACATATTATGATCAAATAGAGTGGATAAAAATAATAAACACACTCTTCCTATTATTCATTGCTTCAGATATTGGGAAAAGCATAATATCAATGCAGCTAGTGAATGGGCCTAGGCCTACAAGCAGACTGTTCATTCAATTATTTCAATTTTGAATACAAATATAATTAATTTATCACCTAATACAACATATTATGATCAAATAGAGTGGATAAAAAAATTAAACACACTCTTCCCATTATTCATTGCTTCAGATATTGGAAAAAGCATAATATCAATGCAGCTAGTGAATGGGCCTAGGCCTACAAGCAGACTGTTCATTGAATTATTTCAATTTTGAATACAAATATAATTAATTTATCACCTAATACAACATATTATGATCAAATAGAGTGGATAAAAATAATAAACACTCTCTTCCCATTATTCATTGCTTCAGATATTGGAAAAAGCATAATATCAATGCAGCTAGTGAATGGGCCTAGGCCTACAAGCAGACTGTTCATTCAATTATTTCAATTTTGAATACAAATATAATTAATTTATCACCTAATACAAGATATTATGATCAAATAGAGTAGATAAAAATAATAAACACACTCTTCCCATTATTCATTGCTTCAGATATTGGAAAAAGCATAATATCAATGCAGCTAGTGGATGGGCCTAGGCCTACAAGCAGACTGTTCATTCAATTATTTCAATTTTGAATACAAATATAATTAATGTTTCACCTAATACAACATATTATGATCAAATAGAGTGAATAGAAATAATAAACACACTCTTCCCATTATTCATTGCTTCAGATATTGGAAAAAGCATAATATCAATGCAGCTAGTGGATGGGCCTAGGCCTACAAGCAGACTGTTCATTCAATTATTTCAATTTTGAATACAAATATAATTAATTTTTCACCTAATACAACATATTATGATCAAATAGAGTGAATAGAAATAATAAACACACTCTTCCCATTATTCATTGCTTCAGATATTGGAAAAAGCATAATATCAATGCAGCTAGTGGATGGGCCTAGGCCTACAAGCAGACTGCTCATTCAATTATTTCAATTTTGAATACAAATATAATTAATTTTTCACCTAATACAACATATTTTGATCAAATAGAGTGGATAAAAATAATAAACGGTATCTTCCCATTATTCATTGCTTCAGATATTGGAAAAAGCATAATATCAATGCAGCTAGTGAATGGGCCTAGGCCTACAAGCAGACTGTTCATTCAATTATTTAAATTTTGAATACAAATATAATTAATTTATCACCTAATACAACATATTATGATCAAATAGAGTGGATAAAAATAATAAACACACTCTTCCCATTATTCATTGCTTCAGATATTGGAAAAAGCATAATATCAATGCAGCTAGTGGATGGGCCCAGGCCTACAAGCAGACTGTTCATTCAATTATTTCAATTTTGAATACAAATATAATTAATTTTTCACCTAATACAACATATTATGATCAAATAGAGTGAATAGAAATAATAAACACTCTCTTCCCATTATTCATTGCTTCAGATATTGGAAAAAGCATAATATCAATGCAGCTAGTGGATGGGCCTAGGCCTACAAGCAGACTGTTCATTCAATTATTTCAATTTTGAATACAAATATAATTAATTTATCACCTAATACAACATATTATGATCAAATAGAGTGGATAAAAATAATAAAACACACTCTTCCCATTATTCATTGCTTCAGATATTGGAAAAAGCATAATATCAATGCAGCTAGTGGATGGGCCTAGGCCTACAAGCAGACTGTTCATTCAAGTATTTCAATTTGAATACAAATATAATTAATTTTTCACCTAATACAACATATTATGATCAAATAGAGTGAATAGAAATAATAAACACACTCTTCCCAATTATTCATTGCTTCAGATATTGGAAAAAGCATAATATCAGTGCAGCTAGTGAATGGGCCTAGGCCTACAAGCAGACTGTTCATTAAATTATTTCAATTTTGAATACAAATATAATTAATTTATCACCTAATACAACATATTATGATCAAATAGAGTGGATAAAAATAATAAACACACTCTTCCTATTATTCATTGCTTCAGATATTGGAAAAGCATAATATCAATGCAGCTAGTGGAATGGGCCTAGGCCTACAAGCAGACTGTTCATTCAATTATTTCAATTTTGAATACAAATATAATTAATTTATCACCTAATACAACATATTATGATCAAATAGAGTGGATGAAAAATAATAAACACACTCTTCCCATTATTCATTGCTTCAGATATTGGAAAAAGCATAATATCAATGCAGCTAGTGAATGGGCCTAGGCCTACAAGCAGACTGTTCATTCAATAATTTCAATTTTGAATACGAATATAATTAATTTATCACCTAATACAACATATTATGATCAAATAGAGTGGATAAAAATAATAAACACACTCTTCCCATTATTCATTGCTTCAGATATTGGAAAAAGCATAATATCAATGCAGCTAGTGGATGGGCCTAGGCCTACAAGCAGACTGTTCATTCAATTATTTCAATTTTGAATACAAATATAATTAATTTATCACCTAATACAACATATTATGATCAAATAGAGTGGATAAAAATAATAAACACACTCTTCCCATTATTCATTGCTTCAGATATTGGAAAAAAGCATAATATCAATGCAGCTAGTGGATGGGCCTAGGCCTACAAGCAGACTGTTCATTCAATTATTTCAATTTTGAATACAAATATAATTAATTTATCACCTAATACAACATATTATGATCAAATAGAGTGGATAAAAATAATAAACACACTCTTCCCATTATTCATTGCTTCAGATATTGGAAAAAGCATAATATCAATGCAGCTAGTGGATGGGCCTAGGCCTACAAGCAGACTGTTCATTCAATTATTTCAATTTTGAATACAAATATAATTAATTTATCACCTAATACAACATATTATGATCAAATAGAGTGGATAAAGAATAATAAACAGCTACTCTTCCCATTATTCATTGCTTCAGATATTGGAAAAAGCATAATATCAATGCAGCTAGTGGATGGGCCTAGGCCTACAAGCAGACTGTTCATTCAATTATTTCAATTTTGAATACAAATATAATTAATTTATCACCTAATACAACATATTATGATCAAATAGAGTGGATAAAATAATAAACAGTACTCTTCCCATTATTCATTGCTTCAGATATTGGAAAAAGCATAATATCAATGCAGCTAGTGGATGGGCCTAGGCCTACAAGCAGACTGTTCATTCAATTATTTCAATTTTGAATACAAATATAATTAATTTTTCACCTAATACAACATATTTTGATCAAATAGAGTGGATAAAAATAATAAACAGTATCTTCCCATTATTCATTGCTTCAGATATTGGAAAAAGCATAATATCAATGCAGCTAGTGAATGGGCCTAGGCCTACAAGCAGACTGTTCATTCAATTATTTCAATTTTGAATACAAATATAATTAATTTTATCACCTAATACAACATATTATGATCAAATAGAGTGGATAAAAATAATAAACAGTATCTTCCCATTATTCATTGCTTCAGATATTGGAAAAAGCATAATATCAATGCAGCTAGTGGATGGGCCTAGCCTACAAGCAGACTGTTCATTCAATTATTTCAATTTTGAATACAAATATAGATTAATTTTTCACGCTAATACAACATATTTTGATCAAATTAGAGTGGATAAAAATAAATAAACAGTATCTTCCCATTATTCATTGCTTCAGATATTGGAAAAAGCATAAAGATCAATGCAGGCTAGTGAATGGGCCTAGGCCTACAAGCAGACTGTTCATT
>CAOJWK010000027.1:0-93043 GCA_948455865.1 Conomelus anceps
CAGCAGTGTCATCATCTGGGTCAGTCAATACAATCCTGTCTCCATCAGGTCCAAAGGTCAGCAGCTTGTTGCCAAGATAGTATTTGTTATGTATGACTCTTGGTCCAAACATCTCATCAAAGTTCCCATCTCTGTTGTCCAGTGATCCTCTGACATATTCCCCCACACATGTTTCAGCCAGCTTGGATTGGGCAAAGCTTTCATCAAATTCTTCCTGTGTAGTATTCAACAACATCTCAATGTCCTCATCATCATCATCATCATGATCATTGGCTGGGTCTTCTACACCTTGCTCCTCATCATGATCAGCTGAATCTTCTCCACCTTGCTCTTCTTCATCATCCTCATCATCTGAAAATTTACTTCTATCTTTCCACAATTTCCGTGCCACTCTTGAAGTGCTCTCCACAGGCAATTCTCCTTCTGCTGTTCCAAATGCTTCCATGATTTCTTCTTCATCTTCTGCAATAGGTGATGGTATCCTGGGTGGTTCCCGTTGTTGTGTCTTAAGTTTTCTTGGCAGATTCAACTGGAATGGGTAAGGCAAGCCAGGTGATTTTGGTGGCGTAGGAGGTACACGACTCAAGGATGAAAGAGGACGCATGAGTGGAGTTGCTGGTGCTGGTGCTGGTGCTGGTGCCGGTGCTCGTGCTGGGATACGTTGCTTCATGATAATGTTTTTAATGTTCATGAGTCGATCAGTAATTGGTTTCAAACGTTTGAAGTGCTCCTCTTCCTCCAATGATCTGCCCAGTGTGAGCTCCTTATGCTTCCTCTTGATGTCACGTTGCAGCCGGGCAATCTCCATGATGGTTGGAGCAATGTCTTCCACAGTTTGCTTCTTATACTTCATGTCTATCTCAGTTAACTTATGACAGCGAAATGATTCTCCTTGAGCTCTGCTCACACTTTTATACTGTCTGTTTGATATGTTGACTGATTCATAGAAAGCTTTCTAGTGATAGAAACCCTCCATTCAATATCTTACACACTAGGGGCACTAGGGGAGCACTGGGGGCACCACTAGGGGCACTAGGGGGAGCACTGGGGGCACCACTAGGGGCACTAGGGGGAGCACTGGGGCACCACTAGAGGCCCTAGGGGGAGCACTGGGGCACCACTAGAGGCCCTAGGGGGAGCACTGGGGCACCACTAGGGGCACTAGGGGAGCACTGGGGCACCACTAGGGGCACTAGGGGGCGCCAGGGTAGCACAGAGTGCACATGCATATGAGTCATATGCATAGAGTGCATATGCATATGGGTCATATGCATAGAGTTTCTTTGGGATATCACAAAGCAGTGTCATGCTATGAAGAACATGGGGTACCTAGGTGGGTCCCAAACCACTGAGTAAGTGATAATAATGCTCATAAGTCATGGAAGCATGGTCACCCATCATCCATACACATTCTTGAGTGGACAGAACTGAACATTGTTGTCACATAACTGCAATGAATAAGTAGAGGCCGGTGGGCGGGGCCTGTGATGGAAGTAGAAGTGGGGCTCTCTCTCACTCTCTCTCTCTCTCTACCCTCTCTTTTTCGTTGAAACTGCCTTCGTTGAAAGCACAGCAAGGTGATTTTTTACCTATATGAGTTTATACTAGCAGGATATAGCATTTGTCAAGATTATAGTGGTTATCTGTTAAAAAATGCTACATTTGCCAATATCATGCTCAAAGTTGATTACTCAATCATTATTACTACAAGAGTCAGGCTATTTGTAATTAATGTAGACAGCGCAAGAGGTGAAGAATATATATATACACATCACATATTTATTTCACAACAATAATGTATAATTGAGTTTATAATCTTGATATGTTACTAGTCTAAGATATCAACAATTAGACAATGGTATAACTGATTGCTGGTAATATGATAGCACTTGCTACAATCACACATTATATCAATTTTCTGACTCCACTGCTGATAGATGACTGCACATTGTCCAGAGTCTTCTAATTTGAAGATGATGCAGCTGTAATAGAGAGCGATGATAACATATAGTCTTGATAGGTCCTCCTCCTCCTCCTCCTCCTCCACATTCCATCAGCAGAAATGTGCTCACTTTTCAACCAATTTTCTAAGTATACTATACTGTGATACTCCACCAAAGTCATGATCATCCTTATAATCATTATAAGTAGTACTGAAATTGTCAACATGTGAATGTTTAGATAGAGAGTAATCATGTCATTCTTTTTCCATCATCATCATCATCATCAGATATGCAGATTACTTCATCCTTAGTGTGGCTGTCTGTTGCTGACCATTTGCAGTTGCATTGTTCATCAAACTCTGCTTCCATTGGTGCCACTGATACACTTGGTATTGATGATGCTGCGGCTGCCATTGTCATTAATGCTCTAGATGCCGCCATTGATGATACTGCTGTTTCTGCTGCTGCTGCTGCTGCAACTTTATCTTCATGTTCAATCTCATTGTTGTACTCCTCCGCCTCCTCCTCCTCCTCCACCTCATCCTCAAACCCATCATCATTGAATACTGGAGCTTCATTGACAATGTTGCGATGTCCATATGCAAGAGTAGTGATTCCATCTTCAAGAATGTACCGTTTTTCATCAGCCTTACTGAGTGCTTTCTTCTTCTGAATGGTGGTCATGATTCTATGTTTCCTGGTACAGAACATCACCTGATCTCTATAGATGTCCTTTTCACCATAGAGACAGTCAATGTAGTCCTGAAAGACTATGTACCGTTCTGCATCAGGATGACTTTTTGGGAGCTCCTGTCCAAGAATTGGCCGTCTCACTCCCTTTGCTTTCTTGATAAGGCCACTCTTCAGTTGTGTCTCATCTGTAACATAGCATCTGCAAGCATACAGCTTGGAGCGCAGGCCGACATACTCATAGGGGGCTCGAGCTGCATACTCATCCTTGAATTTCCCCAGTACCATCTTGTTTGTCTCAGAGTAGCATGGGTGGTTGGCCGGGTACTCTGATGTATCGAATACGTTTCTCAACTTGTCTATATTCATGATATCCATATACATATCTTCAGTTTGGACATTGTAGAACAAGCTGTCAGTGTCCTGGTATAACAGTTTGAGTCGGTTTCCATAAATAGGTTTCATCACATCGTAGTGAAACTCGTACATTAGAATTTTGCTCACATCAAGTACAGTCAGTCCAATATATATCGGCTTGTTCAATACAACCTTGTCTTGATGGAGTGTTACAGCGCATATGTTGTCACCAAATATGATGCGATCTTTGAATGTTGGACGTGCCACCAGTCTCTTCAACCTCCTCTCACAATTGACCAGCTCCATGTTCATCCGGTTCTTAACATTCTCCATTGTTTTTCCAAAGACCGCATTATTCATCAGCTTGAAGAAATTCTTTTCAAATTTGTTCGCTGATTTCTGACGTAGCTTGTGTGTTGAGTTGAATGTATGGGGCCAAAAAGTCTTCTTGCTGGAATGAAATTCCACGGTGAACTTTGACAATTTTCAGTCCATGATTCACAGCCTGTTTCAGGAGTCTATAATGACATACATACTCCTTGCGGTTCTGCAGCGTTGTCATTAGCCTCACATATCCTGACTTGGGAGTCTTCTGGCTCTCTGGAAGAAAAGGGAAGTCGTTGTGATCATCCTGTAGCTCTTGAGGATACTCGACGTCGACTTCTAGGATGTATCCCATTCGCTGATTGTCTGGGATTCTATCTATATGAGCAGCCACCTCCTCCAGTTCTTCTTGACACATCCATCGAAATTTTCGGCAAGGTAGTGGGTTGCTCATAGCCCATCCATAAAGATTGTTGGCATCGGTGTACAGCAAGTAGGATATTGGTTTCTCTGGATCCAGTGGTGCACCTGTGTATTTGTTGTTGGCAATCGAATGGCGGTGGACACATGTGGTTATTCCTCCTCGGATACCTCTTTCAACAAACATGTACATATCGTAATCGCTGAGAAGTTCCAATTCCACCTCGGGTGTATTTCAGCATGGCATCAAATGAGAATCCTGGTGCAGTGAAGTAGTTGGCACAGTCAAGATTGTAGTTTTTTATGCACATGTCCCTGAAACTTTCAAACACATCAGCCAAGAGTAGAACATCCGTCTTTAGGTAGAGGTCACTGTAGCCCCCTAGTGTTCTACATCCAAAATGTTGCCAGACCAATTGTGCATGGGCATAGTCCTCATCACTGATTCCACGATCTGTCAGCTTGCTGAAGAATGCTTCCTTTGGTGGTAGGGAAGTTTCTTCCAAGTTTCTCCCATGAATCGCAATAATCATAAGGGAATACTCCTTTACGTGTCACAAGATCGAGTCTTGTCTTGAAATGTTTAGCAGGTATGTTTCCAGCACATTTGGAATGTCCGTGTCATTATGTGCAGACTTGCGCAAATTTGATACCAATGTATCCAAACTGTCCGGTGTGAATCTGAATGTATCTATGAATCTCAGGTGGAGTCGATTGGAAACGTGTTTAGTGAAGCTGATGTACTTTTCAGATGTGTTTGGAATGACTTTGATCCTATTCTTGTCGGCACCGAGTTCAGGAATGAGCAGATGTGTATCATAGTTGGATGAATTGTGTAGAAAAACTGGAATGAAGGTCTGGACGCTGTCTTTCCAGATTGCATGGATTGCACAGTGCATTTCTATACAAACCTGTCATATGACAATGATCATACACTTTGTCTCTTCCAAACTTTTTACCACAAGCTTCGCAGTGTGTAGCAGCATCATGTGCAGCTTGTTGTTGATCAGTGAGTGGCAACATTCTAATACTCAACTGGTCCATGGTATCAGCAATAAGTTTTGCATAGTGGCTGAGCTGACTCATGAAGTGTTCGGCTGCATTGGGACCTCTGTAGACAATCGGTTCTTGAGGTATGTAATGGCTCAGTGTCAGCCATGAAGGAAATTGTGTCTCATCTCTCACAAAGTACATGCAATAGCTCATTGCATTGTGGTATTGTATCACTTTTGTCTGCTTCCCAATCCATCTCTCTGGAGCTTCCCCCTCCACATCACCCTCTTCTAGGGCAGGCGTCTCCAGCAGACACTCAAAGTCTGCATACACTACAAGTGGCAGTCTGAACTTCCTCAAGTGCTTCTCAAACTTCAATGTTGGCGGTTTTCCATCTTTCAGCTGTGGCATGATCATCCTAGCCGTCTTGTTGTTGGCACAATACTTCTCATGTTCTGCCATCCTTTGCGCACCATCATTAGCAAGAGCGTAGTGGGTGAAGCATCGTCTGCAGATAATTATACGATGCCTATGTTTTGTCAGCTGGGAACTCAGGAGTCTCTCAAAATCTTTGATCCAGCAGTAGTGGGTGTTGATTTGTGGATCCTTGTTTGCATCTTCAGCATCCTGCAGCAAATCGTTAGTCTGTGCACCATCATCTTCAACAGCCTCACCCAGTAGCAGAAGATCAAAGTGCTCAGTCTTCATGGTATCGGTGACTCGTCTGGGGAAGATGTTATTATCGGAGTCGACTGCATACACGTTGACAGAGACTGTAGGGTTATCCTTCTCGAACCTATCAATCTGGTTTATAGTTGTCGGGAAAGTGATGCCTTTAAAGTTGTATTTCTCCCGAAGATTGAAGTATCGGTGGTTGACTCGCTCTGGGATCTTTTCCTTGGACATGCTTAGCGAGGATCGCCCACATGAAACATTGTTGGTCCTCGTTCCTCGGGTTGATGATGGCTTTCCTTGCAGCTAGCTTGGGCGGGTAATGATGTATGAAGAGCCTCTAAGGGGAATATGTTTGCTGATCCTTATGAGTAGTCCATCAATCTGTAGCAGTGTCCATCCACTGGATTTCCCTTCGAACATAGCCTCCTCTTCCAGCATCTTCTGGCAAGCCATCTCCACTTGATGAGGCAGCATGAGAACGGTGAATGCTGCATAGTTCGGTGTTTTGAAAGCGATGTCCTGCACCTCCTCCACCTCTTCGTTGTTCGGATCAAGGAAGCACTTGTGATAAGTTGCCTCCAGCACCAAATTGAATTTGATTGCACCATGCTCCTGGATTTCTGCTGTCAGGACGCTGTTGATCTTCTCCTCCAAGTTGTCAAGGAAGGACTGGAAATCCTTTTGAGGGCTTGTAGAACACTGGTTGTTGAAGAACAGGGTTCGAAGATTGTTGTTGAACGCCTCCTCCAGCACAACGAAGTCGTCACACTTTTCCTGAGTCTGCTGGCAGCGTCTTCTCTTGTTAAGGGACATGGTAAGCTGGAATGAAACAATATGCATTAGACATTGACAAATGAAATTGTAAGATAGTTGCAGCTTTCCTGGAATGAAACAATTAGAAGATAGTTCCTTTAACAATATGCATTAACAAATTTCAAGTTGCCTGAACACTATGCATTAGCAGTTGGTAAGTGGAAAAGCATTTATAAGTGCAAGCAGTTGGTAAGTGGAAAAGCATTTATAAGTGCAAGCATAAGGATGCATTAATTGCAAAGAGTACTTACTTTGAAAGTTGATCAAGACTGGAGCACAAGAAGCACAAGGAGCACAAGACTGGAGCACAAGAAGCTGGAGCACAGTAGTTGGCTGTCTGGTGTGAGAGAGCAGTGTATGATAACTCCAACAGAACACCCAGCTTATATACTCTAGCCACTACCTCCCACCCTCGACCCCCACCCCCACCCCCGACCCCCACCCCCCACCCTCACCCATAGCCTGAACAGGTGACAGTTCCCGCCATTTTATTCATTTTTTTTTTTTTTTTTTAATTTTTTTTTTTTAATTTTTATTTTTTTTTTTTTTTAATTTTTATTATTTTTTTTTTTTTTTAATTTTTTTTTTATTTTTTTTTTTTTTTTAATTTTTTTTTTTTTTTAATTTTTTTTTTTTTTTAATTTTTTTTTTTTTTTTCAATTTTTTTTTTTTTTTTTTTAATTTTTTTTTTTTTTTTAATTTTTTTTTTTTAATTTTTTTTTTTTTTTAATTTTTTTTTTTTTTTTTAATTTTTTTTTTTTTTTTAATTTTTTTTTTTTTTTTTAATTTTTTTTTTTTTTTTTCAAGGTCAGGGTCAAGGTCAAGGTCAGGGTCAAAGTCAGGGTCAAAGGTCAAGGTTGCACCAGAAGCGGCAAAATGTAACTACTCCCGGTGGTTCGGAACCCACCTAAAACTGTAGGTCCAACACATCAATTACCATCATCCAACTCATTACCCACGCACAGGTCTCAGACCTGTGGACTTCATCCTCAAAAAAAAAAAAACTCTTTCGCTCTGGAGAGTAAGGGATTTGAGGAGGAGAGGAAAAGAAGAATGAGGGAAATTTAAAAATAAAAAGATGGTGGAGAAGAAGAGAAGGAGGAGAAGAAATAGAAGGGAAAAATGAAGAGAAGAAGAAGAAGGAGGGGAAGAAGAAAAAAGAAGACTAATTTACTATATCACTGTACAAAAACGAATTACTGTCAATAGACTAATCGATAATTTAATACATAACTGTCCAATAAACTATTCAATAATAATGACTTGAAAAGAGATGTGTACACAACGGTTAAACACTTAACAATTAAACAAACTGAACACTTACGAAGGACAGTCTGTCACTGTAACACAATATATAGCAAAAGCACTACATTTATGTGTATTTGTAAACTGCCACCGGAAACTGTCACTCAAGCGAACGTAAAAGAAGTCTGATGATTAACTGACCTCCCGTTTTTATAAGATTTTTGTTTATTCTAGTAATTTCCACAAATATTCAAAATTTGTGAAGGGAGCAATTTTGGACTTGAGTCTGTTGCGCCTTCACATTCGTTGAAAATTTGCCACAATAAATAAATAAATATATGGGTTATTCTACTATTTACTCGAACATTCTAGAAGCACAATTGTCATATGACTGTGGAAGACGAAGAGAGGAGACGAAATGAAGACAGGAAAACAAGTACCTACAAGTTTTTTTTGTAATCAGTGAAACAGGAAGCACTGTTAACACAATGAGTAGCGTAGAATAATGTTGTTTATGTCTTGCGTTTCCTAACAATAATATTCGTTCAATGTTCCTATTAATTTACCAATAAGGAGCAAAGACGATTTGAAAAGTAGATGATAGAATTTGTTGTCAACGAGTATTAGAAATCATTTAAGAGAAAAAGAGCGTGAAGAAAGAAAAAGAACCAGATTGGGAAAGATGCGACAGGGATTGGCAAAAAAGGGTGTGATTAAAATTTCGTTGGTGACGTAATAAATTTCTATATTTTCTGGGCGAAGCGGGAAAGGGCGGAGTTTCAAGTGAGAAGGCGTCAATACAAGCGTCGTTCATCAGTTCAACACTCGAGGAAGATTTCAAATGATGGTTGGCGGAACAAAGACAAAACATTCGGCGAGCATGCATAATTCATTACACACACTTGGACAAGCAGCTACATCATACATTAGTGCGCGGGTTCAAAAGGGCAACGGGCCACTCTAAATCTTCAACGCCTCTATGCTCCGCTACGTCTGTGAACTGGAAACGTCGTCCCTGTTATTACCACTATTCCAATACATTTCACATGAGCTTCAAATCAACGCCAGCTCATAACAGAGTTCCGTTAAACAGTAAATATGTATGGCTTTTATTGGTGGGGAGACCCTTACGGGTGGTACCACATCGCCGCTTGAGCCATGTAATTGAAAACGTGGTAGATCTACAAAATTTTAGGTGGGTTCCCAACCACCGGGAAGTGATTTTGCAGCAGAAAACAGTCTTATAGAATTTACATAACTGCTTCATTGTCAATTTCATGAGTATTTTTTCCTGGCCAATCCAATCGGTCACCCTTACAAAGTGGGCCCAGGAGAGCGTTGCTTATCTAATCTGATTGAACAGATACCTGCTACGGCTCATGGCTATTACATTCCTAGTCCCGCTATAGGCCGTTTTCACACACACCGACACGGCGCCGGCACGACACCGGCAAGATGTCGTCCCGGTGTCGTGGGGGTTGAGATACAATGCTGCCAAATGGAACAGCTTTCACATTCACCGACACGGCACCGGCAGCCGGCTGCCGGCGCCGGCATGTCGTTGGCAGCATCGCTCCCGCCGGTGCCGGCGCCGACACTTGTGTGTCGTCCATAGTTTTGAACAGAATTTGGTCATTTTGTCAACAGTTTGAGGTTAGGTACTGGAAAAAAAACGTCTGGTACAGTACGATGGCTGATAGGTATATGTTGTCACCCTAATTGAATTAGTCGAATCCGAGCCCTGTTTATGGGACAAAACTATAGAAGAAAATAAGAACAAAATCTTTAGAGACAGAAGCCAATCTCATCCGAGTGTCTTGTTTTTTTATTTTATCACTTAAATTCACTAATATATAGTCGAAAGTTTCCTTACAGTACTCATACGAAAAAATTTTTGTTGGGTTTGTCACTAGTTTATCAAATAAGGTGTAATACAAGCCATCCAAATAGCGAACTTTTATTATTGGGTCAATCCATAGTTGTCTATTACGACTGCGCCTTTTACGTCGTAGATATAATAAATATAACAAATACAACCTCCTGTTGTAATCAGCCATCGTACCGTTTTGAACTGTGCCGCCCACTGCAAAATAAGGTTAGTTCTTCACAGACAGCCAGATGCCATGTCGGTAAGTGTGAAATGCTTCAACGATATCGGCGCCCGGTGCCGGTGTCGTGCCGGCGCCGTGTCGGTGTGTGTGAAAACGCCCATAGGTTGTATCCAAGATTATGTGAAGTCTTCAAACAGACAAAAGAGGAAGAAAGATATGCTAGAGCCTCAAATTTTCATTATCTACTTGAAAGTTTTATAATTCTAATCCCATTGGTTAGCTCCTCCCATTGTTGAAAGTGGGTGTGACATGTCTCAGTGAACAGCCAATGGCAGCACTCCATCATAGTTCATTTTCACTCCATCATTCAGCCTTTTAGAGGCGCCATTTTGCTAATCAGAAACATCTACTTTGTTGGCCAATAGTAGGTTATGTAAAATGTTGCTACTTCTAAATTGAAATTTTAGTTTGATTGAGTTTAAGATTTTAATAACTGCTGAATCTAGTACCTTTATTTTATTTGTACCTTATTTTATCTTTTTTTATCATACATGTTTGAATAACTGCACTATGGCTTCTTTCCTTTCAACTATTTTCATGTGTTTTTCACTGTTCTTCATTTTTGACTCTCATTGGTTGGCTCCTCCCATTCTTGAAAGTGGGTGTGACATGTCACAGTAAACAGCCAATGGCAGCACTGCATCAAAGTTCAGCCTTCTGGAGGCCGCCATTCTGGTAGTCAAAAACTTCTATTTTGTATGCCAATAGAAGGTTATGGAATATGTTGCTAATTCTAAATTTAAATTTTTGTTTTATTGAGTTTAAGATTGTCGAATCTAGTACCTTTATTTATCTCAGTACCTATTTCATCTATTTTTTCATCATACATGTTTGAATAACTGCACTATGGCTTCTTTCCTTTCAACTATTTCCTCATGTTTTCCATTGCTGTTCACTTTTGACTCTCATTGGTTGGCTCCTCCCATTCTTGAAAGTGGGTGTGACATGTCTCAGTGAACAGCCAACGGCAGCACTCCATCATAGTTCAGCCTTTTAGAGGCCGCCTTTTTGTTTTTCAAAAACATCTATTATATTTGACAATAGCAGGTTATGAAACATGTTGCTACTTCTAAATTTTATGATGTTGAAGATCCATCTTGTTTCCACTAATATTTAATATAAACTTAATAAAACAACTTTTGAATGGAAATTAACTCACGTTATGGCGTGACGGCCGTTTCGCTCTGTTGTCTAGAGCATCGTCAGACGACCCACAGTACACTCAACTGTGTACTGTGTGTCGTCTGACGATGCTCTAGACAACAGAGCGAAACGGCCGTCACGCCATAACGTGAGTTAATTTCCATTCAAAAGTTGTTTTATTAAGTTTATATTCTAAATTTTAGTTTAATTGAGTTCAAGATTGTTATAATTGCCGAATCTAGACCTTTATTTTATCTATTTTTTATCATGTTGTTTGTTAACTATGTGTGAGTGTGTTGGGGGGGGGGGGGGGAGAAGTTGGTTGATAGGTTGAAATCCTGCCCCGGGTGTCAAAAGTTCTTGCTACGCCACTGGTTCCAGGCGGGTTCAGTAGAGGGAGGTGTTTTTAGCCAGTAGTTCGTAGGACGCAAGAGCCTGGAAGTGTAGATTTTTTAAAAATGCATCAAGTTATAAAAACATCGATTTTTGAAAAAAATGCATTAATTTTCGAAAACAGCATCAATTTTGAAAGAAGCGTAGTTTTTTAAAAAATGTATTAATTATAAAAAACAGCAACAATTTTTTTAAAAATGCATAAATTTTTGAAAAATGCGAATATGGCCCTGTCTGGTCCTTGATAATGATTGTGAGCATTAAATCTTATAATATTTTGAGCCCTGGATTCGACCCCAATAGTACTGGAGGTTGAGGAGGAGGAAGAGGAGGAGGAGGAGGAGGAGGAGGAGGAACCGAGGAGGAGGAGGGGGAGTAGGAAGAAGAGGAAGAGGAAGAGGAGGAGGAAAAGTAATGGAAGAGGAGGAGGAGGAGGAAGAGAGGAGGAGGAGGAGTAGGAGAAGGAGTAGGAAGAGGAAGAGGAGGAGGAAGAGGAGGAGAAGGAGGAGGAGGAAGAGAGGAGGAGGAGGAGTAGAAGGAGTAGGAAGAGGAGGAGGAGGAGGAAGAGGAGAAGGAGGAGGAAGAGGAGGAGAAGGATGAGGAAGAGAGGAGGAGGAGGAGGAGGAGGAGGAGGAGGAGAAAGAGAAAGAGGAAGAGGAGGATGAGGAAGATAGGAGGAGGAGGAGTGGGAGGAGGAAGAGGAGGAGAAGGAGGAAGAGAGGAGGAGGAGAGGGAGGAGGAAGAGTGGAGGAGGAGGAGTAGGAAGAGGAAGAGGAGAAAGAGGAGGAGGGGGAGGAGAAAGAGGAGGAGGATGAGGAAGAGGAAGAGTAATGGAAGAGGAGGAGGATGAGGAAGAAGTGGAGGAGGATGAGGAAGAAGTGGAGGAGGATGAGGAGGAGGAAGAGAGGAGGAGAAGGAAGCTAGGAGGAGGAGGAAGAGAGAAGAAGTAGGAAGAGAGAAGAAGTAGGAAGAGGAAGAGGAGGAGTAGGAAGAGGAAAAGGAGGAGGAGTAGTAAGATTAAGAGGAGGAGTCGGAAGAGGAAGAAGAAGAGGAGGAGGAAGAGTAATGGAAGAGGAGGAGGAGGAGGAAGAGAGGAGAAGGAGAAGAGGAAGAGGAAGAGGAGGAGGAAGAGGTGGAGAAGGAGGAGGAGGAAGAGAGGAGGAGGAGTAGGAAGAGGAAGAGGAAGAGGAAGAGGAAGAGGAGGAGTAGGAAGAGGAAGAGGAAGAGGAGGAAGAGGAGGAGGAGGAAGAGAGGAGGAGGAGGAGGAGTAGGAGGAGGAAGAGGAGGAGAAGGAGGAGGAAGAGAGGAGGAGGAAGAGTGGAGGAGGAAGAGTGGAGGAGGAAGAGAGGAGGAGGAGGAGTAGGAAGAGGAAGAGGAAGAGGAAGAGGAGGAGGAGGAGGAGGAGGATGAGGAAGAGGAAGATGAGGAGGAGGAAGAGGAGGAGGAAGAGTAATTGAAGAGGAGGAGGAGGAGGAGGAAGATAAGTAGGAGGAGAAGAGGAAGGAAAAGAGTAAACACAAGGAGAAGAAGAAGAGAAGAAGAACAATAACGATTCCTTTAATACATGAGCTTGACTACAACCAGAATATACCATTACGTAATCTCATCTTTTTTTTAATCATAAAAAACAAAAAAAAACCACTGACAAGTTGTTGGTGAGAAACAAGAGTACAAGCTCGCCAAGAACAATAACTTGTGTCCAGCCAGCATAATACAGTAATTAAATACTATTCGGATTGTTATACTGCGTTGCTGCTGTTCAGCTGTTTTAAACACGACAGGAATAATGAAGCCAAGTGAATGTGCAATGACAGAAGTGAAGCAGTCAGTCCGTGCTGAATGAAGCCAGAAGGCAATTATTGGGAACAATGATGTCATCCGTGTGAATAAATAATATGCAAATTGAAAGGAGATGTAAGAAAAACAGAAAAGGATGGAAAGAGAGAGAGGGAGGGATGGAGTGAGAGAGAAGTGCTCTAAAGACTGGAAGCTATCTCCTCTACTTTAAAAGTAATACCTATGTTATGTTATGTTTGAAGGGACGGATTCAAAGATCCAGAAGATTCAAAGATCCTCACACGTCAACCGAAGCAAAGTAATACCTATATAAATACGAGAACATGCTACTACACGCAGAACAGTGAGAGAAAGCGAGAAGAAGAAGAAGGAGAAGAGTAAAAACAAGGAGACGAAGAAGGAAAAGAAGCAGGAAAAGAGGAAGATGAGAAAGATGAAGAAGAAAAAGAAGTAGTAGGAGGAAGAAGAAAAAGGAAGATGGTAAAGAGTAAAAACAAGGAGACGAAGAAGAAGAAAAAGAAGCAGGAAAAGAAGAAGATGAGAGAAAAGAAGAAAAAGAAGTAGAAGGAGGAAGAAAAAAAAAGAAGCAGAAGAAGAAAAAGAAGATGGCAAAGAGTAAAAACAAGGAGGCGAAAAAGAAAAAGAAGAAGAAAAAGAAGCAGAAGATAAAAACAGGAAGGAAAAGAATCAACACAAGGAGAAGAAGAAGAAGAAGCAGGAAAAGAGGAAGATGAGAAAGAAGAAGAAGTAGAAGGAGGAAGAAGAAAAAAAGAAGCAGATGAAGAAAAAAACGATGGCAAAGAGTAAAAACAAGGAGGCGAAGAAGAAGAAAAAGAAGCAGTAGAAGGAAAAGAAGAAGGATAAGAGTAAACACAAGGAGACGAAGAAGAAGAAAAAGATGTAGGTAAAGAGGAAGATGAGAAAGATGAAGAAGTAGAAGAGGAAGAAGAAGAAGAAGAACAAGGAGAAGAAGGAAAAGAAGAAAAGGAAGATGAACAAGAAGAATGAAGAATGAGGAGAAGAAGATGAAGAAGAAGAAAAGGAGAGAAAGATGAGAAAGAGAGAAAGATGAAAGGATGAGAAAAAAGAAGAAGAAGAAGAAGAGGAAGAGAAAGGGGTAGAGGGGAGGAAGGCAGGCAGGTAGGGAGGGAGGAGAGGAGGAGGAGGGGGAAGAGGAGGATGGAAATAAGAAACAGAATTCGAAAAAGAAGTTGGATGAGAAGTAGAAGAAGATGATGAGAAAGAAGAAATAGAAGAGGAAAAAGAAGGAGGGGGTGGAGGAGAAGGATGGGAAAGAAGGTGAAGTAGAAGAAGAACGAAAATACGAACTTATGAATGAAGTAGTACACAATTCAGAGCCCTTCCACAATCTTATTTCATAGGAAAGAAGAACCTACGATGAGTGTTTTGCCACCTTATTAAATTAGATTTGCCGCCTTTATGTTTCCTGAGGGGGCGAAGTTAAGGTCATCTGCTCCACTAAAATTGGGAGCTTTGAGAGGTATGAAGCAGTTCAGTAGTTCGGAATCCTCTCATACTAATTTTAATCAAAAAACAACCTGCCATTCAGTGAATAAGTCCTCAATATAATTTCTGTTTGTTTGGGACGCGTTGGTTGGTGTGGAAGGTAGACTAGCCATGAGAGGAAGTTTTCCGTGGTGCAAGAAAAACAACTTTTCAAAGTTGAAGTGGTGGTGGCGGGTGGTGGTGTGGCGGTTCTACGCACTTCTATTAGCATTAGCACGCTAGCCGCATTCCAGAGGTGGTCAGGTGTGCGAGAGAGAGCGTAAGGGCCGCGCCCAGCCCTGCCAATGCCTCCTAGATCGTCGTCGTCGTCGTTGTTCAAGTTTGGCACCAGTTCAATGCCGCCTAACCGCCAAGCGGCAAAACAATCAACGCGGCTCTCAAGATGACGACCCAACCAAGGACTGTTCCTTGGTACTACAATCATATAATATATAATATAATAATACATTGCCTATATAATATAATAATACATGTACATCATACATGTAGATTCTAAGGGCCGTATTTATGAACGTTTCTTATCAAAGCACGACTTGGGTAAGTCAGACTTAGCGGCAATAAGTCTTACTTACACTTACAGGTTCATGACGTGACAAGCCAGCGAGCAGCTTTAACACTGAAAGCCAACCCAGCTCTCTAAACAAAGACCTGACTCCTGACAAATAATTTAACATGAATAATTTACATTAAACAACTCTATTTTACACCAATATAAGAATTTACACCACATAAATGTTGCAGGGACAACAACTGGGTCGGCTTATAACCTCACTTTTCTGCTAGTAAACTCCCCCAGTATAAGCAATGTTTAGACTAAGTTCGTATTTATGAACCTTACTTAAAGATCTTCTTAACTTAAAAGTCAAGTCAAATCGGTATCTCAAATCACTATACATCACTCTATACATCACTCATTTTCAGCAATTCCATTCTAGATAATTTAGAAATAAGTGCCCATATAGGTGTGCAGTCCATTGTCCAATTTTTAAATCAGTTGAAATTAACTATAAATAGTAAAAAATGCCAATACCTTCAATTCAAAAACAAACATAATTTAAATGAAGATAGGGCTATAAACGTGTTTGTAAACGATAATCAATTAGACCAGGAAGAAAAAATTGCATTTCTAGGAGTTACGTTGGATAGACGATTGACCTGGACTCCATACATTGAGAAAATATGTTGTAAAATTTCATCTGGGGTATTTGTCCTGCGACAGCTCGCTAGATTGAATGACAAAAAGTTACTTTTTACAGCTTACCATGGGCTCTTACTGTCACATATTAGGTATGCTATCTTAGTATGGGGTAATTCATCAAAACAAAATCTTGATAGGGTGTTTAAGATCCAAAAGAAAGCGGTTAGGTGTATAGAAAGAGTAAATAGATTAGATTCATGTAGGCCGTTGTTCAAGAGACTTGGTCTCCTAACTGTACCCTGCTTATATGTGTATGAAGCTACTTTATATGTAAAAACGAATGATATTAACCAAAATCTTGATGTACTTGATTATAATACAAGAAGCCGAGGAGATTATCACTTGGTGAGTCACAATAGTAGCTTATTCAAACAAAAACCTAGTTATATTGGTAGGAAATTCTACAACAAGCTACCGCAGTTTTTGAAGAGTCTTGAAAATATAGAAATATTTAAAAAACAATTGAAGAAATATTTAGTTGATAAAGCTTTTTATAGTGTACAAGAGTTCCTTTCACATCAATATTAAGCCTCACCTCAACTAATTGAAGTAATTATGTAATATAGTGTATAATATTGTTGATTTGACTTGTCTTATACTCCTTAACTGGAGTCTCCAAGACGTAATCTACAAAAAAAAAAATCCGTGCTGTTAGCGCTAGCTTCAAAATGAAAAGTTAGGTATGTTATTAGTACCCCAAGAGTTGGCCATTTTTTTAGAATTTATTTTGCGATTACTTATCATCGATTTACTTAAAGTCTAGTACAATTAGTATCTAAGAATCTAAGTACTTTTTACAAGATAAAGATGAGCATTCCTAACACCCACGCACTACCATTGATTGGGCCTACACAAAACATCGAAATACTCCAACTGACACTTGAAAGTTGCAAATTTGTACCGGGCCTTGTAGTGTTCAACACAAAGTGCTAACTTTATGAAAAATGACGGTAACTTTATCAAATAACGAACGATTGTAACTTATCTCCTAATTGACATTTTTGTTTACAAATTTAAGTTTCACGTGAAACAGGAAACTAGCCCACACAATTGTGCTATGGAAAGCTGTAACTCATCTTATAATTGACATGTTTTCTTTCGACTATAAATATTGACTTTCGCACGTGAGGTGCGAAAGCGATTACAGTATTTAGATTTTCGGAAAATGTTGAACATTTGAATTGTAATTTTTCAATTTATTATAATTTTTATGGTTTTTTTTTTTTTTGAGGATGAAGACACATAGGTCTGAGACGACCTGTGCGTGGGGTAATAAGTTGGATGATGGCGATTGATGAGTTGGACCTACAGTTTTAGGTGGGTTCCGAAACACCGGGAAGTTATTTTACAGCAGAGAACAGTGGCCAGCAAAAAGAACACTGCTGTAAAATCACTTTCCCGGTGGTTCGGAACCCACCTAAAACTGTAGGTCCAGCTCATCAATCACTATCATCCAACCCATTACCCACGCACAGGTCGTCTCAAACCTGTGTCTTCATCCCCCCACCAAAAAAAAAAAAAAAAAACATAAAAATAATAATAAATTGAAAAATTACAATTCAAATGTTTAACATTTTTCGAAAATCTATGCATTTCTATACTATGCATATTTGTTTGTGCTGATGATGCTCACATGAGTCCTATGCTTGTGTGTGGGTAATGAGTGATGATAATGATGTTATGGATGATGTCAAGATGAGTTCGTTAAGATGCTGCTCTAATACAGGCGTCAAGAAGTTCATGCCTCTGATTCTGAAGTCAAAGTCAGGTGGTAAAGTAATTCAAATTGAGCATCTAACATTACTAGGCTACTGGATTCCCTTAAAAAATAATTAATAACCTGTTTCTTAGAGCCCATTGAATGCTATTGAAGCAAAAGCATTTTAATAGGGGCTAAAACTCCCTAACCTTTGAAAAAAAAACGACTCGAAAAATTTAAGATAGTAGTTCATAGAAAATAAATGAACAATAAAAAGCTGAAGCATTTAATCGAATACGCCCTAGGAAGCCGACTAAATGTTACTAAGGACCATTCAAGCATGTAGAATAGATTGTCGAGTAGTATAGGGGAAGTAGCAGCACTCCCCCTAGCTGGAGCTACTTCAACTTGAATGAAATCAACAGAGCAGAAAATTAAAGTAGTCACAAAAGGTGGAACATTGAGCTGCTAGCTCTTCAAATCAATGGCATACATTTCGTTCTATTGTTCTGATTTGAAAATTCCAATGGATTTGATTCATGGATTTAAAAAAAAAGTTATTTGGCTACACAATAAGTATATTAGGCCTTTTGTAGTGTGTATGTGTTAGGTACTGTCCAGAGACACTTTTCATAGGAGGAACCAACAATTTTATTGTTAAGCAATATCTTGAGTCTAGTGTACAGTAGAATTAATATGTGTTGAAACTTGGCACAGGGAGGCGTGGCTGAAGTTGAAGGGATGCAGTGGGAGGGGGCTAGCAGCGCATGCGCATTGACTGTAAATGCTTCTGCTTATCCACTCATCTTATCCACACATATTAATCTTACTGTACATCATTGAAAATTCTGTATTTATTTAAATGCCTCTAAAATAGTCTTTCACATCTCAATAACCAAAATAGGAATATTCATGAAGTTACCCTAATCAGAATTTTAAAGCTTTCATTGATCTCAGATTATTTATATTTGATTTGCCGTGATGATGTTTTGAAAGTAATCGCTTTTTAAATTACACCTTAATGATATTATGATGATGACTTATGTCATACACTATATGATATGACTTATGTTAGACTATATGACATACTATGATGACACTTAGTAAAAGTTATGGACACTTATTATTTGATATTACATACCTGGACATATTCTTGGGAAACTTGATGTAGCAGGGATGCAAAAATTAGGTTGACAACTGATGCTTGTAAATTAGTTCCAGGTTCTCACTTTAGTTGAAGATAACTCACCTGGAATAGAAAATAGTTGAGTTAAAATAAATAGTTGAATAGAATTAAAATAGTATTGATGAGTTACAGAAAAGTTGATCAAAAGAAATTTCATAGATTGATAAGTTGATAATTTGATTTATAACCCACCTGTAGAAAATTTGAAATTAGTGTAGAATATGTAGTTCAAGTTAACCTATTAATGATATTTTTAATGCATTTATAAAAATATAAAAGTTCAATAGATTTTAAAAACTAAAACTATTTTCAAAAACTAAAATTCTCTAAAACTATATAAAAACTAAACTAATAAACTACTAAAACTAATCAATTATTGATCAAAATAAAAACAACCCCTATGCCTCAAAATGTATTAGATTCATTCACGAGTTATTTTCCCTACCTAAATAGGATTTACAATGAACCAATTACGGTAATTTAAAGATTTTTTAGATTAGATAAATTAATAACGGTCTATTACATTTTAATAACAGTTGAATGAAAACTTTTCTTGCCAATTACAAGTTTTAGATTCAAGAAAATTCCATGAAAGCCATTTGCATAATTTACAAACTATGTAGTTTTATTAGTAGGTACTTAACATTTTACAGATGTCATTACTTGTAAATTATTATGCAACAGGTTAGCATTCTAACTCATAAATGCTCATGACCAATAGATGATATAAATTCTGCTGATCAAAAAATAATAAGTTTTTCACCCTAGAGCTTTTACTTTCCTTACAAAACTCATAATACTGTATCAATATTGAATTAATATTCATCAATATTTGAACAGCTGATTCCTTTAGGTTAGATTGATATTCAATATTAATTTATCAACATTTCAGAAACTGATTCGTAGATTCCTTTCAATCAATAATAAATTACTCCTTCAACTTCTTAATAACAATAAATTCTTAAAACAAACTCCTTCCAAAATATTATTTTATAGTTTTCTGTGAATCTAAATTTTTCTTGATAACCAACCTCAAAGTTTTGGATAATGTAACAAAGTCAAAATTTGCAAAGAGAGCAGTTTTGGACTCTAGTCTGCTACATCTTTGCATTAATTGTAATTTTGTCCCAATAAAGAAAAAAAAAATATTTTCTTGAAAACATTTTAGTTGTATTACACAAAATATACTATGTTGTACCTTACAACACAATAAATAGAACATTGTAATAAAAAAATACAAACAATTGGGAAAAATGAAATAAAAACAAAATAGATAAATGAAAACATTTTCAAGAAAAATATTGGGCCTCTAAGGCTCAGCCTTGAAAAATTAAATAAAAAACAAAATAGATAAATGAAATCATTTTCAAGAAAATGTAGGGCCTCTAAGGCTCAGCCTGTGTAGAGGTTCCTTTACATTACATATAAATGATCGAAGAGTTAAATGTATACATATATAATTTATAAATAAATATAAAATAAATTGATGAATGAAATAGGTAAATAAATGTGTTGATGATAGGTAAATGTGCACCGATATGTTGATGACATTCTAATTCTATACAAAGGCAATAAAAGACAAACTGAAATATTCCACACCAATCTCAATAAAATCCATCCCAATTTAAAATTCACCTTAGAACTTGAACACAATAATAGTATCAACTTCTTGGACATCACTATAACAAAGCAGGAACATGCATTCAAAACATTTAGAATTTACAGGAAACCCACAACAACTGATACAGTAATATATAACACATCAAATCACCCAACCCAACATAAACATGCCGCTTTCAATCACATGCTCCACCGACTAACAAACATTCCTATGTCACAAGAAGATTACAATATAGAATTGAATAC
Source organism: Conomelus anceps (assembly GCA_948455865.1). Lineage (NCBI taxonomy): Eukaryota > Metazoa > Arthropoda > Insecta > Hemiptera > Delphacidae > Conomelus > Conomelus anceps. Next base: position 20,381 of record CAOJWK010000027.1, read on the forward strand.
TATAAAATACATAGCACAACAGAATGGTTACAAACACACACTAATAGACAAACTACTACACAGAATATCAACAAAACCAATCACTCACACCAGCAACAAACAGAATGACAACCCCCATACATTCATCACACTTACCTACCTCAACAACAAAACTCATAAAATAGCAGCTTCATTCAGGAAACTCAAATATAAAATAGCTTACAGAACAACTAATTCACTCAAAAAACACCTGCATTCTCAGACAACATCTCAAAACAAGTACAACAGATCTGGAATTTACAAATTGAAATGTGATGACTGCAACAAGTTCTATATAGGACAAACTGGCAGGACATTCACCACTAGATTCAAAGAACACACAAGAGCCATCTCACACCCAAACACACATTCCACTTTTGCTGAACACATCATTTCAACAGGCCACAGTTATACAGACATTGACACTAATTTAGACACACTACACTTCACTCACAAAAGCCAGAAACTCAATGTTTTAGAACAATATGAGATTTAGAAACATGGAAAGCAGGAACATGACAACATTTTAAATGATCAACTTAACTTCTTCTCACATACTCTATTTGACAAAATAATCCCAATTTCAAACCTCCCGCCTACTCATCCCCCACCCCATCACCATTCCAACATACATAACCCTCAAACTCATACCTTAAGTCAGTGTACTGTGGGTCGTCTGACGATGCTCTAGACAACAGAGCGAAACGGCCGTCACGCCATAACGTGAGTTAATTTCCATTCAAAAGTTGTTTTATTAAGTTTATATTACATATTAGTGGAAACAAGATGGATCTTCAACATCATGGTAAATAAATCATTAACTAATTGCTATGGATGATTCCATTTCCAGTAGACTCCTTCATTCTTTCTCTCACACAACTTACAACTTCTCATCACAACTTACTATGGAATTCTACATATTTTATACCTGCTAGTGAAGGAATAAAATATTTATAGTTTGTTAAAAAACCCCCAAACAGCAGACTTAGCATTGTGGATGCTTTAAAGCCTTTCGATTACTCATAAGAAACCAGCTACAAAGAAATTTAGATAATTAAAAGGCCTATCCAAGATTTATATTCATACAAGAGCAATAGACCTCACAGTCAGTAGCACTCTGCAATTAAACGCAGGCCTATAAGGACCTTTAGAATCGAATTTTCATTAGGTTTATTAGCGTTCTTTCAATGAGGGGACGTGCTGGTCTTAAATATAATGCACGTGACTACATAATATACTCATGATAAATTATTCTGCATGCATATGTGTTATTTTGTATGGATGATAGGCGCTGGAGTACCAAGATAAAGCAGGCTATTCTTAATCTTACCTATAAACAATACTAAAAGGAGTGGTGATATTTAATTATTGTTGCTTTTAATTAGAAAGAGCCTACACTCTAAATCATTCTCTCTTGCTCACTCTCTCATACAACCTCTCATTCTCTCTCACTCTCTCATTCTCTTTCACTCTCTCATTCTCTGTCTCTCTCACACACACACACACACACACAGCCTCACACACTCTCTCCCACACACGCTCTCCCTCAATCTATCTCTCTCTATATCTCTCACACACGCTCTCTTTTTCACTCTCTCACGCCCTTATACTCTCTTTCTTTCTCTCTCTCTTACATACAAACGGCTTCTCTCACACAGTCACTGTCTCTTTTTCTCTCTGTCTCTTTCACTCTCTTACGCCCTTATACTCTCTTTCTTTCACTCCCGAATGTAGACTCTATTCATCACAAGATAGAATCGGCGAGTTTGTCTAATTGGCTAAGAAATATCTGGTCTGTTATTCGTTAAGTTTTCTTTAGCACTCTTTTAGCTTCCTTTTCAGCTTCTGGAACACAAAAAATCACCCAGCTGAAACCGCAATACAAGGCAACCTACCTAGAGTTTAACCAGCATTAGTTTCTTTTGTTCATTTTTTCAAAGTTTTTTAAAGGTTTTTCACCTCTGTGATGTTTTCAATACTTAATGAACAATCTAATATTAAAACTGACACTGTATTTCACTTTTATATATTTTTTCCTCACAAGCATCTCCAATATAAGTGAGTAAAACAATATATACAAGTGAAATACAGTCTCAGTTTTAATAGTAGATTGTTTTTCACCTCTTCACCAAATCTAAGGTTTGGGTTCATTTTTTTTTTCAGAACATGAAGCCCACATAGGTCTAAGACGTGGGTAATAAATTGGATGATGGTGATTGATGAGTTGGACCTACAGTTTTAGGTGGGTTCCGAACCACCGGGAAGTAATTTTACAACAGAGGCCTTTTTGCTGGCCAATCCAATCGGTCACCATTACAAAGATGGCCCAGGAGTTTTGTAGCTTATCTCTGTTTGAACAGATACCTGCTACGGCACTCGGCTATCACTAACTATTTGTAATGGTTATTTGTCAGCATTATTTCACGTTTTGATACACATCAAAGGTATTTTGAATGCACACGTTTAAATAGGGGTTAACAGGTATAACCTGTAAATACGGATTTTAAATCATCAAGTATTCAGTTACAAACAGCATACAATAAGAGAGAATTGAAGGAGAACTGTGATTTGGATGGTTCATGAATTTGACAATAATTGGTATAGTTTACACAGATAGAGGAAGAATGTGATATATATTATTATATAATAGATGAAATTTCTCTATAATAAAAATAATAAATAATAATAATAATAATAGAAAAATGATGGAATCACAAAATAATAAAATTAAAGATTAAAAGTAAAACAAATCTTGTACCGTAACAATTTCATCACAGAAATAGCCCAGGCAATGAATGCAAAAAAATGGCCATTGTCGTAACAAATTAGGGGAAAGCTGAATTTTTTCAGGATGTTAGTATACATAGTACTTACTCAAAAAAACCAAAGTCCCGACCCCCACCCCGCTTGCTTCCCCCACCACCCCCCTATCAACATTGCAAGAGCAGTACTTCAGTTAAAGGCTTATAACTCGGAAACTAATTAAGTTATCGTTGTGATTCTCATCTCATTTAATACTCAAAACTATTCTCTAAAAATTATGTCATATACATTTTCTATGTAGATAGCCTAGTTTTTCAGTAAAAATATAGTTTATAGAAAAAAATGTTACCACGAACCACAAAAATCAACTTCAACTGATCATATCTTTTTTAATATCGCGTTATTGGTTGTGCCGTTCCTTACAAAACTTATAGATAATTTAATAAGCTTTAAAATGATGTGTCTATTGATTACTATAGTTCAAGTTATGGCGTCATAGTGAGTGATGAAATAGTAGCGGACACCGCGTCGCCGAACCCTACAGCACTGTGTGTTGCATGGCGCTTGGCTATCCAGCCCAATCCAATAAATAATTATTGTCAGACAAGCAAGACTATAATTATATGCCAATCAATAGTACACGTTTGAAAGTACATTTTCCAAAAAGTCCCCAAAAATCCCCCCTCAACTTTTCCCCCACGCCCCCTCAAAGTTGAAAATGTTTCTAATTATTGGAAATTCGATATCTCTGTAACTAACTATCGAACAGAGTTGATTCTTCTTCCATAATATCAGTCATATAATGTTCTGCAATAAATGTGCTGTTCACTTTGCCGGTAAACCTGATAGTTTCTTTTATAAAAATTGAAATATCTTCAAAAGAGAATTCTATCAACTAGATTTTTCATTATTTAGGGGGACATTTTTGTATGTCATTTTACAGAAAATAGCGTTAAATAGAGGTTATAGAACTTATTTTTATGAATCCAAAGATGTGTATAACAGCATACTGACGAATTGATAGGATGAGTGGTGTAGAGGGGGGGGTGACCCTTTGCTAACATTGTTGGGCCCTTCTCTCAGGAACGGTTTGTCGCACTCCATACCTTTATTTTCTTAGCTCTTCGAGGCTACATTTGACAGATAATTTGGAATTGTACTTGAAAGTTCTGTATAGGCTCCCCCCTATATCAGACATGGGCACATTTTGGATGGAGGGGGCTAGATGAAATGGGAAATTATGTGGGCGGGTCAAAAAATTGATTAGTACTCATTTTTTACATTTCAATCATCAATTAAAAATTCAAGTCTCAATGAATATTATCCTAAATAATTAAAGATTTAGTAGATAGATTCTTGTTTAACTAACGAAGGGATGCAGTAATCCAACTGATATTAGCTTTGGAAGCAATCTGATTTTAACCCATCTTATCAAAGCAAAAGGTGTCAGGGGGTACTTCTCCACAATGGTTTTGGTAAATTAGCGTTTAAAAGCAGTAATTTAAGCAGCTCTAGACATCATTTCACTCATTTTGACGCACATTAGAGTATGAAGTTCATTTAGTGCTCATATCATTTGAATGTCTCACTAACAATCATGCTATTTATAGATGGCCTTTTACATTTAATTTCACTTTTATATTCAGTTTGAAAACAAGTAAAGTTTTTTTTTTAATGTTTCGGTAGTTATACTTATGTCTGGTATTTTTCACTATCTACTCTAAAAGCTCAACTTCTTTTTTGTTCTGGATAAAAGTGATGTCACAATTTCATTGAGATTGAACATTTCAGTTGGACCTTTTTTAATGTGTGGACCTTTTGGCATTGATAATCAATAATGAAACTACAGTAGTTTCTTTATTTTGTAACTGATGACCAATTTCAAGCATCTATTCGTTTCAACATATGAAAACTTCATCCAATGACAACAGAGGCAGGAAACCTCTTGAAACGATGAACAAGAATTATGCCTATATTGTCATAATACAGTAATTGCAATTTGAGTCTTTCTTCCTTCCCTGTCGATTTTACGTTGTAAGCGGTAGCTCAACTCTTAAGTAAGTTAACTCATATCTAAACACTGAGAGCAAACTGAGATGCGATAATATTGTACTGCGAAATCGAAAAGATAAATGAATAAATAACCGTTATCCTAATTTAGCAAAGAAAAATATATTTTTTACATTATATTTCATATATTTCTTATAATTTAATTTGCATGTGTGATTTTAGTCTTCACTCGAAATCATGTTCTGGGCTAGCTCACGGGCCGTAGTTTGCCCATTACCACCCTAAAGTGTACTTGGAAAATGACGATTTTCATTATAAATAGTTTATAACTCGTAAACTACTGAAGAACGAATTGCAAAATTCGTCTTAAATTGTAGGTAACACCTTTTTCTGTCACATCCTTAGTAAGAGAACCACTGAAAACACATTTTAAATCAAACTAAACAATTCTATATGTAGGTTTTCCCGATAGTGCAGTCATACAATGTGTTGGACAAAAAATGTATAGGACACAGTTATTTTAGACAATACCATTCCCTGAAACATGCCAGTGGCATCTTTGTATCATGCATGAATTTTGAGTTGTAATTCAAAATTTGAAAGATTATGAAAAAATTGAAATTTCAACTTTATGAATGATTATAACTTTCTATTCATGCTACAAGCCTGCCGTTGGTACCCAGTTTTGGGTAATTGTATTGTCCACAAGAAAGGTATCCTGTTTATTTCATGTTCGACACATGGTGTGGCTGAAATATCGGAAAACCTGGAAAATTACCAAAATTTTTGCTACATATAAAATTGTTTAGCTTGATTTAAAACGTGTTTTCAGCAGTTCTTTTACTGAGGGTATGAAAGAAAAAGATGATACCTACAGTTTGAGACAAATTTTGCGATTTATTCTTCAGTAGTTTACAAGTTATAACTATTTATAATGATACATCGTCATTTTACAAAATATGTAGTATAAGGGAAGCCTATACTGCCCTTTCAAGTAGAATTCCAAATCATCGGTCAAATGTGACATTTTACATATGAATTGAAATAGCCTCGAAGAGCTGAGAACATAAAGGTGGAGTGCGACAGATGTTAGCGAAGGGGTACCCCCCTCCTCACTACATCTCTCATCGAACAAATCATCTCTAATCCGTCAGTATGCTGTTATACACATCTTTGGATTCATAAAAATTAGTTCTATAACCTCTATTTAACGCTATTTTCTGTAAAATGACATACAAAAATGTCCCCCTAAATAATGAAAAATCTAGTTGATAGAATTCTCTTTTGAAGATATTTCAATTTTTATAAAAGAAACTATCAGGTTTACCGGCAAAGTGAACAGCACATTTATTGCAGAACATTATATGACTGATATTATGGAAGAAGAATCAACTCTGTTCGATAGTTAGTTACAGAGATATCGAATTTCCAATAATTAGAAACATTTTCAACTTTGAGGGGGCGTGGGGGAAAAGTTGAGGGGGGATTTTTGGGGACTTTTTGGAAAATGTACTTTCAAACGTGTACTATTGATTGGCATATAATTATAGTCTTGCTTGTCTGACAATAATTATTTATTGGATTGGGCTGGATAGCCAAGCGCCATGCAATACACAGTGCTGTAGGGTTCGGCGACGCGGTGTCCGCTACTATTTCATCACTCACTATGACGCCATAACTTGAACTATAGTAATCAATAGACACATCATTTTAAAGCTTATTAAATTATCTATAAGTTTTGTAAGGAACGGCACAACCAATAACGCGATATTAAAAAAGATATGATCAGTTGAAGTTGATTTTTGTGGTTCGTGGTAACATTTTTTTCTATAAACTATATTTTTACTGAAAAACTAGGCTATCTACATAGAAAATGTATATGACATAATTTTTAGAGAATAGTTTTGAGTATTAAATGAGATGAGAATCACAACGATAACTTAATTAGTTTCCGAGTTATAAGCCTTTAACTGAAGTACTGCTCTTGCAATGTTGATAGGGGGGTGGTGGGGGAAGCAAGCGGGGTGGGGGTCGGGACTTTGGTTTTTTTGAGTAAGTACTATGTATACTAACATCCTGAAAAAATTCAGCTTTCCCCTAATTTGTTACGACACAAAACATTCATTGCCTGGGCTAAAAGGTTTCTGTATTTTTTCAATGATTTAAGCACGGGCTAAATTATTATTGTGTTTACATGTTTCATACTTTTTTGTAACAGATTAGTTTCTACTTTCTCGTACATTTAACGCTTAGTGAAACCATTTTTCTTCTTCTAATTATATTAATAAAATTAGTCGTCATTTTAAATTAACTTAATTGTTAAATTAATTATTATCGTACTCATTCTTAGCAGACAACCTTTCTTGCTATTGCATGTTTTTGTCTTTTTGTAAATTTGATATTTTGGAAATAATTTTCCTTTGTGTTTTTTTGTAGTATGTTTTGAAAAATTCTTTTGAATCATTATTCTGTATCAAATAAAGAAATTTACTTACTTAATCTACTTTGTCTTTTTGTGAATATTTTTTATTTTGGAAATAATTCTCCTTAGTGTTTTTTTGTAGTATGTTTTGAATATTTCTTTTGGATTATTATTTTGTATCACAAAGACATTAAAGCATTGTAAGTATGCAAAAAGGATTAGAGGAAGTAGCAAACAATGAGGAGGAGGAAGAGGACGAGGAGGAGGTGGAGGAGGAGAAGGAGGAGGAGGAGGAGAAGGAGGAGGAGGAGGAGGAGGAAGAGGAGAAGGAGGAGGAGGAGGAAGAGGAGAAGGGGGAGGAGGAGGAAGAGGAGGAGGAGGAAGAGGAGGAGGAGAAGTAGGAGGAGGAGGAGGAGGAGGAAGAGGAGAAGGGGGAGGAGGAGGAGGAAGAGGAGGAGGATTAGGAGGAGGAGGATTAGGAGGAGGAGGAGAAGGAGGAGGAGGAGGAGGAGAAGGAAGAGAAGGAGGAGGAGGAGAAGGAGGAGGAGGTGAAGGAGGAGGAGGAGGAAGAGGAGGAGAAGGAGGAGGAGAAGGAGGAGGAGGAGGTGAAGGAGGAGGAGAAGGATGAGGAGGAGGAAGAGGAGGAGGAGGAGGAGGAGAAGGAGGAGGGGAAGGAGAAGAAGGAGGAGAAGGAGGAGGAAGAGGAGGAGGAGGAGGAGGAGCAGGAGGAGGAGAAGTAGGAGGAGGAGGAAGAGTAAGAGGAGGAGTACTCAATTTACTTACATGTTTGTTGTAAGAATTCTTTGGAAAACGGATTTCAATTAAAAAAACAAACAATATTTATAGATTTTTTGAAATTCCACACAAATTCCAACATTTCTTATACGAGTAGCCTTCTATATAATCAAATAAGTACTTTTTCTAAAGCATCTTTTTCCTGAGTTTCATTCTTACAGCTTAGGACAAGTTCTCAATTCTATACTCAATTCTATGCCTTATGAATTCAAATTAACATGTGTAAAAAACTACTAAAAAATAATTTTTGGGAAGTCATAAATTCCAATCACATGTGGCGAAAATGATAATATCCACTACAATACAATAATCTTATCCCATTTCGCATGCCGCAAAAAAACCAAGGACATGAAGTATAAATATATATATAGTAGTATTATTATACTCGCCTTGGTTAAAATCTACCCATTGTCAAATTTGGTTGACATAAAATGTGCATTCTTTTTTAAAATAACTTTTGGCAATTTGCATCCAATGGCCGAAAGACCATTTTTATTATTTCACAGTAATGGGGACTTGGGAAATGAAAAGGACGCACCCTATTCTGAAATAAGAAGAGAATAGAAATATTATTTGTAGTAGAAGCAGTGAGTACCCGACTACACTGCAAGAGATCAGTGAAGCAAGAAGCACAGAGCCTCTTTCTTCTCCCTCATGCTGCTTCTTCATTGTGACGAGCTGTAATAACAATCTTTTTGAAGGATCGGAAAGACTTCCTGCAGAGTGCAAGTAGGAGTGTTCACAACCAACCCCCCCCCCCCCCCCAACCATCACACACCCGACCTATAATAATTAGGTGTCCCCAAAATGGGCGCGGTGACTATATCACACATCACGCTCGCATAAATTCAAAAACATAATGAAGGGAAAAAATTAGATGCAACAAGAAGGAGAAAGAAAAAGAAAATGAAAATGTAGAGGTGGAGGAGCAAGAATATGATGGTGATAAAGATATAAAAAGGAAAAATAAGAACGAAAAGTAGTAGTAGTAATAAATGTGAAAAGAACAAGATGAAGGAGGAGGTGAAGGAGAAGAGAAAGAAGAAACAAAAGAAAAAGGAGGAGAAGGAATTAGTAGAGTAGTAGTAGTAGTAGTAGTAGTAGTAGTAGTAGTAGCAGTAGTAGTAGTAGTAGTAGTAGAAAAAGAAGAAAAGAATAAGGGACAGATAAAAAAAGAGGAGGGAGAAGAGAATTAGTAGTAGAAGACGTAATAGAATAATAAGGAGTAGAAGAAAAAAGGAAGATAATACAAGAAATAGGAGAAAAAGATGAAGAAAAAATGAAAAAGAAGGAGATGGTGGATTAGAGAAAAGCTGAAAAAAGAATAAGGAAACGAAGATAGAAAGGTAAGGAAATAGTAAAAGATGGAGAAGATTCAATAAGAAGAAGAAGAAGAAGAAGAAGAAGAAGAAGAAGAAGAAGAAGAAGAAGGTAAACAAGAAAAGGAAGAAGAAGGAGATGGTGGGTTAGACAAAACTAAAAAAGAACAAAGAAACGAAAATAGAAGGGTAAAGAAATAGTAAAAGATGGAGAAGATTCAATAAGAAGAAGAAGAAGAAGAAGTAGTAAAAGAAGAAAAAAAGGAAAGGAAGGAGGTGCTGGGTTCAACAAAACTAAAAAATTGGTATAAACAAAGAAGATGCAGAGATAAAAAAGAAGAAACACGTTAAAGATAGAGAAAAAGAAGAAGAGGAGGGAGAAGAAAAAGGAGTGAGGAAAAAGAAGAATGAGGAGAAAAGTGAAGGAGAAGAAGAAGAGGAGGAAGAGGATGAAGAATCGAGAAGAAAAAGATTTCGAAAAATAAGGTAGCAGGTAGAAGATGGGAAAGGCGGAAGAAGAGAAGTTGAAGAAGAAAAACAGGGCGGTAGATTGGGAAGAGCTGGAGAAGTAGAATAAATTAAAATAATAGAGAAGATGTGGAAAAGAAAGAGATGGAGAAAAAGAAGAAGGTAGCTGAAAAATAGCTAGAGGAGGAGGTTGGAGGAGGAGGAGGTGGAGGAGGTTGGGGGAGGAGTTGAACAAGGAAAAATAAGTAAAATAAATAAGATGTAGAAGACAATGAATAAGGAGGAGGAAAATAGGAAGAAGAAAAAGAAGGAGCGGTAAGAAGGTGGAGAAGTAACGAATTTTGAAATTTCTTCTCTGGCTTGAACAAGGTAATTAGTTAGGTTTTTGTAGTTGGTTGTGGAAGAGAAGGAGGAGGGGGACTGGAATAAGGAAAAAAGCCAAAAGGATAAGAGAAAGAAGCAAACGATGTAGTAGATGATAAAGGAGGAGGAGGAGGAGAAGATAAAGGAGGAGGAGAAGCAGGAGGAAGAGGAGTAAGAGGAAGAGTAATAGTAAGATAGTTACGCCGTAAGATGACGTCATTTGACGGAGACAGTGCAACGACTTCCCTTTTGAGCTCCATAAGATGACGTCATCTTATGGTGGTTAAATTTAATTTTCTTTCATGCAACTGGCCGTAAGAGAAAGAGGAGGAGTAAGAGAAGAAGGAAGAGTAAGAGGAGGAGGAGGAGGAGAAGAAGGAGGACGAGAACGAGGAGGAGGAGGAGAAGACGATGAAGAGGAAGTAGAAGAAAAATCTTTTGAGTTCTCTTATCTAGCTTCTTGAACAAGGTAATTGAAGCAATGTAGACATTGTGCGTATGGTCTGCCTTCAGTGTAGTGCTCCAATCACAGCATGCAACCTGCAGTCCTATCAAATCTTCCCATCGAAAACAAGTCATTTGTTGTACATAAACATACTTTTATTGGCTTCTCAATGCAGGAATGAATGCCCGTTAGAATGTTGAACAATTTACTTCACCAAGATTCAAACAACATCTTCCTTGGTATGAATGAAATGCAAGTTAGAACGTCGTTTATTTCAACTGATCTCATTCCAACGTTTGAATATCAACAATATCATTTGATTTTTTGATTTTTAAAGAGTATGTTATTGAATTGTATTTCGGTGAATATTTTTTGCTGTGTTTTTCGATTGTTTTACAGTGAAAGTATGATAATTGTGTGTTTTTTAGTTTTGTCACCTCATGGAGATACTTCAAGATCTTTATCTACGACCATGTCATAATGTATACATTACAGTTTCACAATTGATGCCAAAACAGCTGTCTTTTCGAAATGCTTTTTGAAACTCGTTGTATAAAAAGCTCATTATAGTACAGGTTCTACATTATAACACGGGTTCTGGACCAATCAGAAGCATTTTTGATGGAATCAATATCGTAATTCAATATTGTGAAACTATCAGCTGATTTGATCAAACTGCTAACTAAGCTGCTAACCTAACAATCTACTATAACTTCTCGTATTTGAGATGAGAGGTTATAGGTATCTCTGACAGTCACAGGTAAAATGAAATTGTTTTAATTAAATGTATACTAGTGGTCGTAGATAAAATAGTGTATGCAACGATTTTATTTGGCCATTAAAGCACTCGTGAGATATTTATAACACTCGCATTCGCTCGTGTTATAACTTACATCTAACTCGTGCTTTAATAAGGGTCAAAATAAAATATCAGATAGATAAGCTGCGTTCTCGTGAGTCCTGTTCGTAACGGTGACCGATTAGATTGGCCAGCAAAAAAGACACTGTTCTCTGCTGTAAAATCACTTCCCGGTGGTTCGGAACCCACCTAAAACTGTAGGTCCAACTCATCAATCACCATCATCCAACTCATTACCCACGCACAGGTCTCAGACCTATGTGGGCTTCATCCTCAAAAAAAAAAAAAAAAAAAAAAAAAAAAAAAAAAAAAAAAAAAAAAAAAAAAAAAAAAAAATCGTTGCATAAACTACTATTATTAAACAGAATTTATTAATTTCGAGTTCCTTTAATTGCTATTACTTTATACTGAAGACTTCCGCAATGGAGGATATTGACAACAGCATTGAACATTCTGTTTATGTATATTTGTCAGTTTATTCAATTGTCAGTCACTTCAAACTAACTTGTGAGATACGAGCCGATATGTCCAAGTTGAAAATGAATGCTGCTGTGCAGAAAGGTCTTCATGGTCTAGTGGTTAAGGGCGCTCAACCGGCATTTGAGAGGTCCGTGGTTCGATTCCCGGTGGTGACTGATATTTTTGTACAGTAGCATTCATCGATTCCCATCAGCTGTTCAATGCTGTTGTCAATATCCGCCATTGCGGAAGTCTTCAGTATAAAGTAATAGCAATTAAAGGAATTCGAAATTAATAAATTCTATTTATGTATATTTGTCAGTTTATTCAATTGTCAGTCACTTCAAACTAACTTGTGATCTTTATTAGTTTACCTTTAAATTCATTATTGATTTCTCTCATTTCACGAGCTTGCTATGTTTACTAGTAATATTATTCAATGAACTCACAGCTAGCGCTCAAGTATTTACTTTGCTGGCTGTGCCAAAAATATGTTATACACTTTATATTGTGAATTTCTTATATTTGTATTTTTGTATTTTGGCTAAATAAATATATTATTATTATATATTATTATTTCTAGATCTAAAGACTCAATAAGCCGGCTGCATAAAAGGTAAAAAAATTAGTTTGATACATCAATGCTTTAACAACAACCGACTGCAATAATTATTTGCAACGGGCATAGTGAGTGTTTTTGACATCTGACTTATTCAAGGCAAAATACAATCGTTGCATACAATATTTTAACTCAGACTACCAATAAATCACATTTAATTTAACTTACTAACGGTTCTGATAGTTTCCCTAAACTGGGTTATCCCGGGTCACACGAATGTGCGACTTTATTAAACTTTGTAAAATACTTTCCAAATGTAGATTTTCTACATACTTCTTCTTCTTCTTTTCTTCTTCTTCTTCTTCTTCTTCCACTTCTTTTTCTCCTTCGTCTTCTTCATCTTCTCCTCTTTCTTCTTCTCCTTCGTCTTCTTCATCTTCTCCTCTTTCTTCTTTCCCTTCTTCTTCTTCTTTTCTCTCTCTCTCTCTCTCTTCCTCTTTATTCTATCCTCTCTCTGAATGAAAATAAACTTTTTGTTTCAAAACAGTTGATCATCAAATCATCATAAGTTGAAATGTGAAAATTGTCAGCTCAACGATCCCTATGTTAAAGAAGCAATGGCAAAAATTGAAACTTTGATCGTTCATTGCTCATGTCCACTTTGATGACTTTTTTCAACATGTAAAAGACCTTATCAAACATCTACTCGATGAGATCTTTCAAATGAGACGTGAACGAACAAAATCGGTCGAGAAACCACGGAGGAGTTGTCATCACAAAAAAACATGTTCGCCTATTTTATATAAAGATATAGCATAACCTAGAATTCGTGATTGCTGTCGATAGTTCCGATTTGAAATTCAGTTTGATTTCGAAATATTGCAATCAGCTGATGTGACTATTGAACAGCATTTATTTCAAAACTGTTTTGAAGAAATCCTGAGTTCTGATTGGACTGAAAAGAGACAGGAGCGTTGAAATAACTTCATTATAACACTTGTTTGGTAAGGCATGGAATAAAGTAAGCTGTATTGACATCACTTTATAGCCTCTTACATCTACTTTTCAACGGAGCCGTACATTAAATTGGTTGAAGATATTCTTTGAATTATTGTTGTGAAGTTATGGTAGAAGTGCACTACATAAGGATGTTATGGTCACAACCACTTTTATAATTAACACACACTAGGGTAAATCATGATTTAATTAATGTTTAATAGTTTAATATACATGAAACTTATGTTAGATTGATGTTTCAAGAATTTTTATAGGCTTGAGGTAATGGCCTAACATCTATGATAATTATTGCTATAGTCTGGCTTTGCTCTGAAGATGAAGTTATTTATTGGTTATTATTTTTTATTTATTAATGAAATTATTTAAAGTTAATTTGCCTTTAAAAATAAATAAATAAGCCTTAGAAATGTTTTTAATGCGAATGATGCCCACATGAGCTTGGAGACTTGTGCGTGGGTAATTCTTTTTTGTAGATTACTGTACGTCTTGGAGATTCTATTTAAGGAGTATAAGACAAGTCAGATTAACAATTATACAATCTTATACACTAGTTACCATAATTACTATATCAATAAATTGAGGTGAGGCTTCATTTTGAGGTGGATGGGTGAATGATGAGAAACATCCATGTCTGTATGAGATTTGAACCCAAGGCTGCAGGAAACGAAGCCAGCCAGAGCCTTTCACAGACAAGCGCTCCAACCAAATGTGCTACCAGAGCCAGATTTGCGAAAAAAGAAAGTCACCTGAGACAGAATCTACCCAGGGCCACTGCATGATAACATAGCACGCAGTCAATGAGGCTATTAAATATGAGGCTGTTATACATGGCTGTTATACGCTCTTTGGACTAAAACATATCGTTGAGGTCTGAAGAGTCACCTACAGTCGAATCGGCTATGGTACTATATACATACATACATGGCTGAATTATTAAATCTGATGCAAGCAAATCAGGAAACAGTTGTAAGTTACAAAAATGTAATTTTTATTAATGGAAAGCTGATAGCTTTATTTTTAGCTATTAAAGCTAATAGCTGTAATTTTTATTAGTAAAAGCTAATAATAAAACTTTCTATTAGTGAAATGTGGTTGCTAATTTTGATAATAGATGGCACAATACGTTTATCCAGTATATGGAACTTATTTGATAAATCTTTCAAATAATTGCATTATTATCAACTAAAATCAATAAATGTTTTATAAAAAACATTCCCAACGTTTTTGGCAGCATGCCTAATTTATTTCAAGTTTAGATTAGTTGGTTTTATGCATGTTATCTATCACTGTACACGATTATAATACAAGAAGCCCAGGAGATTATCACTTGGTGAGTCACAATAGTAGCTTATTTTTTAAAAAAAACCTAGTTATATTGGTAGGAAACTCTACAACAAGCTACCGCTGTTTTTCAAGTGTCTTCAAAATATAGAAATATTTAAAAACAATTGAAAAAATATTTAGTTGAAGCTTTTTATAGTGTAAAAGAGTTCCTGTCACATCAAAATTAGGCCTCACCTCAACTAATTGATATAGTAATTATTGTAACTAGTGTATGAGATTGTAAGAATTGTTAATCTGACTTGTCTTATACTCCTTAACTGGAGTCTCCAAGACGTAATCTAAAAAAAAAAACTGTGGGCACATTGTGCTTCTTTTATCAAGTGTTCAAACGTAAAACGAATCGTCTTAATTGTACAACTTATTATATTTCGGTATACACTGTACTGAATTTCTATATTATATACCAATAACAATTTCAACTACCAAGTATACGATCTTACGAAGTAGTACTCTAATATGATTAAAGTTTAAAAAAATGGTTAAATAAAGTCTAGTGAACACGATTTTATCTCATCTCTCCCATCGATTGGATTCAATAATGCTAATGCGAAGTAGAAATACAATAATTTATGGGATACGGTAACAAAAACTACCGTACATAAACAACAGTTATCCGTGCAGTGAGACATTTTAACGGTAAGATAAGAGATCAGATGTTTTCGACATGACAGGTTCTTCTAGTTGATGATTAAGGAGCAATATTCCCCGGAATATCCAACGTAGAAAACGGTTACTTTTTCCAATTTGCGGAATAATCAGCGGTGGTAACCGCATGAGTAATACCACTCTTCATAACTAGACATAATTAACTGTTAGGCAGTAAGTACGGTAACATATCATTACCATTATTTTCTGAGGTATACTTCGTCGAAAAAGCCTCAGGGGGATCTAGCGACCACTTTGAGAGTAGCAGTTCTTGCAACACTTCACACATTGCATAAAATGCATAGTATTTGGAACAGTTCGATAAAAATTCTCACGCAAGAAATGTAATTCTAGAAATAATTGAACTTAGACACAACTTGAAGACCCGAACCCACATGCAATCGGATGGTTGTATCCTTGTATGTTGTATAATAATGTATCGCGGGTGCAAATACTTGCTACATCCTGCATGTATAGTATTTGCGCCCGCGATACTCAATTGATACAACCAATCTATTATTTATAAAAATTAATAGTTGCTTGAGAATGAACGGATCTGTTAAATTATTGTTACTATTATTATTAATATTATTATTACTATTTTCGTAATTGGTCACTTACGACCGCGATTAAACAATTTAGACATTTTTAATCTTTGTTGATAATCTCGCAGCACTTGCCTCCGTCTTTTCCGTTCTTGTTCTGACAAGTTCATTGTTCTTGTTGTTTTTTTGTTTTTTTTTGAGGATGAAGCCCACATAAGACCTGTGCCCTGTGCGTGGGTAATGAGTTGGATGATGGTGATTTATGAGTTGGACCTACAGTTTTAGGTGGGTTCCGAACCACCGGGAAGTGATTTTACAGCAGAGAACTTGTCTTTTTTGCTGGCCAATCTAATCGGTCACCGTTACAAACAGGCTTGAGAATGAACGGATCTGTTATATTATTGTTACTATTATTATTACTATTTTCGTGATTGGTCACTTACGACCGCGATTTAACAATTTAGACATTTTTAATCTTTGATGATAATCTCGCAGCACTTGTCCCCGTCTTTTCCGTTCTTGTTCTGACAAGTTTATTGTTCTTCTTGTTCTCATCTCCTCCAAAAACTCTCGTGAAGTATCAATCCTGAGTCTGGAGCAGTTCCTATTCTGAATTTCTTCAAACGGTATGTTGAACGTTCTAAGGTCCTTGTGACAGCCATCAAACCATGGACTATTTTTCTTTGAATCAAAATCTTGTGTGTAAGTCGGGAGGGGTCCATTCTATAGAGATGTCCATAGAATTTTAGTCTTCTTTCCTGGGTCCATTCTATAGAGATGTCCATAGAATTGTAGTCTTCTTTCCTGGGTCCATTCTATAGAGATGTCCATAGAATTGTAGTCTTCTTTCCTGGGTCCATTCTATAGAGATGTCCATAGAATTTTAGTCTTCTTTCCTGGGTCCATTCTATAGAGATGTCCATAGAATTGTAGTCTTCTTTCCTGGGTCCATTCTATAGAGATGTCCATAGAATTTTAGTCTTCTTTCCTGGGTCCATTCTATAGAGATGTCCATAGAATTTTAGTCTTCCTGGGTCCATTCTATAGAGATGTCCATAGAATTTTAGTCTTCCTGGGTCCATTCTATAGAGATGTCCATAGAATTTTAGTCTTCCTGGGTCCATTCTATAGAGATGTCCATAGAATTTTAGTCTTCCTGGGTCCATTCTATAGAGATGTCCATAGAATTTTAGTCTTCTTTCTGGTGTAAGTTTTGTCCATAGATCTTTCGAAGAATTCTTTTTTCAAATTTAGTAATTTCATTTATTTTAGATTTTACATTCAAAATTAAATTTTCACTCCCATAAAGAATTCCTGAATTTACAACAGGGTTGTAAGGTTTAACTTCATTATTTTAATTTTATTATCATTATTAGTTATTATTATTATTATTATGACCACTTTCACAACCTAATGTTGTTAGAAAATGTACATACAAATCAATGATCAAGTATGAACACATTAATATTGCATAAAATGTTAGCTTCAGTACTGCATTAAATACGCTCTGATGTTGGCCTTTTTTCAATTCAATTTACATTTATAAAATTTACATAGACTTTCACTTATCAGATTCATCACTATTGCTTCCAGTGACATTTAAAACCCTTCTTGCAATTGGGCGTCCAAAACTATGGATTTATGTAACTGAATTTATAAGTGAGGTGAGTTCTAATTTAGCTGTGTTATGTATTTATGAAGTGATTTTGGAAGATGAATTTTTTTTTGTAGATTACGTCTTGGAGACTCCAGTTAAGGAGTATAAGACAAGTCAGATCAGAAAGGAACTGTGAAAACTCTATCCTCATGCCACATCTGTTTGATTTCAGCACATAAAAGTTGATAATTGGTAATTTTCTCAAAGGTTTTCTTTTGAATATTGCTAGTATTTGGTATGGTAATATCTATTCGAATGTGTGTTTTATAAGTTTATTGATCAATTTAAAGTCCGGTCTATTGTGTGGAACAGTCCTATCAGTTATTTTATTATTATTATTAATTTGATTGCAAGATTGAACTTTGACTATATAAAGATTTGCTAGTAAAAGCAAAATAAGAAAGTGAAAAAAAATGAAATTTACTCGAAGGTAATTCAAGATTACTTTGAGCAAATGATTCAAAATAACCGATTTAATAAGAAAAATAGTTCAATATTAGGGATTAGTTTAATTACAGAACATTTTCTACGGACTAGGGAAACAGGGTGTAAGCAAATAAGCTGAGCTTTGAGTAAAGGTTTCTAAAAAAATGGCTATATTTTGACAAATTAATAAATAAATTTGGATTAATACTTTGAGTTCGATCAATTTTATTTACAGAATAACAATACATTAAGGGACCTAATATAAACCTGTAGGTTTTCACCAAGTGCCCATACAAACAAAAACTTTATTTTTTTAGAAAAAAACATGAGAAGAATTCAGTGTTTAAATAGGTAAAAAGAGAATTAAAAAAAACATGGAAGACACTAAAAAATAAAATATGACAAATACATTCAATTGAAAAAGATGGAGCACAAAATGAAGACAGAACAGCTGTCAGAGAAATAGCAATGAATACAGATACTATCTGTATCTGTACAGAAAAGAATACAGATACTGTACAGATAGTATCTGTATTCATTGGAAATAGAAAGTTTAATCAATTATTATTATTTTCCATTATTGTCCTTAGGACAGTGTTTCAACTCGAATTTGATGTGATCATTCATTTTCTTTTCTCTTCTTTCCAAACCCTCTTTATTCTTGGGCTACGTTCCTGTTTCCTTTGCACTGCACATATTTTCCAATTTTTCTCTTTAATTTCAAATTTCAAGTTAGTAATTCTACTTCTGAATATGTCAACTTAATCATTTCCTAATTGACTCTGGCTTATTTCAAGTTTCTTGAAACCAGTTGGTTTGTTTTATTGAATTCTTTACTATATCAATTTTTTTTTTTTTGTTAGCCTGCTTTAGTCCGTTCTATGTATGTGTCCATAAAATGCCTCTTTCAAGAGTAGTTTAAAGTAAAGTTAGCGTATTAAACTCAACTTACATGTAACACTGTACATTATTTGTGTTTTAAGTAGTCTAATTCATCATTTTTTTCTAATTTAAATTAAATTTCGCAACTGTTGGGGCCCCTCTGACTTTTTGTAGGAGTCCCACAATCCTTACCGACGCTACTGATCCAAAAATCACTATGTATGTGTCCATAAAATGCCGTCTGATTTTGTTATCTGTGAGCTCATACAGTTGTTTAGTCGGTCTCTTTATCCATATACCATCTTTTTGTACTGCTCCAAATAGTTTCCTAGGATTTTGCGTAAAATAGAAAGTTTTAATAAAAAAAGAAATAATAGGAGAAAAAGATCATTCTGCTATACCTACATTGCAATATATAAATATAGATAACAGAGGATACGGTTGAAAATTCCAACAACCCAAGTTTCAATGAATTTATTTTATTTTCTCCTCCGTAAAACACATATAGTATACATAATAGTAAACACATAATAGTATTCAATACAAGAATACAATGAAACCGGAGAGACACTTTCCATTGTTTTTGCCATAAATAATGCACTTTTACTGCATTCAGTCAACTTTCATCGAACACCAATACATATGGAAAACAAATACAGCAGTAAAACCTCTTCAGGCATCAATTCACTTTCTAAGCTTATTTAGAAATTTATTCCGGTTGAAAAGAAAAGATGGCGAAATCCTTCACTATTTACTTACACTTGGAACTAGGTACGTGCCTTATCAAGAGAATGAAAAGTTGTCAATTCTACCAGATTCCTATTTGAGATACGGAAATGGTTGCCTCATTCCTTGAAGCATTTCAATGACTGCATTAAGACTTTCTGCGTTCATTTGCAAGTCAAAGAACTTTTATTTGATACTTGGTTTATAAAATAGTTCTAGCAAGCACTTTCGATGCTTCAATTTTCAATGTTGCCAACACTCCAAGTCTTTAGACTCTGTTGAAATATATATTTTTCAAATTGATCTCCTAATTGATATATTAATATTCATCTTTTACATGTCATACATTGTAACTAGTACAATTTAAACATTTGTCATACAATTCATTTATAAAAAATATTTATAAAAAATATATAAAGAATATATAACAATTCATTTATAATTAAAAAACATATTTAGTTGATAGAGCTTTTTATAGTGTACAAGAGTTCCTTTCACATCAAAATTAAGCCTCATCTCAACTAACTGATATAGTAATTATGGTATCTAGTGTATAATATTGTTGATCTGACTTGTCTTATACTCCTTAACTGGAGTCTCCAAGACGTAATCTACAAAAAAATAAAAGAATACAAGTAATCACAAGAATAAATTAACAGTTATACATGGAGGAATTTCATACATGTAAGTCAAAAATTAAATTAAATTCAAGTAATCCTTCTCAGAAGGTATTCATGTACTTCATAAAAACTTTCATTAATCAGCCATTTTCTCAGATCCCTCTTGAAACGCACAAAACATTCTATCTCTTTCAGCTCCACAGGAAGGGCATTGAATATTTTCTTGGCCATATAGCTTGGACTTGACTCATAAAATGTTGTCCTATGAGCATCAAGTCTAGCATATTCTCTCTCTCGTGTTCCATACATATGGATATCTCTACCCTTGTTCCAGGTGTTTTTGGATTGAAATGCCAGGCAAGCAGTATGATAAATAAAAAGACATGGCACTGACAGAATATTTGCCATCCTGAATAGCTCTCTACATGGGTACCTTGGAAGCTTTCTATATATGATTCTTATTGCCCTTTTCATATGTGTATCTATAGCATTGTTAGTTATTGGTAATCTGCTTGAAATGAATAAAAATGCGCTTCCTTCAATTAATGCACAAACACAATTTATTTATTGACAAATTTACAAATGATAGGGAAACAAGAGATATGACCGTTCAGATATATTAATTTCCTGGATTTCTTGTTTCATGACGAACTGCGTTGTTAATATTAACTTGTTATGTGAATTTAACGACTTGCAGTCAAATATTCATTAAGAATAAGTAAAATTTACTTACTCTGTAGACCGAGCGCTTTCGAATCTTTGAGATCCGTTTTCAGAGGCGTGTTCCTTGATCATCGATGTCAGTTTTTTGGTTAGAATAATTGTGGTTTTTGTAAAATGTGATCAAAAAGTTTGTGTGATTTAAAATTTTTGATCAAATTTTACAAAAACCACAATTCTTCTAACCAAAAAACTGACATCGATGATCAAGGAACACGCCTCTGAAAACGGATCTCAAAGATTCGAAAGCGCTCGGTCTACAGAGTAAGTAAATTTTACTTATTCTTAATGAATATTTGACTGCAAGTCGTTAAATTCACATAACAAGTTAATATATTAATTAATGTTGAACAGCCTGGTGTAGTTTCTAGGTGTCCTACTTGATTGAAATTTATCTTGGGATCACTAAATTAAAAAACTATGTTGTAGGATTTCATCAGGAGTTTTTGCACTCAGGCAGATTGCAAGATTGAATTATGTAAGACTGAAAATTGCAGTCTACCATGCTCTTATAGCGTATCATGTCCGATATGCAATACTATGGTGTGGGGTAGTTCTTGTCGGGAAAATTTGGAGTTTTTAGGATGCAGAAGTAAGCTTTTTTTTTGTAGATTACGTCTTGGAGACTTCAGTTAAGGAGTATAAGACAAGTCAGATCAACAATATTATACACTAGACACCATAATTACTTCAATTAGTTGAGGTGAGGCTTAATTTTGATGTGAAAGGAACTCTTGTACACTATAAGAAGCTTTACCAACTAAATATTTTTTCAGTTGTTTTTTAAATATTTCTATATTTTCAAGACTCTTCAAAAACTGCGGTAGCTTGTTGTAGAATTTCCTACCAATATAACTAGGTTTTTGTTTGAATAAGCTACTATTGTGACTCACCAAGTGATAATCTCCTCGGCTTCTTGTATTATAATCATGTACGTCAAGATTTTGGTTAATATCATTCGTTTTTACATATAAAGTAGCTTCATACAAATATAAGCTGTGAGGGCAAAAAGGAATGAAACCTATTGAGTCGTGTAGCTATTTTAAAGATCTAGATATTTTGAATGTATATTCCCTTCATATATTTGAGGTAAATGTTTACTCTAAACAAAGTATTTGTGAGAGACTGTGACACATACTTATAACACTTGAAATAGACAGAATTATGCCTCTTTTTTTTTTTGAGGATGAAGCCCACATAGGTCTTAGACCTGTGCGTGGGTAATGGATTAGATGATGGTGATTGATGAGTTGGACCTACAGTTTAAGGTGGGTTCCGAACCACCGGGAAGTGATTTTACAGCAGAGAACAGTGTCTTTTTTGCTGGCCGATCTAATCGGTCACCGTTACAAACAGGACCTACGAGAACGCAGCTTATCTCTCTGATTGAACAGATACCTGCTACGGCTCGCGGCTATCTCTAGTATCATAACACAACTATGTACAAGAAAAAGCCTTCATATGTGGTCTCAAATTGATTAGTAAGCTGCTACCATGGCTAAGAAAGTGTGAGAACCAGGCTAATTTTGAAAGGCAATAATTGAGAACGTATTTAATAAATAATGGTGTTTATTAAAACGTCCAGGAATTCATGGAAACAATGCATGTTTAATAAAATAACAAGTAGATTTTTTCAAAGATTTTGCCGATTCCTGCACTCTAAAAGATCACCAAGATGAAAAAACTAACAAACAAGCAAAATCAATGCATATAACATTTTAATCACACGTTATTAGTACCATCGTGTTCACCCGTAATAAACTATTGAAATAATAAACCCGTAGTTAGGGTCTCCCCACCAATAAAAGTCATTCGCTTATTATTATTAATTTTTTTGGAGGATTAAGCCCAAATAGGTCTGAGACTTGTGCGTGGGTAATGAATTGGATGATGGTGATTGATGAGTTGGACCTACAGTTTTAGGTGGGTTCCGAACCACTAATACTATGGTAATTTGATTTATTTACCGTAGTTATTTATTCATGAATACGGAAGCCAATCAAACCTAAACTGCAATTGAGTGTGAAGCTACAACAGACTAATATATTCACAAAATTTCAACTAAAGAAAATATTTTTTTCCTACAGTGACCCGAAAAAGTGCCTATTTTTGCACTAACTGAAGCACGCAAAATAGTCTATTCCTGCACCAGTGCGGGAATGTACTTTTCCGCACTCCAAATTTGCAACCTAACAACACAAAATAGTGAGCATGTAATACGCAGGTTCCCTATTCTGCATTCAAAAATAGGTTGGCTACTCTGCTTCAGCTGTGAATAGTTGTAGTTGTTGTTGATGAAATCGATTTGATTCGAAGATAGGTTATGTGAGGAATTTTCAGGTTATGTCTGCCCTGTTTTGTTCTGTTAGAATTACTTTATACATTACTGTAGGAAAAATTTAATGTGTAATACGAGTGCAAAGTATTGTTTCTGCACTCGAGAAACTTTTTTCACTCGCCTTTGGCTCGTGAAAAAAACTGTTTCTCTCGATGCAGAAAAACGCTATTTTGCACTCTAGTTACACAAATAGCTATTTTTAAATGCAGTAGTTGAAATATTGATTTAGAGGAAAAATACCAAATACCTACATATGAATAAAATGGTGCAATCGTTCAAAACAATATGGAAAAAATGTTATACCTTTTCTCCATACCGTTATAGAACTCTATTATTTATAATATACCGTATTTACTAAACGGCCTGTCTTTCAATGGGGCATCGTAGTTATGTCTATGCAAAAGAGGAAATAAAAAGGTAAAAAAAAGGTAAAAAAAAATGAAAAATGGAGACAAACGAAGCATTTCGACTCAGAACTAGAAAACGAATTTTGGAATCTTTACAAAACTAAAGAATAGAAACAGGTGATGTACTTGTATCAGATTTTTTGGACTCTAATAATTCCAACAAAATGGAAAATCTTGTACAATAGTTGGTAAATTACAATAAATGGCACAGTAAATCACGAATTTACAATTCATATCCTTAGAGAAACTTCGACTATTGTCACAGAGTAAAAAGGGACCCGTTATCAGGCTTATTTAGTAAAAGATGGATGGATCAATTTGGGATTACTTTCAACTAGAAGCAAGATTGTGATTATTCTCTCATCTATCAAAACGCCTTTGAATTCGATTAAAAATAGAATGGAATTGATGTATTCTACAATGAATCACGATTTAAAAACATTTTTTTAAGTTTCAAAAATTTACAGCTATGAACTTATCAAATAATTAGGGAAGTGATAGCCGTGAACAGTAGCAGGTATCTGTTTAATCAGATAGAGATAACCTGCGTTCTGGGCACTCTTTGTAAGGGTGACCAATAAGATTGGTCAGCAAAAAATACACTGTTCTCTGCTGTAAAATCACTTCCCGGTAGTTCGGAACCCACCTAAAACTGTAGGTCCAACTCATCAATCACCATCATCCAACTCATTACCCACGCACAAGTCTCAGACCTATATAGGCTTAATCCTCAAAAACTAATAATAAATTACTGATGGTAACAGGTTACTTACTGTGAAGTTACGATTAAAACATTATTTTTCACAAGAAAACTGGGCTATTATGCCTAACTTGAAATCTTAATTAAATATTTAAATTGAGATGTTTTAAAACATCTTCAAAACAAAGGAAGTTTAAAAAACACTGGAATTTTTGGGAAGACAGATCAAGAAGATGACCATCCGGTTTTATATTAATTTTTGTAGTTACTTAAAATAAATTCAACAATTCTAAAAATCAATCCTTTCAAGAATATTTTTTTTTAAATTCTTTTTTTTTTGTTTCTTCTGTAGGATGAGACCTGTGCATGGATAATGAGTTAGATGATTAATGAAGTTAGGTGATGATAACTCATGAGTTTAACCAACAGTTTTAGGCGGGTTCCAAACCACCGGGAAGTAAGGGAAGTGATAGCCGCGAGGCGTAGCAGGTATCTGTTCAATCAGATAGAGATAAGCTGCGTTCTCGTAGGTCCTGTTCGTAACGGTGACCGATTAGATTGGCCAGCAAAAAAGACTCTGTTCTCTGCTGTAAAATCACTTTCCGGTGGTTCGGAACCCACCTAAAACTATAGGTCCAACTCATCAATCACCATCATCCAACTCATTACCCATGCACAGGTCTCAGACCTATGTGGGCTTCATCCTTAGATAAAAAAAAAATTTACAGCACAGAACAGTCTTTCTGCTGGCCAAGCTAAAGCGGTCACCATTCTAAGTGTAGTCTGAACGCTCGTGTTTGATCTTATCTGACTGAACAGATTCCTAGTAAGGTTCGTAGCTAATCTTTTCCCAAACGGTTTTAGAATATTTTTCAACCTATTCCAATATATTACCACTGTAAGTAAAACCTATAAACCCTAACAATATTTAAAAGTGTAGGTGATCAGGTAAAACAGTATTTTATCAATTAGAACTGTATTAATTTCGAGATAAAAGTATTGGATCTAGCCAGGAATCAAGCCCGGAATTGGACAAGACCTAGATTTTTCTTTTTTCTTTTTCTTTTCTTCTGAGGATGAAGCCCACATAGGCCTGAGACCTGTGCATGGGTAATGAGTTGGATGATGGTGATTGATGAGTTGGACCTACAGTTTTAGGTGGGTTCCGAACCACCGGGAAGTGATTTTACAGCAAAGAACAGTGTCTTTTTTGCTGGCCAATTTAATCGGTCACCGTTACAAACAGGACCTACGAGAACG
This sequence comes from Conomelus anceps, assembly GCA_948455865.1. NCBI lineage: Eukaryota > Metazoa > Arthropoda > Insecta > Hemiptera > Delphacidae > Conomelus > Conomelus anceps. Next base: position 46,148 of record CAOJWK010000027.1, read on the forward strand.
CAGATTATCTATCTGAACAGATACCTGCTACGGCTCGCGGCTATCACTTCCCTTTATAGAATTTTCCCTAGAATCTTTACAATATATCTTTTACAATTTCTTTTTTAAATTTCTTTTCTTTATCATCTTAGTTTATGCAAAACTGCTTCCAGTGACTACAGTTACCATTTCTCCTAGTATCCCTACACTATAAGACTAAGTTGTGCCAAAACATGGTCACACTGATTAGTATTTTTTTCCGTTCGCTACACTTGATTACCGAGTCCTAACAATGTTACGTTCTTTTGCACAACTATATTGAAAAAGGAAAACTATTGAAAAAAGGAAAAACTATTGTCACAGTGCGTAAACAATAGTTGCCCAAGTTAAGCACGCTCCTATAGGTAGTTTACAGTCTAACAAAATTATGTCATGGCCAAATTGTAACTGCATGGTGACTGACTTGTATCCAGATCTTCAAATATCCATAGTTTCTATATAATGCCATATAACGGCACCATTCCATAGTATGCGATTTTCATTTTGCAAGTGTGACCGATTGGATTGGCCAGCAAAAAAGACTCTGTTCTCTGCTGTAAAATCACTTCCCGGTGGTTCGGAACCCAGCTAAAACTGTAGGTCCTACTCATCAATCACCATCATCTAATTCATTACCCACGCACAGGTCTCAGACCTGTGGGCTTCATTCTCCGAAAAAATAAAAAATTATTTTTATTCCTTACTAGCATTTTACCCGATTTTTCCCAGGAATCCAGTTTGAAGTTTCATTTTTCTGGTAGATAACCTTACGGTCACAAAATTATGAAATTGGGAAGGGTGAGTGAAATTGCAGTGTTGCTAGCCATACAGTTCAACTATTTGAAGAGACGAGAAGTGCACAAATAAGCAGTGCTTTTTGACGCTGGGTAATTAGCAGCTGCAATATTGAAACAGAACTAATATGTGACTTTGACATGTGACATCTGCGTATCATCTACATCAGCATCATAAGGACGTATCATGTATCAGCTGCTGAGTTTCCTGCAACTAGCCAGTTTTACAAAAATGCTGAAATTCAAACATTAATTTTGAAAAAGATAAACAATAAATGACAAATTGGTGCACTGAATTGAGTTTAGAGGAAACTTTGTGCCCAATTTAGTGTTTAAAATAGTTGCAGTTTTTGTAAAATCCGTATCAATATTACTGTATTTTAATACGAACTTTAAATATTTTTCTCATTAATAATTGTATTTTCTATTTAATTATTCTCAAGATTAATTCTAATGTAATTCTCGTTGTTCCTGCGATAATTTCTTTAATTAATTATAATTTTTGTACTTAATACTGTTTTACTAATTTGCAATTGTCATTATCCTAGAGTTAGAGGTTTCACTTTGCAAGCACCCTGACCTAGGGTCAGGGATGTGACTAGGTTATTCAGCCCCCGGGGCAATTACCCATTTTTTGCCTCCCCCCCCCCCCCTAACCAATCTTGGTACTTTTGATTAGGGTACTCTGATATCCCTAGCAAGGGTAACAAAAATGCTGTGTATGATGGGAGCAGTGTCAAAACAAAGTGAATTCAAGGTTGACTCTTAGAGGAAGAAAAACAAAATGAAAAACTTAAACGTAGAAGGAGAAGATAAAGATGAGAAATATGAAAACGAAGGAGAAAAAGAAGAAAGAAGAAGGAAAAAAATGAAAAAAAGAAGACGAGCAAGAGAAGAAGAAAAAGAAGAAGACGAGGAAGAAGAAGAAGAAAAAGAAGAAGAGAAAGAAGAAGACAAGGAAGAAGAAGAAAAAGAAGGAGATGAAGACGAGGAAGAAGAAGAAAAAGAAGGAGAAGAAGACGAGGAAGAAGAAGAAGAAGAAAAAGAAGATGAGGCAGAGGAAAAAGAAGGAGAAGATCGGAACGGAGAAAAAGTAGATGAAATAAAAAGGTGAGGGAGGAGAAGAAGAAAATGAAAAGGAGAAAAAGAAGAGGAAAAAAGAAGATGAGGAAGGAGAAAAAGAAGATGTGGAAGATGGAGAAAAAGAAAATGATGAAAGAAAAACTTACACATAGAAGAGAAAAAAAAGAAGATGTGGGAGATGGAGAAGAGAAAGAAAATTAGGCAAAAAAAACGTAAATGGAGAAGAAAATCCGGAAGAAGCAAGAATTCCAAAACATGTATTGGATTTTGCGATGGCTATTTGGCCATTACATTGCGAGAAGTCATATGTCCTTGAACGTCTTTGGTCCTCTACCCTTGGTCCTCCTCAAGGTCAGCTGCCACCAAACTCCTTGAAGTGAAGAAAAATTCTTATGTGTTGAGGAATAGTAAACGTGACACCCACTGAGAAGAGTCACTCCCACTCCGAGAGAGAAGCAAGCAATATATGATTTAGCCTCGACTGACCTGGTCATAGATTATCACAAAACGAGAGGATGGCACGCGATCATTTCGGGCTGTAACTGGGCCTATAACCAACTCATTCCACACTTGGAGAGGAGCAAGCTGTTAAAGAGGAGAAAGAAGAAGAAGAAGAAGAAGACGAGAAAAAGAAAAACTACAAGCTGTTTACAACAACAACAAGACGGAGAAAAAGAAGAAGAAATGGAAAAATCAGACGAAGAACAAGAAAATTAGAAGAAGAACAAGATGATGATGAAGAAGAAGAAGTAATGAAAAAACAGAAGGAGATGAAGGAGAAGAAGAAGAAGAAAAAGTAATGAGAAAAGCAGAAGGGATGAAAGAGAAGAAGAAGGAAAAAAGAAATAGAAGAAGAAGCAGGAAGAAGGAAAAGAAGAAATGGGAAAAGCTGAAGAAGAAAAAGAAAAAAAATAGAAAAAGCAGAAGAAGAAGAAAAAGGAAAATAGAAAAAGCAGAAGAAGAAGAAGGAGAAATGAAAAAAACAGAAGGAGAAGAGGGAGAAGTAGAGAAAAAAGAAAATGATGATGATAAAGAAAAAGGAGAAGTAGAAGAAAAAGAAGAAGAAATGAAAACAGAGGAGAAGAAAAAGAAGAAGAAATGAAAAAGCAGAAGGAGAAGGAGGTGGACGGGAAGGAGGGGGGGAATGAGGAGGAGGAGAAGAAGGAGTAGTAGAGAAAAAATAAAATGATTATGATTAAGAAAAAGGAGAAGAATGAGAAGAAATGAAAAAGCAGAAGGAGAAGGAGGTGGACGGGAAGGAGGGGGGGAAATAGGAGGAGGAGAAGGAGTAGTAGAGAAAAAAGAAAATGATTATGATTAAGAAAAAGGAGAAGAATGAGAAGAAAAAGAAGTAGAAATAGAAGAAGAAGAAGGAAAAGAAATGGGAAAAGCAGAAGGAGAAGAAGAAAAAGAAAAAGAAAAAATGGTAAAAGCTGAAGGAGAAGAAGAAAAAGAAAAAGAAAAAATGGTAAAAGCTGAAGGAGAAAAAAAAGAAAAAATAGAAAAAGCAGAAGAAGAAGAAGAAAAAGGAAAATAGAAAAAGCAGAAGAAGAAGAAGAAAAAGGAAAATAGAAAAAGCAGAAGAAGAAGAAAAAGGAAAATAGAAAAAGCAGAAGAAAAAGAAGAAGAAAAAGGAAAATAGAAAAAGCAAAATAAGAAGAAGGAGAAATGAAAAAAACAGAGGGAGAAGTAGAGAAAAAAGAAAATGATGATGATAAAGAAAAAGGAGAAGTAGAAGAAAAAAGAGAAGTAAAAGAAAAAGGAGAAGTAGAAGAAAAAGAAGAAGAAATGAAAACAGAGGAGAAGAAAAAGAAGAAGAAATGAAAAAGCAGAAGGAGAAGGAGGTGGACGGGAAGAAGGGGGAGAAGGAGGAGGAGGAGAAGAAGGAGTAGTAGAGAAAAAAGAAAATGATTATGATTAAGAAAAAGGAGAAGAATGAGAAGAAAAAGGAGAAGAATTAGAAGAAAAAGAAGAAGAAGATGAAAACAGAGAAGGAGAAGAAGAAGAAGAAATGAAGAAAGCAGAAACAGAAGTTGGTGGTGGGGAAGGAGGAAGGAGGAGGAGAAGGAGAAGGAGAAGAAGAACAAGGAGAACAAGAAAGAAAGAAAGAAATTTTATTTTTCAAATCTACAAAATAAACAAGGAGTATAAACTATTACAATAATGATAAATAAAATGGATGCCACCCCTGAGTAAAACTGTGTGGGGTCGATCTAATTACAATAACATAAAACATAAAACTATATTTGGTATGGTTCAGTAAATTAAATAAGTAAATTAATTTAAGATAATAAAAAGACAGTGCAGAGCTCCTCAAGATTAAGACAAATGTAAATTATGTTGGTTGAGACAATTTTATATGTATACATCGTAAGGTCTAGTAATAGTACTAATTAACTAAGTATATAATAGAATCAATACTATATTGCAATGCTAATACCTTCAATATTCTAAAATAGTGATTCAACGTCATTCTTCTCTAATAACCACTCTTTAACTGAACGTTTGTAGCAGTTCAAACTGTTGCTATTTTTAATTTCTACAAGATGGAAATCAAGAAGTAGAGGAAGAAGAAGAATATGATGATGATGATGATGAAGAAGTAGAAGAAAAAGAATAAGATGAAGAATAAATTATTATTATTATTATGAGGGAAAAGAAGAAGAGGTGAAGAAGAAAGAGGAGAAAAAAGGAGGAAAAGTTAAAACATACGAAAATGAAGTAAAAGAAAAAGAAGAAATAGTAGCAGAAGAAGAAAATGGCGATGAGGAAGAAGTAGAGGAAGCAGAAGACAAAAAATAAAAACAAAGAGGAGGAAATGAAGAAGCAAGAAAAAGAAACAACAAAAAAATAAAAAGAAGAAATAATACGTAGCAGTATCAGAAGAAGAAGAAGAAGAAGAAGAAGAAGAAGCAGTAGCATAATAAGTAGACTAATAGTAGTATAAGGATGGAAGAAGAAAGAAAAAGAGGATAAAAAAGGGGAAAAGAAAAAGAAGATGAAACAACAACTAGCACTGACTCAAAAGCAATCAACTATCAGTTCCCCTTGACGAAATCCCCTCCTCCCTCAAATGCATCCCTCCACCAACAACCCCCCCCCCCCCCAAAACCGAAACCAATGGTCTGATAATAATGATAATAATGACGAACACTGGATCTACGCGCCAGTTATGCAAATAGGCCTGCTCACATATAGATGGCGCGCCATGCTGTCTGCTAATTTCTATTCCACAGATGTAGTTGCCATTGACGCTTCAACACGCCCCACATCTTACAACATTCCTCTCTTTTTCCATCATCATCATCATCATCATCATCATCATCATCATCATCATCATCATCATCATCATCACCACCACCACCACCACCATCATCATCATCAGTCATCATAATCATCAGTCATCATCATCATCATCTCTGGCAATAAACGCCCCACGGCAAGGGCAATCCTTCCATCTAATTCCAACAATTAATTGTCTTTTTATCTTTTTTCCCTTCCATTCCCTTCTAGTTTTCATCGTCTTCTGTTCAATCTACTTACTAATCTACACAATTATCCGCCACCGATTTACACTTACGCACACACGCGCACGCGCGCACAGTGGCGGCAAACTCTCTGCCCAATCAAGGTCATCCCTCACCCAATCAGAGATCGCTCAGCTCATAATAATTATTACTCTCATCTTCTTTAATAAAAGCTGTTCAAAACTTGTTTCAATGTCTGATATTTTTCTGGTATTAATTTCAATGTTTGAAATCTTGTCACGTGTAATCGGAGACTGTATGGTCGATTTTCATTACAATTCGCAACATTTTTCTTAATAATTCAATGTGAATTCAATTACCCTTAACTCATTTCAACATCATTTCCATTAGGGAAAAGTGTTTTGTCAACGCATGTGTAATCACAGCATATTGTTACGGGTTCTATGTCTAAAATAACGCTGGCAACACTTAAATTTATCACTCGCGCTTTATTTACACAAATTATCACTACACTCACTGATCAGTAATCTCTTACAGAAAAATAAGCAATTAAAAACAGAAAAATCGATATTGTTCAACTAATAAAGAGATTTCAATAAACTGTACAAAAATCAATCACTAAAAGTTAAAAGGCCGATCTAATATTAAATAATGACTGCACAATAAACTGTCCAATAATATTCAAAAAGAAACGTCGAAAAAGAACAATTAACTTACGTAGCACTAGTCCGTCATACAATAAAAACTATTTAGTAGTTCATTCGTATTAATTAAATAGGAAAAAGAATTATCACTACAACCGCTGAGAAAGAATTATCACTATATAGGCACAATATACAGAACTGTCATTACTTGTTTATCACGACGAATTTCAAACAAGACTGAACTCATTTACAAAAGTCTCCCTCTATTTATATAATGTTCCATAATTGAGATATCTCTCGATTTTTCTACCAACTTCTACCGATTTCTAAAATGAACAATGAAAGGCCTTCACACCTTCCACAATATTCGATAAGATTCCATTAATGTCTAATAAAACAACTAGAACATTCTACAAATTACAAAGTAAACACCATAAAAGTGTCAAAAGCAGAGTAATTAAATGCTTAGAAGTAAACATTTACATAGCAGATAACGCCAAGAACCACTGTGCCTTCTTCCTCTCTATTCACTCCAATTTCATATTCGCTACATTATTAATTAATAAGTTACAAGCTGACGTACAGTATGGTACAGTAGGAACAATTAGTCTGGGCGCGTGGCTCTGGTTTCACTATTAGCCGTCCTGTAAAAGTTGACTAGTTGACCTTGAAGACATCTGCATCGATATGTATATCAGATAACATCGAGAACCACTGTTCCTCTTTCTCTCCATTTTCACTTCCACTACAATATTTTTTACGTCCCATGATTTCTGGTTTTAGTATTTTACACCTTGCTTCATGATTTCACATATTATTTCACGATTTCCAGTGTCTTATCACTACATCTTAGAATGAGTACCTCTTAAAATTCAGTCAACAATAACCAAAACACTTTTTTATTGCGGATGATTCCCATATGAGTGGAACTCCTGTTCTTCCTGGAAATTGAGGGTAAATACAGAGAATATACATATGTATATAGTTAGAGTAGTTGAATTGAATCACAATTAAGATTAAAATGTTCATTCAATGTACGGCTTCTTCAGAGCGCTGGTAGCGCAGTTAGTTGGAGCGCTTGTCTGTGATAAGGTACCGCTCTGGCTGGCTTCGTTTCCTACAGCCTTGGGTTTGAATCTCAGTCAGCCATGGATGTTTCTCATCATTCACCTCTTTACCCACGCACAAGTATCCGGACTCATGTGGGCATCATCCGCAATGAAAAAAACAGCCCAGTCATTCAACAGAGTCCACCCACTCAACTTAACAATAACAACAACAATAATAATAATATAATAATAATAATAATAATAATATTAATAATAATGATAATAATAACAACAACAATAATAATAATAATAACCACCCACTCTACTTACTCAAGGGTGTTACAAACTTTATTCATACAACCCATTAAACTAAATTTTTATTATTAATTTCGATTTGATTCGACTATTTTTACTATTCTTATTCAGAGACAGACTCTGGATCGGTCAATGTACTTTATGTCCCATAATTTTCAGGCAGAACAGGACATAGTACTTATTTTGCGAAGTGCTCTTATTTCACTGTTGCATTCAACCTACGGTACCATACATCACATCCCTAAATCACCCACAATCCTGGAATGGCTGTTCGCCTGTCAACTACTACCGCTAAACGGCCGTAAAGCGCGTACGGTACGAGGAGAATACCAGGAATACCGCTGCAGGTCATGAGTCGACAAATCATCGTAAACACATCGTTCGGGATCTGACGGACGGACGGACGGACAACTGCACTACCCGGCTACTACTACGTAAAAGTTAAACAAGAACAGAAAACGTGCTGTCGTTATGCGTCTTATTGCGCGTGCTCGGATCAAGCAAACCTCCTACTTCTTCTACCAGGAACCAAAAAAAGCGCGCATTGCAAATCCTGGGGGTATCTCCTACTTCTCCTTTTTTTTCTTCTCCATCTCCTTCTACTTCTCCACCTCCTCCTCCTCCTTCAGTCCTCTACTTCTCCCTTTTTCTTCACTACCTTCTTCTTTTACTTCTCCTCCAGCTACCTCTTCTACTTCTTCGCCTCTTTCTTCTTTTTCTTCTCCTCCTCCTTCTTCTTTGCTGTTCTTCCTTTTTTTTCTTCTCCTCCACCTCCTCCACCTATTACTTCTTCTTCTTCAACTCCTACTCCTTTACATCATCACAAAGTCCTTGACCTTGTCAACCTCCTTCAACTTCCTCTCTTTATTCCCGTTTTTTCTCCTCATTTTAATACTGTTATTATTCGTCTCTTCTTTTCTTCTTCTCCTTCTTCCTATCCTTGTTATTGTTCTTCTTACCTCATTCCTTTTCTCCTTTTCCCCTCTTCACCCTTCTTTCCTTTGCTCCTCCTTGTTTTTATCTTATTCTCAATTTCAATCCTTAATTATTCCAATGTGATTCCATCTTCATCTAGGCTAAATAAATTCTTCTTATTTTTCTTCTTTTATACAAACTTCTTTCTATCTTTTTTCTGCTTCTTCTCATCTAATTCTTCTTTTCCTAATGCTTTTTCTCTTATTTTCCTCCTTTTGATCAATTTTTCCTGCTTCTGTTTTTGACTCAACTTTATTCCATCACATCCCCCTCCTTCTTCCATCTCTTTCATCTTAATATCCTTGTCATCCTCCTCACATATTCTTCTTCTACATTCTTTGTCCTTCTTTCCTTCTCCATCCATTCTTTTCTCCTGTCTTCCTTCTTATTCTTTTCCTTTCATTTATTTCCTTCTACTGTCTTCTTCCTACTAGACTATACTTCTATTTGTTGTTGTTGTTCTTCTTCTCCTTCTTTTCGCTTCTTCTTCTCCTTCTTCACTTCTTCTTGCTCCTCTAACTTCTTCTTCTGCTCCTTCTCTTCCATCTTCATCTATTTTCTTCTCCTTTCTACTTTCCAACTTCTTTTTCATACTTCTCCTTCACTTCCTCCTCTTTTTCTTCATCTTCTTTTCCTCTTCCTTCTTCATCAATTTTCTTCTCGTTTCTACTTTCAACTTCTTCCTCTTCCAACTTCTTCTTATTTTAGTTTGACACGAATGGTTTATGTGCAGCGACCGCCTCCATTGATAGTGGGTGGCAAGCACTTGGTTCTTGCTTGTTTCACCATTTCCTCTCTTCCCCCCTTCAATCCACCATTCTTTACGACGACAGCGGCTGCATCTACATAATCTCACTTGTCATAGGTCTCTGCAGCCGGATCCAATGTGCATGCTGCAATTACCGCCAATGTAAACTGTCTTGTGGCTGCAAGAGGTGAGGTTCAAGGACCTTTGCCATAGTCACAGATGCTGGACCTGGACCAGTATTGCTCCACTACCAATTCTAGCCGCTTATGAACTCAGAAGCTTGTTTCTTAACAAATTACAAGTACATTTTACAAGTAAAAACGTCCATAGCTTAATAACGAATAGTCCAAGTGTTAGGTTTTACTCTGCTGGAGGCCGTAGTAGCGTAGTCGGTTGTACAGCTTGTCTCTGATTAGAAAAGACTCTGGCTGGCTGCTATTCCTGCCAAATCTATATAATAAAAGAGAGTAGGAGTGTGTGTATGTCAGTCTTTTAGATTTCACCAAAACGTCAATGATTTCGTCCACTAAATTTGGCACAAAGCTTCCTCTAAACTTAATTCAGTGCAACCTCGAAGCTCCATTTTTTATTTTCCTTCCATACTTCTCAAAATTAATGTTCAAATTTCACTTATGTGCACTATTATTGTTTCAAAATGTGTTTAGATGCAGGAAGCTCATAGAACAGCTGATATATGAAAGGTTGATGCAAAAATGCTTATGGGCAGTTGTACAAAAGAAAATTATGACCACCGTAAGATGACGTCATTTGACGGAACCAGTGCAACAACTTCCCTATTGAGCTCCGTTAGATGACGTCATCTTACGGTGGTTAAATTTAATTTTATTTTGTGCAACTGGCCATTAGTCACAAGCCAAAGCAACACATTTGTTCCGTATCAATATTTTAGCTTCCAATTCCTTTTTGGCGGTTGAAATCCGTGTATCACATGTCAAATTTAAACACCCCGTTGCAAAGCACGGGTAAAACACTAATATTAAATACAGTCAGGCATCATCCGACAGAAAAAATGCCAAGGTCTTTGTGGTGACTGAGTCGAGTGTGATCTCCATGGCATTAGGGTTTATTTTAAAACAAATATAAAGTTTAATGTACAACTAGAACTTCCATAACATAGGATGTTGCGATAACTACATTCAAATTTCCATTTTTTACTCTTTACAGTCCTGTAGGTTGATAAACTAGAGGAAATTCGACCAAATTTGAGAAGAGATTATAAAGAATTTTGATAAATTTTGGTCAAATTTTAAGGTTCTAAAATCTAAAGCAGTGATCATATCAGGTTAGGCACGGTGCACCTTGAAGATCAGGGGGTTCTCAATCTTTTTCGAAGACTGTACCCCTTAATGAAAAATTAGAATTTTGCGTACCCCCTTGTTATCGGTGTTGGGGGAGCGGTTAAATTGAAAACACATCAACATTAAAAAAATGAATGAGAAGGATGATCTTGCCTCTTTTTACATAATTCCTCAATGTTTTTTTTTTTAGATTACGTCTTGGAGACTCCATATAAGACAAGTCAGATCAACAAATATACTCTCATACACTAGTTACAATAATTACTATATCAATTAGTTAGGGTTAGGCTTAATTTTGATGTGAAAGGAACTCTTGTACACTATAAAAAGCTTTATCAACTAAATATTTTTTTAATTGATTTTTAAATATTTATTTATTTTCAAGACTCTTTAAAAACTGCGGTAGCTTGTTGTAGAGTTTCCTACCAATATAACTAGGTTTTGGTTTGAATAATCTACTATTGTGTCTCACCAAGTGATAATCTCCTCGGCTTCTTGTATTATAATCGTGTACGTCAAGATTTTGATTAATATCATTCGTTTTTACATATAAAGTAGCTACATACAAGCAGGGTTAGGAGTCCAAATCTCTTGAACAACGGCCTACATGAATCTAATCTATTTACTCTTTCTATACACCTTACCGCTTTCTTTTGGATCTTAAACACCCTATCAAGGTGTTTTGATGAATTATCCCATACTAAGATAGGTGTGTGTAAGATAGATATTGTGGAAGTCTTCAGTATGAATCAATAGCAATTTCAGGAATTCAAAATTATTAAAATTCTGTTTCTGTATACTTGTCAGTTTGTTAAATTGTCAGTTACTTCAAAACTAACTTGAAATAAAAGTGATTTAATTTTTCATTAACCTGCCCCACGAACCCCTGAAAATAGTTGTTTACCATAGCAACCAGATAATATTTTTCGGCTCAAAAGTTTTTATAAAAATGTAATATTAACTATTTTCAACTGTTTCAGTGCTTCGTTTCAAGTGAACTTTTAAATTAATAGTGGTCAAGTTCGAAGGTTAATTTTATTATTTTTCGAGAGAAGGTTTTCAGCATATCTTAAATTTTTAGTCTGTGTTTGGACAATGTTTTGGACAATGTAACATAAATATTCAAAATTTGTGATGGGAGCAGTTTTGGACTTGAGTCTGTTGCACCTTTACACTCGCTGTAAATTTGTCACAATAAATAAATAAATAACATACCCCCAAGGGTACCACAAGTGTATCACAGTTGAAGAGCCCCAGTTGTAGACTATCAATATACATAACATAATAGACTATTTATAATTGATACTAGTGAATATATAATAATAATAAGCGTATGGCTTTTAATGGTGGGGAGACCCTTACGGGTAGTTCCACCTCGCCGTTTGAGCCATGTTACGGGGAACATGGTGGACCTACTATTTTAGGTAGGTTCCGAACCACCGGGTAAGTGATAATAAAGCTTATAACATCAAGTCATTGAAGCACGGTCACCCATCCAAGCGCAGTCTTGCGCGGTCGTGACTGAACATCACGACCACTAATATAGATATTCACTAATATCAATTATTATATAATAGTGATTATATAGATATTTACTAATACAGTATTAATATCACCAATTACGAAAAATGGCAAGGCTGCTACGGTCAAAGTATTAAGATACAAATCCGGCGTACGGTTGAACATTTTTATAATGTTTTATGATTTAGATCATATTTCATAGAACTCTGCTCCATTCAAGCCATTGCTGATGGAAACGAAGTAGCATCCATAAAAAACTTACGCTATTAAACTGTACTTTATCTGTGCTTTAGTGAAAATTACTGAACTCAGCTATATCGTCCACAGGGTACGAACTAGTAAAGTACCCATCATCCTTTTTCGCAAAACAGCGAGTCCACGATCTTAGTAATAATACCAGTATGCTCCCTATTCCTAATGGCAATAATTTACTATAATCTAGCGCAATATAAAACAATTTTCAACAAACTATTATCGCGATAATACGTTGCTAAATAAAATTTTATCGCAGTGCCCACTCGGTAGTGGTGGTGCCCGACTATACCCACCTACCTGGCGATGGTGTATACCGGTATACCTCACGTGCACCGGTATAACAGGTGTGTACCGGTGCAATGGCTACAAACAACGAGGCAGAATCGTGATGGCATTGCAATGCTCTGCTATTATTACAGCATCATGCCTCCTATGCCCTAACCTTAACCATCATTATGAAATCATCATCATCATCATCATCATCATCATGTTCAAAGACACAGCGTAATCATCCAGCGACACTTTCAAGCTGGGAGACATGCTAAGATATCAGGTGCTTCAGAGGGTGGTGATTGGTCATGCGGTGAGCGTGGTGTTCAAGTGGTCGTGATGTTCAGTCACGACCGCTCAAGACTGCGCTTGGATGGGTGACCGTGCTTCAATGACTTGATGTTACAAGCTTTATTATCACTTACCCGGTGGTTCGGAACCCACCTAAAATAGTAGGACCACCATGTTCCCCGTAACATGGCTCAAACGGCGAGGTGGAACTACCCGTAAGGATCTCCCCACCATTAAAAGCCATACGCTTATTTATTTATTTAGGTGCTTCAGAAAAGAAGACAATATTAGCAAACACAATGCACTACTGGGAACTGTAATTCACTTTTATATTACATTATTATAATGTTTTATGATTTAGAAAATATTTCACAGAACTTGGTCATAGAATTTATGTTTTTATTTAATACATGATTTTTACAGCGATCAAGGGCGTATTTGAGGAACCCCCCCCCCCCCAAAATGAATATAAATTTGGAAATTATTCAACACACAAAATTGTTTCAAATATTAAGTTTGCTTGAGCCTTTTGAGAATAATAGACAAATATTTCAAGAATCTAGTGTTATTTAATGTTTGAATTTGTCGAATTATCTACTAAACTTCACTAAAAAACAAGAAATGCCAAAATTTTATTATTGGTCTTGGCTCCCTACAAAAATTTAATCAATATTTAAAACAGACAGTGATATCTAAAAATCGGTCGCAAGTAAATAAAGGTTTCGGAGGAGGAGGAGGAGGAGGAGGAGGAGGAGGAGGAGGAAGAGGAAGAGGAGGAGAAAAAGGAGGAGAAAGAGGAGGAGGTGGAGGAGGAGGAGGAAGAGGAGGAGGAGGAGGAGGAGGAGGAGGAGAAGGTGGAGGAGAAGAAAGAGGTGGAGGAGAAAGAGGTGGAGGAGGTGGAGGAGGAGGAGGAGGAGGAGGAAGAAGAGAAGGAGGAAGAGGAGGAGGAGGAGGAGGAGGAAGAAGAGGAGGAGGAGGAGAAGAATGACGAGAAGGAGGAGAAGGAGAAGAAGATGCTAGAAGGAGAAGAAGATGCTAGAAGAATAAGAAGAAGAACCACAACATCAACAACAAGATGCCAGAAGAGAAACAGTAACAAATACACAAGAAGAAGACACATTGGAAAAGGAAATGCTGGGATGCTGGAAGAAGAAGAAGAAGAAGAGACAAGACGAAAGAGGAGGAAAATATAAAAAGATGAAAAAGAAGAAGAGAGAAATAGAATAAAAAGAAAGCAGGAAATAATAATACAGGAGAGTAAGAAGACAGGGGAAGAAAAGGAAGATGAAGAAAAATGAAAAGGAGTAGAAGAACAAGACAAGAAAGAATGGAGAAGAAAGATAGATAAGCAGGAAATAAGAATACAGGATACAAAACAGAAGAATAGGAAGACAGGGGAAGAGAAGGAAGGAGAATAGAAAGAAGGATGAAAAGGAAGGAGAATAGACAGATGGAGGATTAAAAAGAAGGAGAATAGAAAGACAAAGGAAGAAAAAGAAGGAGAATAGAACGACAAAGGAAGAAAAAGAAAGAGAATAGGAAGACAGAGAAAAAAAGGAGAAAAGAAAGAAAAAGGAAGAAAAAGAAGGAGAATAGAAAGACAGAGGAAGAAAAGGAAGGAGAATAGAAAGACAATGGAAGAAAAAGAAGAAAGTGGTAAATAAGAATACAGGAGGAGAATAGGCAGACAAGGTAAGGAATAGAAGACAGAAGATTAAGAAAAAGGAGAAACAGAAGAACAAAACATAGAAGATGAGAAAAGATAAAGAAGAATGCAGGTAACAAGAATACAAGATTAAAAATCAGGAGAAAAAGGAGATAAAAGAAAAAGAAGAAAAATAATAAGAAGAAGGAGAAAACGAGGAAGTAGAAAAACAAAACAAAGAAGATGAGAAAAGGAGAAAAAGATGAGAGGAGAAGAAAACTAGGAAGTAGAACAAGACAAAAAAGATGAGAGAGGAAAAAATTAAGAAGCAGCAGCAGCAGTAAGTAGTTGAAACCACGGTAGATAGAAGAAGATGGGAGATAGAAGATATCTTCTTCTACTTACCGTGGTTGAAACAACATCAGCATTAAAAAGACCGTAATACTGCACTAGCTGACCAATGGGATATAATAGGTGAATGTGTGGCCCAGAGCCAACCAACATTATCGATATCAACACAGCAGCTCATAAACCCTAATGGCACATGGCGCAGCGCACAAGGGACAAACAGCATCACTTGTTTCCCACATTTCTCGGCATCATGCTGCCACTGAAAGGCTCCTTACATACACCTGAGATGCACCCACGCCTCTACCACAGTTCCTGGAACAGTCGTCGGTAATTTGCTGTATAATATTCTGCAGGACACTACAACGCTTCCTGCCTCGCTAAATTCCATCTGATATTGCTTTTATTCTTATTTTTATTTCATTTTACACAACTTTGCACTCTGTCTCTGCCCACGGCGTAGGCCGATTTCGAGATATTCTCACACGGGGACGTTCTCGAACTTTTTCTGTTCCTTATCTTAAAATTTTCTTTTGGTCTTCAAGTGGAATCACTCGACTCCTATCTGGGAGGAGACGTGAATAGATGGATAGAAATATATAGAAAGATAGATATATAGAAAGGTAGATATATTGCCTTTATTGAGGGCGGAGTTAGGACTCGAGGTCCTCTCTTCCACTCAACTCATAATATAATAGATAGATAGACAGCAGTACTGTAATAGACATATCTGTTTATAAAAATAGAGAAATTGCGCAAATGCAAATCTACGCTAAAAGCTCGTAAACGAAATAGAAATTTCTATTGACCATCAGATACAGTATATTAGGCCTCGTCCAAAGGCATATTAAGATACATAGTCTAAAAACAATAAATTCTAAAAACTAAAAATTATAAATGATAAGATACAATAGCCAGTAACATTAACTTAAAAATAACTGTTGATTATACTGGGAGAAAGCTCAAAAATTTCTGAACTAAATAGAAATAGAAATATTGACCAATAAATACATCAATCAGTACATTGGGCCTCGTCATTGAATTGTACAAATTAACAAATATAAATTCCATTTATCATATACGGTACTTAACTAAGACAACATAATACATCAATCAGCTTAGAAATAACAATTTATGACATTACTAGGTAGTTCAAAAAATTCCCTAACACTATATAGAGGGTTCTGTAGGAGCATCTTTTTCACTTTTGATTCAAATACAGATGCACTAAGACTTCTGGCGACCATTAGCAATCTATTAAACGCCTTAATGGATACAATTTCTGATTGACACTGCAGCTTTTTTAATCTCACGTAAGGAACATTCAATTGATTACCCTGTCTGAAATATTTTGAAATATTATAATTAAAATAATGCCTATAATAACGGGTGTTTTTTTTAGAGGTGGAGAACTTTAAGTTGGCAACACTGTTTCCTGTGTCAGCTGATTTTACAGTTTCCGGTTGTTTTGCGGTTAGTTTGATTTGGCAATTATTAATTGTTAGTTTGGTTTGGCATCATGAATAGACTTATGCTTCAGCAACGTTTGCAAATTGTTCAAATTTATTTTAAAAAAAAAGTTCAATTCGAGAAACTCATCGGGCATTACGTGAATTTTATGGTGCTCATAATCGTCCGTCAGAACGATTAATTCAGGAAACTATGGATCGGTTTCGCAAAACGTTTACCCTAAACGATAATACGCAACCGGTAAGACGTCGTACAGTGCGTAGACAACAAGCGATTGATGCTGTGCAGCGTAGTGTTGACGATAATCCAAATGTGTCAGTTCGTCATCGAGCTCAACAAGTAAACATGTGTCCATCAACACTATGGAAAATTTTACATACAGATCTTGGTTTACATGCTTATAAGCTTCAACTTGTACAGGAATTGAAGCCACACGATCATCATTCACGCCGTACATTTGGTGAGTGGGCTGAAGGAAACATTGCTATTGATCCTCAATTTCATTTGAAAATTTTTTCAGTGATGAAGCACACTTTTGGTTAAATGGCTATGTGAATAAACATAATTGCCGCATTTGGAGCAATAGTAATCCACATGCCATTATTGAAACACCATTACATCCATAAAAAGTGACCATTTGGTGTGCTCTATGGGTTGGTGGAATTATTGGTCCGTATGTCTTTAAAAATGTCCATGGTCAGAACGTTACAGTCAACGGTGAGCGATACAGAGACATGATTACTAACTTTTTCGTGCCTCAATTGGATGGCATTAATGTTGCAGACATGTGGTTTCAGCAAGATGGTGCCACATGCCACACAGCATGTGACACAATTCATTTACTGAAACAAACATTTGGCGAGCGATTGATTTCACGAAATGGACCTGTTAACTGGCCACCTCGTTCATGCGATTTGACGCCTTTAGATTATTTTCTCTGGGGATATGTAAAGTCGCATGTGTAGGCCGACAAACCAGAAACAATTGAGCGCTTGGAAGCCAACATTCGCCGCATTATCGCCGACATACAGCCTGATTTACTGCAAAGAGTGTGTGCAAATTGGACCTCCAGATTACGCATGTACGCGCCAGCCGAGGTGGCCACATGCCTGATATCATATTTGAACATTAATGCCATAAAATTTACTTTAAAATAAAACCAATTTATTGAATATTGAAAACATTTTTATGTATTTTTTTTCAACTTAAACTTCTCCGCCTCTAAAAAAAACACCCTTTACATGTAATTCCCATACATCTTGCAGAAGCCTCACAACTCTCTCAAGTTCACCATGTTTTCCATAGGATGGCTCAAACGGCGAAATGGAACGAACCGTCTCCTCATCAATTATTATTATCATTATTATTATTATTATTGTTTTTGCTTTTCCATCACATTTGATGTGAGTTTTCTAATCAAAATCGGCCTATGGCAAGATTTTGATTAATCTATATGGGAATGTTCAGGAATGCCCTAATCATTGATACAGTGCTAAGTACTACTGCCTTCTGCATTGTGCATTTTGTGCTTTTTGGCACTCCCAACTGACTCAAATTTGCTGTCACCTTTGTTGTAATCAGCCCACCCGCAGAAATAATGACAGGGATGATTGACACCTTTTCTTGTTGCCAGATATCCTTTATCTCAGCAGCTAGGGGGAGATACTTGGAGATTTTCTCAGTGTAATACTGATCCAAGTTGTGGCAGCATGGTATGCCAACATCTATTAAAATAGTTTCCTTGGTCTACTTATTCATTAGGATTATATCTGGCCTATTATGTGCCTATTATTGTTATTATTATTATTATTATCATCATCATTATTATTTTTATTTATTTTTTTCATTTCACCCACTTGGGGATATGTGGTATAAAATGAATAATAAACTATAGTCATGACAGTGTCTTTATGAATTCGCCTCTTTCCGTCTCCCCAATACTCCCAAGTGGCTTTTTTCTGATCTTCGGACATCCCTGTACCTGTTCTACGCTTGGGTTTTTCCTGGAGCCTTTGATTTTGGATCCAAGATGATGATGATGATGATGATTTTTATTATTATTATTTTCGTAATAGACCCAGTATGGATTAAGTAAAGCTTCCACAGTTCTTTCTGCGGTTCGACCATGTCATCATTCATCTTTTCACTGATGTCTTTCTTTCTTACTTCCGACCACTTTGTACCAGACCTTTTGGTTTTGTCTCTAGCAGAACAACCCATGAGTCCACTTTCTGCCTGTATAGCCTATGTTGCGATCTGTAATATTTTGTACACTTATTTCAGCATATGTTGTAAGGTCTTTCTGAACTTGTTCAGCCCATTTCATGCCCTTAAGGTTTTCACTAGCTAAAAGTATCTGGTGTGTAAGTCTTTGTTCAGGGAGTCTATACGAGTGACCATGAAATTTTAAACGTCTTTTCCTCATTATTAATATTATTATTAGACGTAAAACTCTCAAAGTGGAAGACGCTGAGTAAAGATGGTTCATTTTTTGGACTTGTTCTTCTTGTTTGCCCACCAGATTTTCATTTTTTGTGCGAATTCAGCTTTTCTCTCTTCACTCCATTTTGTTCCAACTTTTGTCTCTGGTATAACTTCCCATTTATAAAGTTCTATTCTGAAGTTTTTTCAATTGTAATTTTCTTTGTTCGTTATTCTGGCCAGTACTAGGTCTTTTTTAACATTTCGTATCCATTCTCCTCTATTGACTAGTGATGCTGCATAGTTTACAATTCTTTTTGTTAGTCTATTGTCTGGAAGCCTCATGATGAGGCCATTAAATTTAAGGCGTCTTTTTCTCATATCTGTCTCTATATTACAATATTTTTCAACTTTAGACGTTCTCTTTATCCGATTTCGGTACGCCTTGGTCCAAGGATTTTCCTAACTACTTTTCTTTCTTCCTTCTTTAGATTTTACATATCTATTTTCCAGTTCAGGGACAGGGTCTCGCTGGCATATAAAATTGCTGGTTTAATCACTGTATTGTAATGTCTAACTTTTGTATGAAGAGATAAATATTTTTTATAGATATATTGCACCACACCGTGCCTTTAAGAACTTTCTGTATTCTTTCTTGTTGTGAATATTTTTCCGAGATAACTTCACCTAGATATTTAAAGTAGAGTAACCTGTTTATTGTTCCATATTTGGTTTGTAATTTGGTAACTTTTAAATTTGTTGTTGTAAACACCGGTTTTTCAAAGAATAATGGAGCATTATCAATGATTCAAAATAACATTCAAATTTGAAGTATAAATTAATGTAATAGGAAAGAATGTGGCATTCTGTACTTTGTTTGATTCCCTGACTTCTAGAATCAAACTTCAAAAATTAACCAACAAACGTTTTGTGTCAATCCCAGCCTCAAACAGGAGTAAAAGGAAGCAGTTGAAATCAGATTACTTGCGGTTGGCTTAATTTCATCAAAGATTAATCACTTTGACTGAGCAAAAATCGATTTAGGCGCATGCATGTTCCAACGGCTGCCACAATAAAACAACAACCAGAAGCCGTTATGGTGATATTACCATAAATTTGTCACTAAAAGAAAACCGCATCATTCGTGATTCGTGGTTGGTGATTTGAAATCGATATCAGCAAATAACGTTTTCCTCGTCAAAACAATGAGAATGGAGATTATGCTACATCCGTAATCACCTTTCAAGGCAACTTGTTAGCTTGTATTCAGAATTCTTATAATCCACACTTTTGTAATGAAATATCCGTTACAAAGAAATCAGAGATCTTGTCAACTACATACACACAGAAATAGTTCAACATCAGTTTGATTGTTCTCACAATCTGCTGTGTGAATTACATAATAATGTTTTTACAAAAATTTTTGTTCAGTGAATAATATATTCATTCAACCAAACATGGACTTGTAGTCTGCAGCTTGTTAAATAGTCTTCTTATAGAGCTTTAATAATAAGCAAGTACGTGCGTGTAGTGATACCCAAGGAAAGAATATTTGTCTTGAAATTTTAATCTTTTAAAGTCCATCAGTATGTCAATTATACTTCGTAATTTCCCTTGAATCTCCAACAAACTCAATTCGGCCAATTTCATCAAGTGTACGACTTATAAGTTAATTTATAATGTTAAAAACTAATGTTTACATTTTTTTTTAATTTATATTTATGTCATTATATGAATGGAATGCAATTTTTCAAAAGTTGTAGCATTCTTGTGTGTAAATATCTCTCAATAAATATCTTGAGAAAATTACACCACTTTTCAAATCAAAGTATCACGGGAACTCTATTTTCATGAAGTGAATTTATAATATTGAGTAATCGGCTCCTAAATATCCCTCATATCTTGTTCACATTATTTCTAAAAACAAATTGTTGCAAACTAGTAATAGAAATGAAATGTTCTAATCCAGCCAACATTATATTGGTATTTTTCTAAATTATTTTGATTATTATAGTAATTAGATTTTTTTTGAAAGTAGGAAAATACTGTACTCACATAATATTTTCATATTCCACTCATAATAAATGTTTGTTTTGACATACCTGAAAAAAAAATGCAGAATTAAGAAATATATAATAAATAATACCGTAACAAAGAATGTAAGTAAAAATGTACGATATGATAAATATAAAACTCATAGTTGTGGGGCGTTGTGAGATAAACGATTATTCAATTAAGTATTAACTAAGTTTTTTTTTTATTGCTGATGATGCCCAAATGAGTCCGAGACTTGTGCGTGGGTAATAAGGTAAATGATAACACATAGATGCCAGACGGAGAGCGGGATTCGAACTCACGACCGCTAAAACGACAGAAAGCTGAAGTTGCAACGCTCCAACCAACTGCGCTAATTTGGAATTGAAATTGCTAATGAAATGACAGAAGAATTGAATGAATAATTTTTTTTGTCATGGTAATTGACAATGTCTAGAATAATTGTCTAAAAGAGTTTCTAGAATAATTGTTTGAGAAATAAAATGCAGGAATTGAAATACTTTTCGGAATAGCTTTGGAATTGAAATTTCTAATGAAATGACTGAAGAATTGAATAAATAAATTTTACTGTAATGTAAACATCATGACAATTATAGACGTCTAGAGTTGTTTAGAATAATTGTGAAATAAAATGCAAGAATTGAAATACTTTTAGGAATTGCTTTGTTGATGGAACTAAAATTGTTAATGAAATGCCAGAAAAGCATATTGCATGACAGAAAACCGTTTGTATGGAAACTATAAAAACCACTGAGAAACGAAAAGATATCATTGCGATGAACACCTACACTGCATTATAAAACATCGATAAACACCTGTTCCATGTGGTTATTTAATATTAAAGTAATAAAACCTATGAAATATTGAGAGAAATTTCTTAAAATTCAAGACACGACTAGACTTAGAAGATTTTATTACCGAGGTTCACGCGATAGTTGAACGGTTGCAGACAAGCAATAAAACGGATAACCGATCGCCATATGACATAACCTATGCATCTCGTGCAAGACCAGTTTATTAGTTCCCTATAGAGAATGAATAAGTGTATAATTTACAAGAAAATTTTATTATCAACTCTGATATTATACTCTAAATCTCTGTAAATAAATATGATTTAGATATAACTGGGTATTGAGAACTGTCAACAAGTATGTACAGTGAAATAACACAAATTTTACATTATTTACAGTACGGTACGTCCAAGTATGTACAGTATTAAATATACAAGTTTGTAAACTAATAGCCTAGATCTCTAGCTTTTAAATGTTATATTTAACTAGGTATTAAAAACTGTTAGCAAGTATGTACAGCAATAAATACACAAGAGTTTGTAATGCATATTGGTAGGAAACTCTACAAGCTATCACAGTTTTTAAAGTCTTCAAAATATACAAATTTTTAAAAACATATTTAGTTGATAAAGCCTTTTATAGTGGTGCAAGAGTTCAGTTCCTTTTACACCTAAACTAATTATTGTTATAGTAATTATGGTTAGTAGTGTATAAGATTATATAATTGTTGATCTGACTTGTCTCATACTCCTTAACTGGAGTCTACAAGACGTAACCTCAAGAAATAATAATAATAATAATAATAATAATAATAGTAGTAATAGTAATAATAAGAAAAAGAATGAGAATAAAGAGGTAGGTGATGGAGAAAAAGAAGAAAGAGAAAATAGAAGACCGGAGAAAATGTAGACCGATGGAAGAGAAAAAAGGGGAGGAGGCAAGAGTTGACGAAAAAAGAGAAATACAGAAATTGAATGAGGAGAAACGAAAAAAAGGAGGAAAAGGAGGGAGGTGATGGAGGAGAACAAGAAGAAGAACAATGAAAAATGGTGTGTTACAGAAGAAATGGGAGACGATGAAAGAAGGTGGAGAGAGGAAGAAGGAGAAGAAGAAAAAAAGTTGTAAGAACCAATAAAATCTGCGTTTTGTTTCAGCACGCGCATTTGCAGAATGTGTGTGGAGGGATAAAAAGGCTCCTAATGACCGACGAAAAGCTTATAGATAAAGATCGGCAAGTGTTAATCTGTCCAAGCCAGCATCACAATATTCGTTTACGAAAAAATTACACCGCTGACAATGTTGTACATTATTAGCACTTATTGGCTATATCGAATCGCTAGCACAAACATTTCTTGCCGACCGACGTTCAAGTAAATTGACTGGAGACTCCATTCAAGTCAACGGAGTTTCACTGTTTAAAAGTTATTATTTTCGATAAGAATCTAAATTCTAAAGCCTCAACTAAACATGCGCTGTATCGTGTTTCCCACTTGGTTATCGGTTAAAATTTCCAACTAAGATCGGTTATTTTAACTTCCTTTGAGCTTTAAAGTTATTGAAAATAATTTGGTATGTTGAAGCCTTTCATTAGGGTGATCCGAAAATTTAAAATTGAAAGATTAAATAACCTAACCTAACTTAACCTGACATTGAGAGGAGGTACTTCATTGCTTAAGGGTTTTACCTTATCGATCAATGGTTGGCTTATTAGATAAGATGATTACATGTCGTATACAAAAATGCGATTTTATAAATATTTTTTAATGAATATTAAGACGAAATTGACACAACCACATTTATTAAAAATATTGAGAAACTTGTTTCGGTTGTTATACCATTATCAATCTTAATCAAACTAAAACTAAAGTACAGAGTAGCTTAATATAAATACTAAACATGGAACGATACTATTGGTTAAGCAGAAGAGGCTGACCTTCATTGAAGGTTGTGATTGGCTGTAGGCCATAACAAGTCACGCCCCCTGGTGGGAGGAGTAGCAAGCAAAAATTAGAGTCAAATCAAGATCCAAAAACCGCGAACATCTAGTAAGCAACAAAGAAGAAAAATACACAATAAGTCTAGAATTGAATCAAGTTTTATTTTTAATTTGATTTAATTCTAGCCGTATTGAGTATTTTTCTTCTTTGTTGCTAACTAGATGTTCATGATTTTTGGATCTTGATTTGACTCTTATTTTTGCTTGTTACTCCTCCCACCAGGGGGCGTGACCTGTCAGCCAATCACAACCTTCAATAAAGGTCTTTCTCGCTTAGCCAATAATATCATTCCATGTTCAGTATATATGTTAAGCTTCTCTGTACTTTAGTTTTAGTTTGTTTGAGATTGATAATGGTATAACAACCAAAACTAGTTTCTCAATATATTAAATAAATGTAATTGTGACAATTTTGTCTTATTATTCATTATGGATACCTTCCACAATATCACCTTCGCCACTACAAAGAAAAATATTCTTCACTGGCTATCATATTTTTATATCAGTTGTCAAATGAAAAGTTGTATAAAAGTGAAAAATAAAAGTTTCGCTTGAATGAATAATATATTGTTTCATTGATCTTATGAAACTTTTATCATAGATTCCCTATATAAATAACACAGAAAGGAATATATTGAGGATCGTGACACCACATCAGAATATTTATGATTATTAAAACAAACTTATTTTCACAATAGATTTAGGAGAAATTAGCTTTAAAAAAGGTTACTTTCTTTGAAAAAAATTATTAGAATATGGCTCTCTCTAATATTTTTTTCCATCAATATTTCTATCTATCTAATAACCTTGCTTTTCCATTCTTATGTGACAGAATTCTTACGAAAACAAGGATAAATTAATTTTAACTAATGATTTAGAAGACAATTCCTTTAGAAAAATGACTCATTCAAAAAATGATTTAAAAAATGACGTATAAAAATATTTTTAGTATCATGAGATAACATCAGAATATTTAGGATGACTGGAATAAAGTTTATAAGAAAAATAAACTTAAAAAAACAAAAATATTATATGAAAACAAATTCAGAATTAGTAGTTTGCTGATAACTCAGGAGAAAAACTAATTTTAAAAATTTACTTTATTTTATTTTAACACAAATCGTATAATAAACTGCTGTTTGCTGTTATTAGTCGACGAAACTCTAACGCTGGGGGAAAAGGGGTAGAAGAAGAAAAGAAGGAGAAGATGAAGAAGAGGAGGATGAGGATGTAGAGGAGGAGGAGGAGGAGAAGGAGGAGGAAGAGAAGGAGGTGGAGGAGGAGGAGGAGGTGGAGGTGGAGAAAAACAAGAATGAGTAGAAGATGAAAAAAGAAGAAAAAGAGGTATAAGAATAAAAACTATTAAATTGGATTTGTTGATAGGTTATTACACATTCTAGAAATCCAGATTCAATTGAATCGGGCTATTACACATTCTAGAAATCCAGATTCAATTGAATCGGGCTATTACACATTTCAGGTTATTACACATTCTAGAAATCCAGATTCAATTGAATCGGGCTATTACACATTTCAGGTTATTACACATTCTAGAAATCCAGATTCAATTGAATCGGGCTATTACACATTTCAGGTTATTACACATTCTAGAAATCCAGATTCAATTGAATCGGGCTATTACACATTTCAGGTTATTACACATTCTAGAAATCCAGATTCAATTGAATCGGGCTATTACACATTCTAGAAATCCAGATTCAATTGAATCGGGCTATTACACATTTCAGGTTATTACACATTCTAGAAATCCAGATTCAATTGAATCGGGCTATTACACATTTCAGGTTATTACACATTCTAGAAATCCAGATTCAATTGAATCGGGCTATTACACATTTCAGGTTATTACACATTCTAGAAATCCAGATTCAATTGAATCGGGCTATTACACATTTCAGGTTATTACACATTCTAGAAATCCAGATTCAATTGAATCGGGCTATTACACATTCTAGAAATCCAGATTCAATTGAATCGGGCTATTACACATTTCAGGTTATTACACATTCTAGAAATCCAGATTCAATTGAATCGGGCTATTACACATTTCAGGTTATTACACATTCTAGAAATCCAGATTCAATTGAATCGGGCTATTACACATTCTAGAAATCCAGATTCAATTGAATCGGGCAACAGATTGATAGATTATTATTATCTTTTTTCATTCATGTAAATTTACAAGTTTTGCATACGAATGGTAAAAAACGAAATTAACATCACTTAGATACTGTAGTAAACTTAGATGATGCTATATTGCATAGTGCTAAAAGTTATGTACAATAATATTTGTACGATCTTAATGATGCAAGCTACAGAGATGACAATCTAAGTGATGCAATTACATGAAATGGCGAAGTTTGGACAAAGATTCGTCCATTTTTGACACGTGACCGGTATAAATTAAGAGAAAATGTTCTCTATTTGATTCTATTCTATTTAATTTAGTTATAGTTATTTGATAAAATTGGTCTAATCTTGATAAAAGATTGCTTGAAAATATCAAAGATTCATTCAGTTAGTAGATCTACAAGAAATAGATAGACTCTTTCAGCTATTCGTTCAACCCTCAGTCCTAGATTTTTTTTTAAAATGAAACTATTCGAGGGCATTTGAATTCCGAGGGTGAATTTTTTTGTTGCTTGACAAGGGTAGTACACTGTCACTCGAATAAAGTTCACTGTCGCTCATCATGCTAAAATTTATCGTTGAGGGGGGGTGGCGTTGAGAGGGGAGGGTGACTTTATCGGGAGCAACTTGATATCCAGTTTCCAGATCACTCAGATAAGCTAGACAACGACATAATTAGGGGACCGCATTAATCTTGTTCGGTGCCTCATTTTTGACAGCAACACAGAGAGAGAAAGAGAAATGATTGTGTAAGGGAGAGAGAGATCCTCAAAGATGTGATTTGGTTCGGTATCATAATAATGTGGACCGTAAAAAGTGGACTCAGAGAAAACCACAAGAATCTTGTTTTGGAACTAGTCCTAAGGTAGGTAATCTCACACTCGTATAGCAAAGCCTACATGGCCCTTTCCAAGCACAGCCCACAATACAATGATGTTCATTCAACCTACTTCTCTCTAATATTGACATAGATGCTCCGTCCCAAAGAGTGAAAGATGATCTTCTACATCTGGGGTTTCATTTTAATAAGAACACAAAAATATCTGATTCAGAAGAGAAGTAATAAACATTAAATTTACTATTTATTATTTAATATTTATTATTTATTATTGCACAGACCAGCCGACAAGGTTGGTCCATGATAATAACAATATAGAAATAGAAATATTTTTATTGACCAAATACAGTCATGTACATTAGGCCCCATCCAAAAATAATTTTGAAATACAGTCTAAAACACTAAATTCTAAATATTTTACACACTAAATCATACAATAGCCAGTATATCAACTTAATTACTGTGAATTATGCTGGTAGACATCCCAAAAAATTCTTGAACTCAATAGAGGGTTTTCCAAGAGCTTTGTCCTCACATTCAGTTTCAATAAGACGCATCCATTCTGATGCAAATCGTTCCATTGTTAATCGAATCAAATTGCTCTGATGGACAAATATGTTGACCATAAATTGGACATTGTGCGTGATATGTTTCATGAATGGAACCATGATTTTCAAAGTAGATCTGCACAATTTGAAAGTCCTGATCAGATGTCAATCTATTCGTGATAAAATAGCAAACAATACTGAACACAAATCAGCTGTTAGTTGACAAAATGTTTGCCACTGGAAGCAGTGCTGCCAACTTAAAGTTCTATACATCTAAAAAAACACACTATATATTACAGTGAGCGTGGTGTTTAAGTGGTCGTGATGTTCAGTCACGACCGCTCAAGACTACGCTTGGATGGGTGACCGTGCTTCAATGACTTGATGTTACAAGCTTTATTATCACTTACCCGGTGGTTCGGAACCCACCTAAAATAGTAGGTCCACCATGTTCCCCGTGACATGGCACAAACGGCGAAGTGGAACTACCCGTAAGGGTCTCCCCACCATTAAAAGCCATACGCTTATTATTATTAATGGCTTAATTCATTCTACACTGATTATCTGACCTTCACAGATTTCCGGCCATCTACTGGTTCCGTATGTGACGGATAATCGAGGTGCAACTATAGTAAATACGAAACTATAAACTGTATCCACATAACACTTTTCACTAAAAAGAATAATTACGTCAATAGAATAATTTAATTTGCAATTACTCGTTTCATTCACAATTTTTTCCCTGATAATGATAGTTTTTAAAGAGTCTTGAAAATATAGAAATATTTAAAAAACAATTGAAAAAATATTTAGTTGATAAAGCTTTTTGTACAAGAGTTCCTTTCACACCAAAATTAAGCCTCACCCCAACTAATTGATATAGTAATTAATTATGGTAACTAGTGTATAATTGTTCATCATCTGACTTGTCTATACTCCTTAACTGGAGTCTCCAAGAAGTAATCTACAACAAAACATACAAAAAAAATCGCGGGTGCAATTCGAATATGAAACTTCGCAATACCAATAGACAGCAAAAAAGTAGCGATTGTTGACAACTTTAAAGTGGGCAGTTTGTTTTTCTGCATTTGAATTCGTCCTCAACCTACAAAGAACCACGTTGGCGTTTGAGAATATAGCAAGGTGAATTAGAAGATGGGGAGCCTAATGAAAAAACGGACATTGAGCTTTGGTTCATTTGAAGCGAGCTTTATGTCACAGTAGAATGAGGAGCGTCCACTATAGCATTGCAAGGATGTCAGCGAATGAATTATTATAGCAAACGAACAAAAGGGCATATGTAGTCATCACAGCTACATATATAGCTACCACAGCTACATAGATATAAACACCACAGCTGCATTATATCGACTATATAGTCGTTCCACACAGTCACTGAACACCCATTCACTGCTACTAGTACCTAAATCTGCATACAATTGCACATACTGGATTGAAGATTTGCACAACCGTGTATCAAATTCACTGGCCTCTGTGACTGTGGGCAGAATGGGTACTGGGTCACACTATGTTGCCTGATATATGAGAGGAATTATCGTACAAAAGTACCAAAATTATCGTACAATTACTGGGAGGCCTTTTACTGGAGGCTTGTTAGGCTCTTATTTGACAGAGACACTGTAGTACCGTCGCGGGCCACTATTTAAGACTAAATCACATCAGCTGGGTGAATTTGATTTTAAAAAAATCAGGCTTTAAAGAAGTAGGGTACTTTAAAATTGTTGAGCTCGGTCGCACGGTCAGCTGATGTAATTTAGCCTAAAAGAGAGGCAAGCGACGGCGACTGCAGTGGCTCTGTCTAATAAGGAAAGGCCTTACGTATTTTTTACTATTGAATATCATGTACAATAATTATCGTACATCATACACAATAATAATTATCGTACATCATACACAATAATAATTATCGTACATTGTACACAATAATAATTATCGTACATCATACACAATAATAATTATTGTACATTGTACACAATAATAATTATTGTACATTGTACACAATAATAATTATTGTACATCATACACAATAATAATTATCGTACATTGTACACAATAATTATTGTACATCGTACACAATAATAATTATCAAACATTGTACACAATAATAATTATCATACATCACACACACAATTATCGGATGTCTGGCAACAATGGACACACTCAAAACAAACAACTATGTATATCCCAGCACATGTGAATAGCAGGCTGACACTTAAAAGGTTTTCAGACCCACGATAAAGTGCAATTTTCAAGTCTGAATGAAAATTTCAAGGTTGGTTACAGTGAGATGAAAAGATGTTGGTGTGAGGAAATCTTTGTGAGTTTTAACTGGGAACCATATCAATGCTATGGGCAGATCGAGCAAACTTAATGCCAGATGCTCCAAATAATATATTTTTTGCATTTTTATTGAAGGTACTTGCAAAATGGAGCACCTGTACAATTTTGAAAAAAAAAACAACCAAAATCCACCCCATTTTCTTTTTCTTTGTGCATCGATTTTTGAAAAAAATGCAGCGATTTTTGAAAAAATGTATTGATTTTTGAAAAAAATGGAGTGGATCTGTCTAATAAGGGCTTTACGTATTTTTTACTACTATCATGTACAATAATTATCGTACATCATACACAATAATTATCAGACGTAATTAAATTAAGTACATGGTAATCAAAGCCGATGCTCTTTTATCATGTGTCTGAAAACCTCTAGTGTCAGCCTACTCTTCAGGTGTTCCTAAAGGAGAAATATTAGATTTTCCACTATGCAAGTCCAGGTAGACCAGGATTAAAGTATAAATGTTGAAATTATTCTGAACTTTTCATAATAATTGAAATAAACTGTCATTATTAATTATTAATATGCGTTAAGAGACACAAGATGTAAATAAATTATTTAAAAAACAAAAACTCATGCTGAACTGTTCATAATAATTTTGAATGAACTATCATGATTAATTATAAATATGCGTTTAGAGAGACTTAAAGTTGAAATGAAATATTTCAAAAACAAAAACTCATGCTGACATTTCTGGGTAAACCATCTTGACTGTATATGAACAAATTCACAATAATTATGTCAAGAAACTAAAGGAGGACACCGACTACGATCCTAGTTAGGCATTTCAACATTACACTGGAAGCTGTCACAATGAAGGTACAACTCATGACTCACTTGGCATACATTTGTGCTGGAGAAGGAAAAATGAATGGAAGAGAAGGAAGGAGAGTTTATGAGAATGTGAGAGGAGGGAAAGAGAGAGAGAGAGAGAGAGAGAGAGAGTGAGTATGAAAGAGAAGAGTAAGACATTGACCAACAGGCAATTTGAACGCCCAGGACTTAGACCATCAATCAGTTCAACTACCACTGTTTAAAAACAGAAGATTCGTTACGGACACTCATCTAACTCACCTAACAGCAATGAGGTAGAGTACATCTTCTCCAACCTCAACATCTAGATGAGCAGATCATCATCTACTGTATTTGGCCAACTGTGATAGACTTTATTAGACTTTGTATAGACTGTTTTAGCAGTCAGTGTCATCTCTACGTTGGACTATAATGCAAGATACAATTCCAGAGATATCGTACACATACACAATAAGCAGTTACTTGCTGTTATCTGTTCACGATACTCCAACACTGGAAATTGAAGGAGGAAAGGTAGAAGAATGAGGAGAAAAATGTTGAGAAGAAGGTGGAGAAGAACAATAAGGAGAAGAATAGGGGAAAAATGAAAAGAAGAAGGAGGAGAAAAATAAGAATACGGAGGAAAAAAGACATGATGAGGAGGAGGAGGAGGAGGACGACGAGAAGAAGAAGGAGGAGGGAGAAGAGGAGGAGAAGATGGTGGAGCACGAGGACGAGGAGGAGGAGGAGGATTGAAGGAATAAAAATGAGAAAAAGAAAGAGAAAAAGATAAAAGAAGAAAAGGGAGGAGAAAAAAAGAAGAAGACGACGAGGAGGAGGGGGAGCTCGACGAGGAGAAGGAGGAGGAGAGGAAGAAGAATAAAAATGAGAAAAAAGAAAAAAGAAAAAGGAGGAGAAAAAGAAGAAGAAGAAGGAGGACTAGGAGAAGGACTAGGACAAGGAGGAGGAGGACTACGACGACAATGAGGAGGAGGAGGAGGAGAAAAATGGGGAGACGAGAAAAAATGAGAAAAAGAAGAAGGGGAGAAAAAGAAAAATTAGAAGGAAGAGGAGAGAGAGACGACGGAGGAGAAAAAAGAAGAAAAAGAAGACGATGAGAAGGAGGAGAGGAAGAAGAATAAAAATGAGATAAAGGAGGAGGAAAAAGAGAAGACTGAGGAGAAAAAAGAAGATGAGAAGGATGAGGAGGAGGAAGAGAGGAAGAAGTATAAAAATGAGAAAAAGAAGAAGAAAAAGAATAAAAGGAGGAAGAAGATGGATGAGAAAAAGAATAAAATGAAAAAAAGGACTATTAAATTAAATTTGTATATAGGTTGTCACACATTCTAGAAATACAGATACAAATGAATCGGGCAACCTGCTAGTAATGCAATAAATAATAGGGTGCTCGAGTGAGGAAAGAGTACTGTCTACTACACAGTACATTATTAGAGAATACACATAAATGGAAAGTTATAGAGAGATGTAGTATATAGATATAAAGAGAGATATAGCACAAGATTGAGGCGCTCATCATCTAGCACAAGATTGAGGCGCTCATCATCATTCAGTTAGTTCTTGTTGGTTGGCAATTCGTTTTGGGTCGCTGAACTCAGCCGCATTTATTAGTCTTACCTTACTTACCTACTTGACTTGATGGCGAATTCCTCCTCCTTGTTGGTCAAGTCTTAACCAGATTACGTCAACGGGCACAAAACTCGGTTAATGGTGAGTGGGGGGGAGAGGATACGTGCAGCATAATGGTATCACCGTTGTTGTAAAGGAATGTAAAATGATATTGGATTGCCTCAAAGTTACATTGATTGTGTAAATGAACTAAAAGCAGTAACCACTAGCATGATATTGGATATTACGAGATTTGATGCTTTATCTAGAAAACCTCTTGAAAACTGATGAGCAAACTAAGCGAAAATTGACGTTTTCTAAAAATATTTTTTGATCGTGAAAAAGACCGATGTTGGTACACTGGGATCATACTTCCTCGAGGTACCTGTATTATAGTCCAGTCAATAAAGGTATAAAAACACCATTTCAGGAAACAAAAAATTAAAAATTTGAGTTTCACACCATCGATAGAGCACCACTAGAGGATGAATTCCCAAAATTCCACTGGCGCTTTACCCCTAGCCCCCACGAAGTTTCAAAATGACACGAATCTTGATATCTATATAGCCCATTATCGGATAGAGTTGATTCTTCTTACATCAAGATGGTCATAATATAATGGGTCTCAACAATGGTCGTATTCATTTTCACTATAAACCACAAAAAATTAAAAGATTTAAAAGTTTAATCTTTTTAACTCATTATTATTTCAATTTAATATTACTCAGACCGTCAAGTAAAAGTGTACCTATCACTGATCAAGTGAAATTCCTTTCAGATCAAAATTAAGCATCACCTTAACTAATTGATATTGTAATTATGGTAACTAGTGTATAAGATAGGTAATATTTTACGCATACATGCTGAACTACCTGCCTTAACAAGTCTTCAAGAACATCAATATTTAAAAAAATATATAGTTAAGAATTCCTTTTCTGTACCTATATGCGTTAGTAGTCTAAAGTACAGATTAAATTAGAATGCGATTCAGATTCAGAAAGTGTTATTCCAAAAAAAAGTTAAGTTGAGAAATACTTTAGTTATAAAACAATAACAGATAAAGAAACAAAAAGATAAAGATTCTAGCACCGTAAATTGCTAATTTTTAATACTGTGTGGAGTTTTTGAAATTTTTCAACTTTTAAAGATAGAATTTATTAATTTCGAATTCCTTTAATTGCTATTAGTTTATACTGAAAACTGCCCATAACTTCACTGACCTTTCTAACTTTGAATCAACTGTCTCGCCTCGATGAATTATTGTAAATTATCTTTAAAAGTTAGTTCGAAGTTACTGACAATTGAACAAACTGACAAATTTACTTAAACAGAATTTATTAATTTCGAATTCCTTTAATTGCTATTAGTTTATACTGAAGACAATTAAAGGAATTCGAAATTAATAAATTCTGTTTAAGTAAATTTGTCAGTTTGTTCAATTGTCAGTAACTTCGAACTAACTTTTAAAGACAATTTACAATAATTCATCGAGGTGAGACAGTTGATTCAAAGTTAGAAAAGTCAGTGAAGTTATGGGCAGTTTTGTGTAGGAATTCAGGGATGATGTGTGAAAACATGAATCAAATCAAGAAGACAAAGTTATGACATCTAGTCCTCGCAGCAGAGACTCTATCCTTTACTGTTTCGGTGGTTCGGAACCAACCTAAAACTCTACAGTGTGGTCTCCAGCTCTCCAGCCAACTCATCGAACATAATCATCAAACTCATTACCTACGCACAGTTCTCAGACGTTTTTTTACTTCATCCTCCAAAAAATTAGTTAAAACCTGATGGGCTATAAACGGAATCTGTCAACTTTATCAAATTTGGTATCGATAGTTCCCATAGATATCAAACTATGAATCCGAAAAAATTAAGCTAAATTATTATGTAAATAATGTATTATTAAATAATGTACATATTGTCAGAATTGATAAACATTTACAAATTTATTTAAGATAGTTCTCACATTATCAAACTATGAATTTAAAGCATTACAGTGAAATATTTAGAAAAGCAATGCATATGACATTGTCAACTAAAATTAAAAATTAAACAGGATACATGTTCCAGCGACCATGACCTTTTGTTTTACGAGGGAGGTCGTGACTGATGATGGTTAAACGAAGAAGATTGAGGAAGAAGAATAAAGAGGAAGAAGAAGTAGAAGAAGAGTTACAGAGATGAGTACGATAAATAATAATGCTGAGCCAATATAGTAGACGTCGCGACATTTGATCCCTCTGGCAACACCATTTGTGGAAGTTGCGAGGAGGATAGAAGATCGTTCAGTGGGCAGAATAGATACTAAGCTGATAATGAAGCTGGTGGCCGGGCCGGTCTTTACTCATTCAGGAAGATTCAATTCACAATATGGTATTATTATTATTATTAGCGTGGGTTCCAGAAGAAATGAGTCTATAGACATCCAGCTTCTATACAATCTTATCTTCACATCTCTTTCACTCATTTTTGTCATCTCTCAAACAATCACTTCATTTTATCATCATTCATCTTCTATTTTATTTCTCCTGCTTTCAATCAGGAATTTTTTATATTTTGTATAAAAAAAAGCGATATTTGCACAATATTTACTGATAATTACCAGCTACTTTATTATAGCGATGAGAATATTTTAATACCTACAACAGGTTGAACTAACCTGTGCTAAAAATTTGCTAACGCTAAAAAATACGATAATCACTTCAAAATAGTTACACTTGCAAAATAGTTACTGATCTGCTTCCCATATTTGAGCGAAATGGATCATGTTTTGACATCAGGTATTAAAATATTCTCATTGCTACAATAAAGTAGCTGGTAGGCCAAAACATACAAGACGTAAGTAAATATTCATACATATAATCAGTGATAATTGAATTAAGTGCATCACAGAACTACAGTGGACACAATTACTCTGGGCGCGCGGGTCTGTCACTACTGGCTGTCCTGTAAAAGTTGGCTCGCTCACTCCACTGCTTTCTACCGCTCCGCTGACGGCTGAAATGATGACCTTGAAGGCCAAATGTTTTTAGAAATGAGCAATAAACCCTCTCCACCCCACGCCTTCGCTGATTACCAAACGGCCGCGCGCCCAGACTTTTTGTTTCTACTTAGTTTTTACTTTGTACCTAGTAATTGAAGGTTAGGTTATGGTTCCAATGGTCAAGTTCATGGGGGCCTTACCGGTAACCGGTAAATGTTACAGGTAACATCTGATTTTTCAACGCTTCCGAATTGGAAAATACCAATCAGACGCCTCCGGTAAAATTTACCGGTAAATGAGAAGTCTCCCTTGAACTCGACCATTATACTTTGCAACTCCACACATGTACGCAACCTTTCTAACAAACCTTGTTACTAATGGGCGTGTCTAGAACCAGTCAATGACATACCTCCAAGTGTAGTTACACCTATGAGAGACTCCCTGTCAATAAAACAATTAGTATTCATCTAAGTAGGGTTAATATCAGCTCTTTATTTCATAATTTATTAATATCGAATTCCTCAAAGTGCTATTAATTGTTCTATACATGTTCGTAATACCGTATGTTCTGTAGGAACAAGTTGTCAGCTCCTTTAAAACCAATTTATCTTTATTTCAGTTTTAGTTTGAGATTGAATATGACGTACCCGTTGAAACTATAGTATCTCATCTATTATAAGTGGTTGAGACTTGTGACAACAACAATATTTCAATAAAGATAGAAAAAATTATAATTTTGATAGAAACCCTACAATAGAGAGAGATTAGAAATTCATGACAATCTTCACAATTTTTAATAAAAATTCCTAGGTCGTGCCTGAAGTGTCATTAAACCTTGCGATGGGTTGGCCATAAAATAACATTTATGACATTTCCATAGTCATAAAATAAACCCTTTATGACATTTCCATGTCATAAATAAACCCTTTATGACATTTCCATAGTCATAAAATAAACCCTTTATGACATTTCCATAGTCATAAAATAAACACTTTATGACATTTCCATGTCATAAATAAACCCTTTATGACATTTTCATAGTAAAAAAAAACCCTAGTAATAAAACTAACTCAAAAGTCAACAATAAAATTAACGAATTTATCAGTTACAAGGAACGAAATCTCCACAATAAAAAATGCAAATAGCCAAGAAAGAAAAAACAATGCTAGGAATCAGGTAAACAACGTTTAATCAACAACCAAACTACTATTGCCAATACAAATACAATGCTGAGTAGAATAGATAATGGCATTCTACTATCAAAAGAAAAGAGTTGGCTGTTTGCCAATATTGGCAGACATGTTTGTTGGTTCAGTGAAACCAATCTGTACAAAGAAAAGAAGTACAACTCTACTGCGAAAGATACAGGGTTGAAGAGAAACATGAAGGTTTCCACTTCTTTGGAACCTGGCAAGCAAGGAATAAAAAAGTTTTCTTCAATAAAATAAAAGCGCATCGTAAATGAGCGCGTTTTACAAGCTGGGTACGAAGAAGAACTACTAAAAGTGTGCCTGGAGAACCTGGATAGCTACAAATACTAAATAGGAATTGCAGTTTCCAAAAAAAATCATTAATTTATTTTCTCTCAATAAAATTGTTGATGTGCACAATAAATACAGTATCTACAAGTTACGTGTTTGGAAACCAACACAGCATAATATACTAAATAGAATTATCAGACTCCAAAAAAATCATTAATTTAACTCTTTTTAATAAAAAAATTATGGTATTAGTGCCATATTCACTAGAAAATTATTTATTACTAGCAATATCAAGGGTCGTATTATAGTTGTCCTATTTGAGTGAGGTAGCAAAGCTGGGAAAAGTTGTACAGCTAATTTCAAAACTATTCTTAATTGCCAATAAACTAAAGTTAAGTGTGGAATGTGCATTACCTGAACGAATCAAGTGCTTGGAGAAAATAGAATACTAGAAACCTTGATAGGAAATATTCAATTTGACATAAACTTGATATCTTGCCAGTTAAAGAACTTTTCCTGTATTTTACATGTGAATAAAAAAGTAACTACACGGAACTAAACTCCCATACAGGGAGTAAGGAACCCTGAAAGTTGGTTAGTTAAGTAAAAAGATGAGGGTGATTATTACAATAAAAAATTATTGTAAGCAAGAACTGGGTTTCGCACTTTACTTTATAACTTAAAGCACATAAAATCAAAATCATCGTTATCTATGAGTGGAATCGAAGTGGTAGTAGTACTGTATATAGGTTTAGTAAACTGTAATGATAAGTTTATGTATGCAATGTTAACAGAAAGTGGTCGATAAGAGTCTGATAGGAGTCACAGTTCTGCAGATTATTAGTTGAAATGTATTCATTTTTTTCGGAGGATGAAGCCCATACAGGTCTGAGACCTGTATCAGACCTGAGTCTGATAGGAGTCACAGTTCTGCAGATTAATAGTCGAAATGTATTCATTTTTTCGGAGGATGAAGCCAACTAAGGTCTGAGACCTGTATCAGACCTGGGTCTGATAGGAGTCACAGTTCTGTAGATTATTAGTTGAAATTTATTCATTTTTTCGGAGGATGACGCCCACACAGTTCTGAGACCTGTGCGTAGGTTATGAATTGGATGATGGTGATTGATGAGTTGGACCTAGTTTTAGGTGGAACCACCGGGAATTGATTTTACAGCAGAGAACAGAGTCGTTTTTGCTGGCCAATCCAATCGATCACCCTTACAAAGAGCGCCCAGGAGTTTCGTACCTTATCTCTGATTGAACAGATACCTGCTACAGCACTCGGTTATCACTTCCCGACTATTAAAATCTTAGATTACAAAAATGATAGAATAACAGATCAATAATTGTGTTGCTTTCTAAACGTTTCTGTCAAATGATGGCTTGGACGCAGGAAGTAGCTCAAAGGTGTGCTAGATTGTATACACACACACCTGTTCAGCCAGACCCTGTTTAAAGGTGGGAGTGGACTGAGCATAGAGATTGAGAATTTCTTTCGGTGTTAGCTCAGTGAGGATAGTTAGTGGGGTCAACGTTTGATCAACCATTACCATTAAATTTGTACGCTTGATGAATCATTACAATTTGTACGTTTGATGAAACAAAACAATTTGTATGTTTGATAAATCATTACAATTTGTATGTTTGACAAATCATTACAGTTTGTATGTTTGATGAATCATTAAAATTTGAACGTTTCGTGACTCATTACAATTTTTACGTTTGAAGAATCATTACAATTTGTACGTTTGATGAATCATTACAATTTGTACGTTTGATGAATCATTACAATTTGTACGTTTGACGAATCATTACAATTTGCACGTTTGATGAAACAAAACAATTTGTATGTTTGATAAATCATTACAATTTGTATGTTTGACAAATCATTACAGTTTGTATGTTTGATGAATCATTAAAATTTGAACGTTTCGTGACTCATTACAATTTTTATGTTTGAAGAATCATTACAATTTGTACGTTTGATGAATCATTACAATTTGTACGTTTGATGAATCATTACAATTTGTACGTGATGAATCATTACAATTTGTACATTTGACAAATCATTACAATTTGTACATTTGACAAATCATTACAATTTGTACATTTGATGAATCATTACAATTTGTACATTTGACAAATCATTACAATTTGTACGTATGATGAATCATTACAATTTGTACGTTTGATGAATCATTAAAATTTGTACATTTGACAAATCATTACAATTTGTACATATGATGAATCATTACAATATTGTACGTTTGATAAATCATTACAATTAGTACGTTTGATGAATTTGTACATTTGACAAATCATTACAATTTGTACGTATGATGAATCATTACAATATTGTACGTTTGATAAATCATTACAATTAGTACGTTTGATGAATCATTACAATTTTTACGTTAGATGCACTTAACGACTTGCAGTACAAAGCTTACAAGATATTGGAATAGCGAAAGAATTTACATAATAGTCCACAATAGAAGTGGGCTGTTGATGGAAACAAATTGTAGCCAAGAACAAGCAACGGTACAGACGAAATTACACTATACATTTCGTGGAATAGAATAGAAGAGCAAGCATTCAACCTGGAAGGAACTTTATTATTATTTCAGATGAAACAAAGCATGTGTGTACAACATACAGTGACTATATATTTATAGAAGGAACTGTTGAGTTTGACCGGTTTATAAAGATCGTTTATCGTTATAGATGTCGCTAGTGTCTTCCCGGGAACTTTAGTTTTGTGACCCCGAAAATGCATAGAGAAAAGGTGAACGACCTAACAACAATTGGGAGCTGTGTGATCATCCAATGAACCCCCCCCCCCCCCAAACATGTCGTGTTTTCAACAGAGCACGGGACAACTTGATACGATGACAAGGCCTACCTATTCTATTCATTGGACTATCAGGAGAAAAAATGTAGATGTGAAACATCATGTGACAAGCTACGAGAAGAAATTAATTGATGTTTGAGGCTGGGCATAATAGCTAATACGCAGAATAGCTTTTGTCATGTCGATGAAAATTTTTCTAGTAAAAAATTCAAATAATCTAAATTTAAATAAATAATTGAACAAAACACTTAAAAAATTAATTCATTTTATTCCTAGAAGAAATAAAAATTTCATTTATGAATTTTAAACTCACTATAGAAATTTCTATCTGATTGGGCCGATACCTGCTATTTGATGGATCATTTTTTTTTCAGAGGATGAAGCCCACATAGATTTGAGACCTGTGCGTGGGTAATGAGTTGAATGATGGTGATTGATGAGCTGGACAGATTTAGGTGGGTTCTGAATCACCGGGAAGTGATTTTACAGCAGAGAACAGTGTCTTTTTGCTGGCCAATCTAATCGGCGACCCTTACAAAGAGTGTCCAGGAGAACGCAGCTTATCTCTATCTGATTGAACAGATACCTGCTACGGCTCACGGCTATCAATCACGGCTCACCAGATCAATAGATTCACAATTAACTCATTCTCAAATAATTAAAAGCTAAATAATACAAGTTAAATGCTACAAAATTATGTATTGCTGTATTTTTTTTTTTTTTTTTTTTTTTTTTTTTTGAGGATGAAGCCCACATAGGTCTGAGACCTGTGCGTGGGTAATGAGATGGATGATGGTGATTGATGAGTTGGGTTCAGTTTTAGGTGGGTTCCGAACCACCGGGAAGTGATTTTACAGCAGAGAACAGTGTCTTTTTTGC
Organism: Conomelus anceps; assembly: GCA_948455865.1. Classification (NCBI taxonomy): domain Eukaryota; kingdom Metazoa; phylum Arthropoda; class Insecta; order Hemiptera; family Delphacidae; genus Conomelus; species Conomelus anceps. The sequence goes on from CAOJWK010000027.1 coordinate 86,155, forward strand.
TGGCCATTCTAATCGGTCACCGTTACGAACAGGACCTACGAGCACGCAGCTTATCTCTCTGATTGAACAGATACCTGCTACGGCTCGCGGCTATCACTTCCCATAAATTCGTATTATATATCTTGTGTTGATTGCAAAATTTGGGCCGAACCTACGTTATAGGAAGCTCAAGACATTATTTGTGGATATAACGACTTTTTTGAGTAGTTTATTACGAAATCACAAGTGATAGCCCTAGGAATGAATCGCTGGTAAGAAGAGGGCTACAGACAGCCTGAAATTACCATTGAACTATGTACTACAATATTAACGCGTCTCAGATGAAAGAGAAATCTTCATATTACGAAAATATTCCTAGCTTTATTAAAGACATTTACTTACAGCTAATTATGTATGCGAAATAGCATCTACCTTGTACTTAACTACGTTGGCTTTTGAAATATTATTTGCATTGTGTATTTGCATGTGTCTTCTTTTTTCAAATTTCAACGTCAACTGTAGAGACCGCGCCTACAAAAGAATTATGCAAGAAGAGAATTGTTTGGTCAACAGAATTCTACTAAAAGCTAAGAAGTCTGACTGCTTTCAAGGCTATATTTCAAGTCAAACATATCAACAAAGTATGGAAAAAATTAAGGGATTTTCTGAATTACAAATGAAATAAATGCCCAATTATTGAAACCTGTGTAGAACTGTAAGCCGACTTGCTATAATATTATTAAAAACTTGCTCAGCTTTGCTAGATCAATGAGTCTAGTGAAAACTTGAAATCATAAAATGGATGTTAAAATCAAAAACTTCAATCATAAAAAATTCAAATCAACATTGCAGTTGTCATGATATTGTTTCTTTTCATAATATAAAAACTGATGATCATTCTGGTTACGGGATATGTTTGCTTTTTGGTATATGTTATGCTTTATCAAACACTTTCGGAGGGATCCTAAAGAAGATATGCCAAAAGACAACTCTATTAATTTTGTAAGTGGTTCACTCATTGATTTATGCAGAAAAGAAGAAAATAAATACTGTCTATATTGGGTGTCCATTATAACAAAGGATATGATTCCTTCATTGCTGTGGTTTATTCTTTTTTCAATATAATCTTCATTATATTGTAACTTACAAATAAATTCCAAATTTAAATACACAAATACGATATATTATGGCTAGTTACTGATAAAAGACGATACGGCTAGACGATGGCTAAAAGATAAAAGACGATAGATACGTTTTGCTGTTACTATTGCACTGCTTTGTAAGTTTGATTACTGACATTAATAAGAATGTTTGCATAATAAATGAAATCGAATATCCAGGTGATGGAACATAAAAGGGCGGAGTTAGGGCAAAATAACCCTACCTTACACTCAACCTACTTTAGATTTTGCGTTTTTTTTGTGTTAAAATGATACCGTACTAAAAAGATGATTAGACAATATTTTTGTTTTTATAAAATGAAATGACTTTGAAATCATGAGGTATGATAAAATAAAATAAATATCTGTGAAAACTTACTTAAAAGAAGAATTCTTTTGAATTTCCAGAGTACTGTATTTGACACTCACCTGTAAGAAATCAAGGGGATTAGTTTTCAGTGACAGACAAAAATTATGACAAATAGGTGATTCGTGAATAATCAATCTTTGGATGATGATGATAATAATAATGATAATTACTACAGGATTAATAAGTATTTAGGATTTAATAAGGATTAAAATTGAAACAGCTGCTTCCATCAAGAGTGTGATGAAAAAATAAATAGACATTTTAAAAAGTACCTCACAAATAAGCAGACAGTAACAAAAGAACATTGATTCTATCTTCGTCATTAATTTTAATTATCAAAATGGGTTTTATCCTTTATTAAAAAGATATAATTGAAGTTTATATATTTTCAAGTAGTATTCACTGTTTTATTGTTTGATTGATTGCAATTTCCAAAGGTAGAAGTTAAAACTCTTGTCCTCTCTTTCACTGACGTTGAGCAACATAAATTCTTTAAAACATCTCAAAGTAAACCTCCAAACTTTCTTTCGATTTTTCTATAGGTATTTTTTTGGAATAAAATTATACAAGTCTGTATCAGTCTCTCAAAGGTTATCATCCTATAACATAACACACTGAATTACTTTAGTTGGGAACATAGAAACGTACTATAGAGAACCTTGGACTTCAAGTTAGTATGATGACACTAACCTTTGCTCTCAGATCGACACAAATGTGGGGCTGTACACCACCTGCTGTTTTACCAAAACACTTCTGTGTGAAACTCTACTTTCGTTCAACTTTTCTAGCCTTCGTTTAACTTTCGTTTGCTACGTTTTATTTCACAAAAAAATGAATTTCACCTCTGTAACTCATTACCATACACATTGATCACAGGCGTACGCACGCACGCACGCTCGCGTCCCCGGAGGAGAAAGTCTTTACCCTTCATTTGTTTCCGATTTGACATGGACATTGTGTAAACCAGGGAAAATGGGATTTTATTTATACATAAAAGCATCAGAAGCAGACAGGACTGTGCATTCAAATAGGTAAATTACCCTACTTTGGCTATGGCTATACGCTCAGCATCAGTGCCTGCTGTAGTTGTAAAAGTGAAATTAATTTTATGACTTTGAAGTCGATTCATTAATATTTATGAATGAGCCAGAAACTAACGATCGAAACACGCTCCCTGTCGACTCCATTGTTGAGATTGACACTGATAGTATTGTCTACAGAGATGGAGTGAAGTGACAATTCTCTATTCTCTAGATTTTATTACACATAGAATCTCTCTCACACAAGTATTGTTATGAAGATCGCTCATGAGTTTTGGAAACAGACCAACAAAAGCAAATTCAGATTCTAAGTTTTGATCAGAACGGTCAATAGTTTTATATAATAACATCATCAGAGGTTTTAATTGAGAATTCAATTAAACGAATAATTATTTTGCTTACACAACCAACTAATAACAAATTGTATACTTTTTAGTTGAATTTTCAAACTTTGAAAAAAATAGAAACTTTTTATAGCCAACATGATGAAATATTCATCAAATTAGCACATCGATATAACATAATATTAACTAAAGAAACTAAAAATCTAACTATAAGAAAACATTTTTGTACGTATTTAATTTTTGAGTATCATTTAATTTAATTCGGTTTCTTTTTTGTTTTAAAACATGTTTTATGTTTTATTGGAATAATTTATTTATTTATTTATAAAATAAAACAAACACACACATACAAGTCATGCAGAAAATAAGAAATATTAAAACACAATAACTGAGAAGCAAAATTATACAAAAGTAAAACCTATAAACTATTTAAAATATAAATATATTACTATATGTGGAGATGGAACCCCTTCCAACTATGGTTGCCCACGTACTAGAAAGGGGTTTTCATAATATTACTGTAGGAGGAAGAAGGAGAAGAAAGGGGAGGTTAAATGATTTGATGGTGAGAAGGAATGATAAAACTGTTATTTATCAAAGACTTTCTTTGTAGTGGCGAAAGTGATATTGTGGAAGGTATTCATAATGAATAATAAGACGAAATTGTCACAACCACATTTATTAAAACTTTGAGAAACTAGTTTCGGTTGTTACACCATTATCAATCTCTATCAAAGTCACGGAGAAGAAAGAGAGTTTCAGTTTGATAGAGATTGATAATGGTATAACAACCGAAACTAGTTTCTCTAAGTTTTAATAAATGTGGTTGTGACAATTTCGTTTTATTATTCATTATTTTTCAAAGAACAGAAATGTACTTTTTCTTTATCCAATTGCTGTCATTTTTCATTTTCTTGTTTATTTTACTATTGTTGAGGTATTGATTGGGAATTTAGGAAATGATTCTAGTATTTATGTACATTAGCTGTCTCCTAATTGATACAATATTTGTTTTATAGGTCTGATATTTACTTAAATTTTGTCTCAAACTGTATTGGCTGCTGACAATGTTATTGGCGTAAGGGAAAGTAGTTTTGTTCTTAATTATGTAAAGTAATTGTATTGGCATTGGCGGTTGAAATCCATTTTTTATATCACATATTTAATTTATATTCATATATCACATGTTTAATTTAAAAATTCCGCTGCAAAGCACGGGCAAAGCACTAGTAAATATAACATGATGTAGTTATATATGTATAGTAATATATAGTAGTGTAAATATAGTTATATCCTACACAACAGAGTGATGACAAGATAGATGCTAGTCAATGCAAAGGGTTCGATGAACACCAATTCCAACTAAAATATTCAACGAAGACAATTATTCCAAAGAGTAAAGCCCTTCAAAGGCCTGACAGACACGTAGTGTCCAGGCCGAAGAGTCTAGGTGAACAGTTATTTCGTAGTAGACTGAGGGTCGCTGGGACCACGATAAAGCCCTTCAAAAGGGACGAAAACACGCCTACGTGATTTACACCTGCCTGAAAAACGAGTCCCTAGTGTCAGACAGTATGTCGCCTATACGAGAACTCACCAACCTGTTCACAAAGTGTCAAAAATATTGGTGAAATCAGTTTTGGCCAGACATTCATAGGAAACAATCAGCTTTACTAAGAATTGGCAACGTTTTTTGTTTCACGCGTTGAGCCGCGTATCATTCGCCAGGTCACACACCACTGGACAGTATCAAAGAAACAGGAACGTGCGTTTCTTGGCGTGTTTTCACCTTTTATAAGACCATTGAGTTCCTTGTGAAATTTATGAAAAACTCGTTAATGAATAATAAGAGACGAAGTTGACACAACCACATTTATATTAAAAAAATAAATATATGTTTGTGACAACTTCTGATTATTCATTACGGATATCTTCCACAGTATCACCTTCGCCACCACAAAGAAAGTTTTTTTTCGGAGGATGAAGCCCACATAGGTCTGATATCTGTGCGTGGGTGATTTTTGTATATATATAGTAAATTAGTCTTCTTTTTCTTATATTTCCCCCTTCTTTTTTCTTCTTCCCCTCCTTCTTCTTCTTCTTCTCGTTTTTCCCTTCTATTTCTTCTCCTCCTCCTTCTCTTCTTCTCCCCCATCTTTTTATTTTTAAATTTCTCTCATTCTTCTTTTCCTCTCCTCCTCAAATCCCTTACTCTCCAGAGCGAAAGAGTTTTTTTTTTTTTTTGAGGATGAAGTCCACAGGTCTGAGACCTGTGCGTGGGTAATGAGTTGGATGATGGTAATTGATGAGTTGGACCTACAGTTTTAGGTCGGTTCTGAACCAAAGGGAAATGATTTTTCGTCATACTTGTAGGTTATGGACAGTTTACCAGTCAAGGAATCAATGTGGTAAACAGCTGTTTACAGAAATCAAAAACAGCTGATGTCATTTGATGATTATTACCGTACACTGTGTGGTAAAAATCATCAAATGATTATTACCGCATGCTTATGGGTGGCTACTGGCTACCATTTCACTGAAAAACCATTTGGCCGGAAGCTAGATCAGCTGATCTACAACCATTATTGCCCATTTCACCTTGAGTTTCTGTGATTTGGTGTGTTGAGGTTATGTTTGTATAACAATGATTTATAGTTTCTTATTTCAACTTATCTGCTATTTTAGACTTGTATGACGAAAAATATCGTAAGTAACTCGTCCGGGAAGATGTTTACCATACTCGTATGATAATACCGCACTCGACTTCGTCTCGTGCGTTAACTTATCATACTCATATGTTAAACACCATTTCCCGCACTTGTAACATAATATACTATTACAGCAGAGAACAGATTCTTTTTTGCTGGCCAATCCAATCTGTGACCTTTACAAAAATGGCCTAGGAGTTTCGTAGCTTATGCTTATCTGATTGAACAGATACTTGCTACGGCACTCGGCTGTCACTTCCCTCAATGTGTTAATGAGAAATGCAAACATTCCAAGCGAGAATTTATTTAATCGTTCCTATGAAAAGTGATAAACCTGCTAGACTCACTCAACTATTATTTTTTTATGGTAATGATCTACTTAATGATAATTTTTATTTTATTTTATTAATTATCATCGAAGTGTTTGATACATGAAATTGGACCACCTTGGTGAGTTGAATGGTATCATTCAATTGCACAAATTTGTTCAAATGAAAATTTTCAGAATCTGTTATATTGAGTGGGTAGAGCATGGCGTTAGGGTGGGAGGGGGTCTCGTTGAGTTAGAAAAGAGGGTTGAGTTAACCTCCGTTAAAATTTAATCGTCGTTAGTTAACCACCGTTAAAATTTAATCACAGTTAAAATTTAACCGGCGTTAAAGTTTAACCGAGCCGTTAAATTAGGTTTGCCTATGTTAAATTAAGTTAGGTTAAATTTAACGGGTTAGTTAACCGTGGTTAGTTGACCGCCGTTAAACTGCGCCATAACTGTCACTTTCCCCTACTTAAGTTGCATTTGAATACTTCACTAGAACGTATTTTCACCTGGATAATAATCGATGATTTCTCAACACAAAAGTGCAACTGTCTTTCTGTGAGGTGCCTTTTGTTCAACTTCTCCCCCCCCCCCCCCCAGCAATACTCAATACCTAACTCAATGTTGATTTCTAATGTTATAATAAATAGTTTCTAGGTAATTTGATAGGTCGTAATTTTTAAACCCTCCCTCCAACTATCTTTAGTTCAAGACTAGTTCAATAATTTCTAATGTTACAACAAATACCTTCTAGTTTAATTGATATGGCATTGTAATTTTTAATGTAACGGAACACTGTACCCAACCTACATAAACTTGGAGTTCAATAATGCTTATCATTATCAAGCCTGTGGGTGAGATAAAAATATGCACTACGTAACATTGATATACAAGTAGATAAACGAAAGTTAATGAGATCATTCCCAATAAAACTTCAATACCTAGTAAATGATGCAATAATGAAAAGAGACT
>CAOJWK010000028.1:0-95840 GCA_948455865.1 Conomelus anceps
GATGGCCCAGGAGTTTCTTAGCTTATCTCTGATTGAACAGATACCTGCTAAGGCACTCGGCTATAACTTCCCCATACAGGCAATAATACACAAGCATAAAAGTTACACGCAAAGCAAAAAATTATCTCAAAAGAAATTGATATTTCTTTAAATAAATAAAATGAAATATTTGTTTTATAAAAACTGATAATGAAAGAATATGGTATAACTGAAATATCAATTCAATAGAAAACTCATTTTTCGTATAATTATTTTATATTTCAGCTAACAGTAAACTCATCCTTCTCATATTTATTAGCAAACTATTTCTTGTACTTAGCTATAGCCTTTGACCACCCTCCGTAGGATTATTTGTAGAATTTACCTTCTTTTTTTGAAAATGTTTGCTAATTTTTTATTTTTCTTGTATTTATTCAGGTACGTTCTTGACGATCAATATACCAGCTCTGGTGGTACAAAGTTCCCAATCAAGTGGGCGCCCCCCGAGGTGCTCAACTATACACGCTTCTCATCAAAATCAGATGTCTGGGCATATGGTAAGCTCGGAAAATCACAATCATTTTAATTTAGTAGTTTAAGCAATCGATTGTATTACCACAACCTTTAAACCAAAAGTGAGATGTAAGTTAGGCCACGAGCGCAGCGAGTGTCCCAAACATTGACTTAGAGGGTAAATAAAATTGTTAAATGTACTATTTTATCTACCCTACTATAACTTACTTTCACTTACCATTTACTTGGATAACTTACTCAAACTAACATAACGTAGAATTCTTAATTGCTGACGATCTGTTGTGAGTTTGAAATCAAATTCAAACGCAATTTGATTTCGAAATTTTTAAATCAGCTAATGTCTGAGAGTTTGATCATGTTTATTTCATAACTGAATTGAATAAATTAATAGTTCTAATTGGTTTAGAGCCTTTATCGAAAAGTGGAAGCAGTTTTTCATTCATTTTCCTACAGTGACCCGAAAAAGTGGCTATTTTTGCACTAACTGTAGCACGCAAAATAGTCTATTCCTGCACCAGTGCGGGGAAGTAAATACCAGTGCACGAAAATACTTTTCCGCACTCCAGATTTGCAACCTAATAACACAAAATAGTGAGCATGTAATACGCAGGTTCCCTATTCTGCATTCAAAAATAGGTTGGCTACCCTGCTTCAGCCACACTAAAATCGATCTCACAGTCAGCTGTAGTTATTGTCGAAATCGATTTGATTTGAAGATAGTTTATGTGAGGTTATGTATGTCCTGTTTTGTTGTTTAAATTACTTTATACATTACTGTAGGAAAACTTTAATGTGTAATTCTAGCGAAAAGTATTGTTTCTGCACTCGAGCAACTATTTTTCACTCGCCTTTGACTTGTGAAAAAACTGTTCGTTGCAGAAATATCCCGCTTTTCGCTCTAGTTACACAAATAGCTATTTCCAACGACCTTATGCATGAATTAAGTTTACGATTTTTGCATTACTTTCAAGACTGTAATAATTGCGTTATAGCAGTTAAAGCATCAAACTTTTGTCTGAGTGTTATCGAACACGTGGATAGTGGACGAAGCATTAGTAAAACATAATACTCATCGTTCTTGGTTCTTTCCTTTTCCCTCATTTTCATATGCTCTATCCATTTTATCCTCTATCATCCTGACTATCTTTAGTTATTTTTCTAATATAATATGAAATAAGAGATCTTTAACGTACTACATTAACGTACTGTAGTTTTCATATAACTTGGCAGCAGTATGCTGGGTTCAGATGTAGCATGTTCCATCTGCTACACGCTGCCAAGTTATATGAATACTACTATATAATCTCTGAACCTTTAAATTCTGTATTACATATCCCTTTGAATTTGATAAGAAATACAATGTTTTACCTCTGTTGTACCGAGTGAGCAAAGAGGTACATAGCAATTTGATATCCTTGAAGTAGCCTTTTCAACGTTGCACAAAAAATATATCTTCATACTCTAAATTTATTAATATTTCATTTACTGCTAATTTTTAGCAAAACTACGATAATGATTAGGAAATAAGTTTTTCCATATCCTGCAATAACGATTAAGATATCAGACTTTTTAAAAAAACACTTTTCTGTATTGTTTTTTATATTTTCATAATATCTTTTCATAGTTTGAAGTTTCATATCTTTGAAGGTTGTTATGTATTGAAGGTTTACAGTTCATTTTAAAATTCTTTATTGCATATCTCTTTGAATTTGATAAGAAATACAATGTTTTACCTCTTTGATGTACCGAGTGAGCAAAGAGGTACATAGCAATTTGCAAAAATTTCCCTCAGTTTATTTTTCTTAAGATAGATTTTGTAATAACGTCTAATAATTAATGCAGAACCTAATTTTTCCACAAAGTTTTAATGTAATGTCATTTACCATTGAAGCTATGAAAGTTTGTAGTTATGAGTTTTTTCTTACAGGTGTGCTTATGTGGGAAGTATTTACCTGTGGTAAAATGCCATATGGCCGTTTGAAGAATACCGAAGTGGTAGATAGGGTCCAGCGAGGAATTATACTAGAGCGACCTAAAGCATGCCACAAAGAAATTTATGAGGTAAATCTTCACTTTAAAGCTTATTAATAAACTATCAATTTTGGTAGAATTTTTTCTTAATTTTGAATTGGTAATTTCTATTTTTTTAAATGAGGTATTATTTAAGTAGGGCATTTTTCTGTTTTTGCTATTCCTTATAAGTTAACTTGTTTTGTTTTATTTTTTTTTAACCATCAAAATTCATTTTTTTTTTTAATTATTTTATCATTGTCTTCAAATCCTGTTTATTTTTTATATTTTACATTACGTTTACAATGTGCATTACCTTCACTTTCTATTTTTCTAAATTTTGTTGCTGGTGTCTTTAAACCCTATTCATTATTTTACCTTCATGATTGACAAAATTTTTTTCCTTCAATAATTTTTTCTCTCGATAATATTGTTGCCTTGAATCAATACTAAAACAACTACTTGTAATTATGTATGAATTTCTTATATGGGATCAGTGTGCGTAGATCCTACATATTTCGACATTGAAATTGTCTGGAATAATTTGTTACCTTTGATAATGTATTATCTGTTTATAATAATTATTCCTTATCTTGAAAAACTGTCCAATTCTAAAAAATGGTTGAGAATCTTGTGGAAATGTTTATCATGTTACTAGTTTCCTTATAATATCTACATTTTTTATCTTGATTGTTGTTTGATGTGATTTGTTTCCTTTCATAATGGTTTCAATGTGTTTCTCATGGTAATTGTTACTTTGAAAGACGGTTCTATACTAAAAAATTGGTTATGAAAGTTGTAGAAACTCTCATACTTTTCATCTTTTTATGGATATGCTTATAACAATAACCTCAACATTTTCTACCTTTATTATTGTTAATTTTATTCCTTTGCTGATAGTTTGTTGTGTTTACTTTGTTTTCTTGATGTATTCAAAATAATTCTCTTCTAAATTTTTTAAACAATTATCTTTATTTTCATTAATATTTTGTTGAGTCTGCTTAGTTTTCTCTATGTGTTAACATTTATTATGTATTAATGTTTTCATATTCAGTTTATTGAATTGAATAAAATTATTTGAATGAATAATAAGACTCGAAGTTGTTACAACTACATTTATTGAAAACGGTGAGTTACTCGTTTCGGTTTTTACACCATTATCAATCTCCGAAAAAAATGATAATGGTGAAAAATTCCACACAATCTCACACAGTTAATGGTGTAACAACCGAAACTAGTATCTCACTTCAAGTCTTATTATTCATTATGGATATCTTCCACAATATCACCTTCGCCAGTATAAAGAAAGTAAAAGTATTCAGTCGGATCGTAATTTGAAAAAAAAATTCAATTTATTTATTTGCCAAAAGTACTTTTACAAGCAGAAAAAAATTTACACAGAATCGACGAAATACAAACATTGATTGCATAAATATTTTAATATCAAATAATGTTCTAAAACTTAGTTAAATTTAGTTATAAAAATAACAAAGTAAAAAACATGTAAAATAGGATGATAAATGAATAATTTCACGTTGACATCAAGCTAAAACATTTAGAAAACGCATTTCTACTACATACTACTACAAAAATATAATCTACAATATCATATATATTTTATATTCCAAAAGTCTTATCTACAAATATAGGAGATTGATTCACCACTAGCATTCCATGTACTAGAGTAGGTTGGTGTTTCTTTCTACATTAAAATTGTTTTTTTTTCTGTAATACAAGAGAATTCTCCCTGTCTGCCATCATTTTTCAAGAATTTATGAATCAGCTGATGAATGTTATTGGCTTTCATGTCTTCTGGAAGTAGGGTGTATATTTTTGGTATCAATCGATTGATAAAGATCCCTTTTGCAACATTAAGGATTTGCATCCATTAACTCTGAATCTCTGAAATTGATGAACAGCAGGATAGAGGAATAGCATGTTGTCTTCGTATTTCTTATTTGTGATCAAAAAAATATGTTACCTTGAAAACTTTTTCAATACTAACTTGGAAACAAGTTGGGTTTCTTTAGATGCATTATTCTATTACTATGTTGCTTTATAGCCTATAAAATAGTTAATGTCAATAATTTTTAGGTTATGAGGAAGTGCTGGTGTCACAGTCCTGATGAGCGGCCATCATTTCGCTTACTCAAGGATCAACTGACAGTTGTGTCGCAAGGCCTTCTTGCCGACTGACTCTCTCTTCTCATTTATGCGCCATGTCCCCGCTCCTCACCCTCCTGTCCGCTCTGTCGTCTGATTGCCTACTTCAACTGAAGCCAGTCAACCAGAAATCTGCTTGAAGTGGGGCTGACTAATCAGAAATCTGCTTAGACTGAGGCTGGCCAATTGGAAGGTAGCTTTGATTGAAGCCAACCAAAAAAGCAACTTGAACTGATGCCAACCAATCAGAAAGAAGCTGGAACTGTGGGGCTGACTAATCAGAAATCTGCTTAGACTGAGGCCTGCCAATTGGAAGGTAGCTTTGGTTGAAGCCAACCAATCAGAAAGCAACTTCAACTGATGCCAACCAATCAGAAGGAAGCGTGAACTGAAGTCAACGAATTGGATTCAGCTTTAACTGAAGCCAACCAATCAGAAATCTACTGAAACTGAGGCTGACCAAGTGAAAGTTTATTAGAAGGTAGAAAGGTAGAAGGTATCTTCTACTCGAGCTAACAATCTAGAGAACAGCGTGAACTGATGGCAAACAATCAGGAGGCAGTTTCAACTGATACAAACCAATCAGAAAACTGCGTGAATTGAAACAAACCACAGCAAAGCAATCAGAAAAATGTTTGAATTGAAGCAAAACAATCAGAAAAATGTTTGAATTTGAGCAAACCATTTATAATACCCTACCAATAAGAAAATCCGCTTCAATTGATGTCAAACACTCAAAAGGTAGCCTGAACCAATCACGAAGCTGCTTCAACTGAAGACGACCAATAGGAAAGCAGCTTGAGTCGAAGTAATCCAATCATAAAGCAGTTTGAACTACAGTCACCCAATCATAAAAGCAGATTTCAATGAATGTTACCAATCAGAAGACAGAAGCGCAGTGACAGTGACAACAACATTATAACTTCCTTTCTATCGCTTCCTACAATAACAAGACTGTCGACATACAGTACATGTGACCACGAACTCATGATTTGCTCGATATTTTTAAGGTAAATTCGAAAACAACGTTGAATAATGAATTATTTTTAAGGATTTGGGTAGTTGTATAAAAACTTACAAATGTGTAAATTATAGGTAATTCACCGATTTGATTGAGTGGCTTGTATTTTACAAAATTTAGTGTAATAATGAAAGTAGATTAATTAATACGTTCTCAGAAAACTACCTGATGTAGTATGTAACAGTCATGGTGTTTAGGTGATGAAAGACGTTTTTAAGAAATTGGAACACAGTGAAATCTATAAATAATGTAAGAATTTGAGTAGCTGATGTATAAATAATTATTTAGAATGCCCTATACTCAGAAATCTACCTGATGTAGTTTGTGTCAAATTAAGTAGGTACTTTATGGAAAGACGGGCCAATCAAACTTACTCCTACTCTGCTTGCTAGAGATGTTTTAGATTGATTTTTGTTGATCTAAAGAGTTTATTAGATTTTTAAGTATACAAAAACCAGCTTCATGATAGAAGTAGGTTTTAATTTGACAAAACTGTTAGTTGTCATAAAAAATTATTTGAAAGAATATTACATAAAAATACTATTTCCACATAGTAAAATTAGACTTGGTTGTAAAAAAAAAAACAACTTAATCAGGTTTAGATCCTGAAAGTGTAACAATTTAAATGTTAGTTTCTGTGATATGTTACAATGACTCATGTATTGCAAGATATCATTATTTATGTTTGAAAATTAATTGAGTATTTCAATGATGAGGAATTATTGTGAAAAATGGTATTCACAAAATTTGTCTTCTAATAATGATTCATAATGTTGTATGAAATATTGATGATGTATGGCTTACATTGACCTAGCTCTACTTGCTGGAAATTATGCCAAAAATATATTTTATCGCTTTTTTTTAGTGGATATTGACTCTATTTATTTTTAATCGACATTTAATTTCTCCGATACAACAATTTATTAAAAGTGATAAGATACAGTTGAGACTAATCTTCATCATTATTGATATAACTTTATTATTTTCACATTATACAAGGTTCTGTAGAGCTCTTTTCAAATAAATTGATAGAACAAGGAAATGCAGGGTTACACAAAAAGGAGGTTTTAGAGGTCATGAGGGAAGGAAAGGTAGTATAATGAAAAAAGAAAGAGAAAATAAATTAAAAGTTGGAAAGGAAGGCATGAAACTAAATATGATAGGTCTATTAAGAAAATTCGTGGATTGCCAACTTAGTTGGTAAGAGAATGTCTTGAAAAAAATTGTTGAAAAAATAACAATAAATTAAAAGAAAAATCTCGTTTTGGAAGAGAATAGCATTGATAAATGTTACTTTGCAAAAGTATGGTTTAGCAAAGAAATGTTTTTATAATTGATTTATTATTTAACAATATAAAAAAGAAAATTGGAAAAAGCTCTTAGCAGACTTTAACTGAAACTTCAGTAATGTTTTTCATTCGTACTTACAGAAAGTACAAAGATTTACCATCATTATTACCTTCTATAAAATAATTATGTAACGACGAGCCGGAGCTTCCGGCATAGCAGCGCCTTATCTGCGGAAAGGTTATAAATTACCTGCTACAGATGAGGCCAATACTACTAATACTGCTAGAAACTGAACCAAAAATTTATGCTAATAACAGTGCAACGCTACAAACCAAGGATGACAATACAAAACAATCCGCTTCAATTTTTTGTTAAGCTAAGCAGTTGCATCAGTTAGCAAGTGTTGCCAGCATTATTCTAGTGATCGAATCCGTAAAAGTACCTTCTATGAAATGATATATATCATTTCCAGTGGTTCGGAACCCACCTAAAACTGTAGGTCCAACTCATCAATCACCATCATCCAATCCATTACCCACGCACAGGTCTCATACCTATGTGGGCTTCATCCTCCGAAAAAACAAAATATACAGTATATATGTATATTAGATCATATATGGGAATCATCAAGAAAACTAGCTTCGGTTCAAGAAGTCTTATTGAAGATCGTATGACATACGAATCCTTTTCAATTATACGCTTTTAACTTATTTATAAACTAGCGATTCACCCGTGCGTTGCAACGGGATTTCAGATATAATAGCGGTACCCGGCGAATTCCCAAGAGACTAGCACAAACCGCATCTTCCTAGCTTTCCTAAAATGTTACTTTTTGTTTGGTTGAATTGCAATTTGAAATTTTTTTGTTTTTTTCACCAAAGAAATGATGATTAGTGATAGAATCCGTAAAAGTACCTTCTATGAAAGTACCTTCTATATATATCATTTCCGGTGGTTAGGAACCCACCTAAAACTAGGATCAAATAATAATCTGAACTTTGATTGCCCAGTCATATGTTTCTTACATGACTGCAGTGCTCCGACTACACGGTCGGCCCGTAAATCTGCAGATAGCGTAAATAACGCCGTTAAGGGCCCACCTTATGATTATAAACTGTTGACTTCTATCAACTGTTACTTTGAGGATAGATTTCTCCTTTTTGTTTCCTTCAGCGAGGACTTTTGAACTCCCAAACTTCACAGGAACCATCTTGGGACTATTCTACATTATGCCTGAATCTCTATATATAAAAATGAATGTCTGTCTGTATGACGTATGTATGTATGTATGTATGTTCCCTATAGACTTCAAAACTACTTGACAGATCGGCATGAAACTTAGGGAATATGTTGTGTGAATATTGGGGATGGTTTCTGACCATAAATTTTAATAGGGGAGCTAATAATTATTATTAATTAATCCATTTTATAGACCTAACCTACTGAACTTGCCGGCCAAACAGCTTAAAGGAACAGCTGATAGAAGTCAACCGTTTTTAATCATATGGCAGGCCCCTTAGTGGCGTTATTTACGCTGTCTTTGAACAGCAAAAGACTTTGCACTTTGCATGTAGGCTACCGTACAGTCGGGGCCTTGCAATATGGTAGGAAATATATGACTGGGTATGATGAAATGTAATTATGCCAGGTTGATGACATCTGTTAACCAATGCAGCTAGAAATTTGAAATGCAGCCTCAGCGGGAGGTGGCAAATCTATATAAATAAAATTAGAGTTTTGTCTGTACATTTATCAGAATTATATATTTTTTGGTTATTTTTACGTTTTATACATCAAATAAGCCGAAAATAGTCTAATCTCACTTTCTGTCTGTCTGTCACGGCCCCAAAGGCATTTTACGCGGCCTTCTCCTCAAAAACGAGAGCGTCGATCGGGATTTTAGTTATTGAACAGTATTGAACACATTATTGACAATGTCTTTAGCTATAAAAAACTAAATTAACTTTTTTTTAACAGAGTAATAAACGTTTAAAAACCAAGTGTTTTGCGATTTTGGATACATTTTACGCGGCCTTCTGAAAAACGAGAGCATTGATCGGGATTTAAGTTATTTATCAGTATTGAAAACCTTTTTGACAATGTCTTTAGCTATAAAAAAACTAAATTAACTTTTTTTAACAGAATAATAAACGTTTAAAAACCAAGTATTGTGCGATTTTGGATACATTTCTTCCAAGTTTTATTACCACATAAGAATAAGAACAAATCACGTAATTTATCATGATATATCAATCAGCTGTTCTCAAATATAAATGGTGGGCCCTTCGCGGCGTTATTTACGCTGTCTGCAGACTTGTGTAGTCGGAGCATTGCAGTCTTTTAGGAAACATATGTCTGGTGAATCAAAGCTCATCTTATGTTTTATCAATTATTTCTTTGTTGAAAAAAAACAAAATTTTCTAATTTAAATTTATCAAAACAAAAATTAACATTTTAGGAAGGTTCGGTTTGTGCTAGGCTCTTGGGAATTCGCCAGGTAGCACTATTATTACCACATGAGAACAACAACAAATCACGTAATTTATGATGATTTATCAATCAGCTGTTCTCAAATATTCTCTCTGATAACTGTCACTGAATTGTTTACGTCCTAAGTTGTTAACTAAGCTGCTAACAACTTCATGATCGTTGCTATCAAAAAAGCCGAAACATATTTAGTCGTATTTCTAAACATAATCCGTACGAAGGACGGGTAGCTGCTAGTATGATTATAAACTGTTGACTTCTATCAACTGTTACTTTGAGGATAGATTTCTCCTTTTTGTTTCCTTCAGCGAGGACTTTTGAACTCCCAAATTTCACAGGAACCATCTTGGGACTATTCTACATTATGCCTGAATATTTCATAAAAATCGGTTCAGTGGTTTCGGAGTTCACACACATCGCCTTTTATATAATACAGAAGAGATACCTCCATTGAAATATTATAATGTAATCTTGTTTATTTCTAGTTCTATTAATTATTTAAAAGAAAGTTCTATTAAAAATTAATTTAAAATTTAAAAACTAATAAAAATTTAAAACTAATTTAAAATTAGTTCTATTTAAAAAAAAAAAATGAAATGCCCTTTTGCATCGTAGATGTTTGAGAACTGATAATATTTAGAAGCAATGACCATCGTTTGAAGTTCAGAAATCATTGTACCTATTCAATGAAAATTCTTTTTTTTTTAATTAAAACACTAAATTGCTTGCTATCTATTCTCTTATGGATTTTTCATTATAGACATCTCGTTACTTATACAATATTTTTATTTAAAAAAATCTTGCATCTGTTCTCTTATAGAATTTTTCATTTTAGAATCTTGTTACTTGTATGAAAGTTATGAATCTATTAACTCAATCTCATTTATACAAACCCAAAACCTTCTCAATTGTAATATATTCTATTTCTCTGTCAAATATCACCAATAACTTGATTAAAAGTTGCTTACATTTTTTTAGCCGTAATCTTTATGTTAACTTGATTGTTGCATGTGCAATTCAAGTGTAGTAGACAATACACAATCAGTACTCGAATTTAGAAAAATATGTGTTTTTGTAATGAAAAACGTGATGTTGATTTTGCTTGAAGTTTGTGACATAACTGATAAATACTTGAAAAAGTTTTTAGTTGAAAAAAATAGTGTGAGTTTGGGCTGGAGAAACAGTCTTTTTCCCATTGTGAGCACAGCTCCTTTTTATATAGACATTATTGATGCCATTTTTTAGATGTTTTGACAATAAATTTTATTAGTTTGTTTGGAGTACAGTAATCAAAATATGTCTATTTACATATTTGAGGACTACGTTGTATACAAAGTCCTTGAATATACATTAAAAAAACAAACATAATGAAAGTTTTAAAGTATTAATTTTCTAAAATAATAAATATTTGGTCTCATGGGAACTCTAAAACAGGTTGAAATGCTGATTTCTTATGCTGCGTCCACACTGAGGTTACATAACACAAATTACAGTAACTTGTTTCAACAAGTTAGAATGAGTGAGACTTAATTATAATGAATGACATCCTTACGATTAAAAAAAGTTAATGAAAATATTGACAAGTTAGTTTAAAGTAACTGGAAATATACAAGTATATACAGAAACAGAATTTATTAATTTCGATTTCCTCAAAGTGCTATTAATTTATACTGAAGAAGGGTAACTATAGTCTAGTGGTTAAGGCGCCCGACCGGCTATTGGGAGGTCCGCAGTTAGATTCCCGGTGGTGGCTGATATTTTTGTACAGTAGCATTCATCGATTTCCATCAGCTATTCAATGCCCGCTATTCGATATCCGCCATTGCGGAAGTCTTCAGCATAAATTTAATAACACTTGGAGGAATTTGAAATTAATAAATTCTGTTTCTGAATATGCTGCCGTATTGAAAGCGCTGGGGTTTAAGGCCAAGACTAGAAGAAACGACTTTCAACACGATTATTTTGTATTTATGTAGAACCTTCAATCTTCAATATCAGTTTTATAAAATACAAAAAACTTCCTTTTATTTCTCGTCATGAAAATATTTCATGTAATGATAAATACTTGAAAAGTATTTTGGTAGCTAGATCATTCTGTGTATTCATATGTATTATACGTATTCACATGTATTTATGAGTAATATAAATTGAGTTATTTTTAGAGAAAATATGATTGCGTTTAAAAGTTGAAAGAATCGATTAGTCAAAAAGTTATTGTGATTTGACGTTTTTAGTTTAAAACGTTGAAAAATAAGTTTGAAAGCCAAAAGTTTTTAGGATTTACAATTGAGACCCAAACAATGTTAGGAAATCTATTGATTAGTAGAATAATAAAATTATTGTAGGTTTGTACTAGTACAGTCTAGAGGCGATATAAAGGAAATAAATAAATTGTGTTGAATATCATAATAGATTTTTAGCTTAGTATGATAATGTTAGGACGATGATATAAAATATGATGTTATTATAGTAATTCTGTAACAATAAGTATTGGTATTGATAAACGGTAATACTTGTTATCCCTGTATTAATGTAAAACTGATATAACTATATATAGTTGTGCGACATTTCATGTACCGTATCTATATTAAAAAACCGCGTTAGACTTTTATTACTGATGTCGTTATACTATGTGATGATTGTATTCTATCGAACTATATAATAATGTATGAATGTAAACGGTATTATTATAGGCAATTTTTATTATGAAAATGTATGTGTAATTGTGCTATCGCAGTTATTTAATAGCATAAAGTATGTTTCTTCGATTTGATTTTTTTATGTAGTTTATTCCTTATTCACTTCTTTTTTTCAGCTAGGAAACCAAGGATACGTCTCCTTTTTCTCTGCTAAAACCGTTTTAGGAGCAATAAGTGAGAAAAATGCAAAATGAAGTAAATTACATTTTTTGAGTAGGGGAAAAACTTTGGAAGGCACCAGGGTTTAGTTTATTATTGCTTGCATTTGTAGTAGTTGCAAAATCTTATGGAAGTTTTTATTTGTAGTTTGTAAAGCAGGGGTTAGTTTTTATTGCTGAAAACAGTGGACACTGAAAAATGCTCAAGCAATGAACCTGATAACAAGAAGCATTGTCCGAGTAATATTGTGAGGACAAAGGATCAGTCTTACTTGAATTCACTTGTAGTTTGTACATCAGGGTTCAGTTTTATTAGTATCTGTAGTTATTGCAGAATATTTTAGAAGCTTTTACTAACTTGTAGATTGTAGAAGTAGTTTGTAAATTGTTTTTCAACTGGTGGAAGTTTTTTCCTGGTTGGAATTTTCCAAAAATTCCTGGTTAGGTATTTTTACCCAACTATGAAAAAACTCCTTTGCAGACCCAGTACGAAAATTACCAACTTGAAACAAAAATATAACATCTTTCTGGGTAGTTATTGACTTTCCCTCGTAAAATGGGAAGTGATTTTAAAGCAGAGAACTGAGTATTTTTGATGGCTAAACCAAAGCAGTCACCCTTTCAAGGAGAGCCCAAACGCTCGTGTCTTATCTAACTGAACTGTTCTGACCTAATGCAGTTATTTTATTTTTGAGCTTGTCGCGGTCCACTTTTATCGTACCACTGGAATAAGACTGAGTAAAAAATTCAAATAACATGGCAAGCGTGTTAGTTGTTTAAAATCCTTTTCAAACGCAGTTCTTTGGAGCGCTTTCATAATGCAATCTACACTTGCTTCACACGTTCTAAACTTCACTAGACGAGTTTAGGAAGAGTAGATTATTGCATGAGAGCATGCGTAGTCAGGGTGGCAGGGAAATGCGCTTGCCCCCTCCCCCCCGCGGTCAATTCAGACCAACTTTATTTTTTTAAATAATTAGACTGGTAGAGGTTTTGAAAGGCCTGTCAAGTATGAGTTAAAGTTATGTACCTACAAGTGAAAACCCAGATAATATGAATATTTAGGTTGCTTTTCGTGGACCCCAAATACCATACAAACTGTACTCTATTCAAATCTAATTGAGATTGATAATGGTGTAACAACCGAAACTCTGAAATTGTCACAACCACATTTATTAAAACTTTGAGTTTCTCAAAGTTTTAATAAATGTGGTTGTGACAATTTCGTCTTATCATTCTCTATACAAGTCCTTAAGTTGCATTACTTCCGTTTTGCGACGATTAATTGGAGTGGAAATTGCCCTATCACTTTTAGTGAAAATAAACAAAAACATCAATTTTTCATTCACGAGCTCATTTGTTTTCAATTTTTCCCTCTCACTTCTATCAAACATGCCAATTTTGCCCCCCCCCCCTGACAGTCAATTGCCATTATTGTTACTGCTAAACTTTCAATTTCAAAATTGCTTAGAACATTTTCTATCAAGAACAATGGGAACTTGGTCCTTCAATACATTGTTTAGGTGACTTAAAAATAACACGGATTTTAACAAATTTTATCAACATGTAAGAAGCTCTCATAAAAGGCGTACTAGACAACCATATGCACGACTCCATTGAGCATGAGGATTTAGGACCCTCCCAATTTTACTGCCAAAGAAGACAAAAGGTTTGGTTCAAAAGCCGTAATTTCTCATCGCTTATTGATTTGATTTTATTTCTTCAAACTCATTTTAATGGATTTTATTTGAAAAAAAAATATGAAAAATCCCACGCTAAAAATTGTGAAATTGACTATTGGATTCTAGTGATTTTGGCTCTTAAGAGTGCTTAGTTGGATAAGCGAAAATGCATTGTGTAGTTTATATACCCTATCTATCATTAATTATTGCAAAAAGTGGGTTTGTTCAACACATGATTCAATTTAAGTTATTATATATGAGAGACCTAAGTGTCAAGAATAAGGATATCATAGCTGATCCAACTAAAAGGGTTGCCGGTTTTAGCCTGGAGAGAAGGGAGTGGGCCATCTTGAACCGACTAAGAAGTGACTGTGCCAGGACTGCAGCAAATAAGTGTAAGTGGGGATACATAGACACCCCGTACTGTGACTGTGGCAATGATGTTCAAACCACCCAACACCTGATTAATGAATGTCCAGTACATAAATTCGATGGAGGGATTGAAGATTTGAATGTTTTGACAACTGAAGCCAGTGAATGGCTCAGGCAACTTAATGTAAATCTATGACCATTTATGCATGTAAAATTTGTGTTTGAATGTGTTTTATCATGCTGACGTGCCATACGCATATATATATATATATGAATAATGAATTTTATTTCCAACCTTAAAAAACATATAATACAAATTTTGCAAAATGGAGATAATTGATAAATCTCATTGGAAATTGCTGTAAAACATATATTTTTAAGACTTGACATTTGAAATTTTCCTTGGGGAGAGCCCCCGGACCCTTCATACTTTGTCATTATCATTGCAAACTATTTATGATCATATAAAAAAATGTCACTTCTTCCTTAAAAGCAATTGAATTTTATAAAAGGTAAATCATCATTACTTTAAATGATAATACAAGCAATTGTAGTTTTGCCTTCAAAAATGTTATGCATATGCATCGGTCTTGGAATGCTGAAATAATGCATTCTTTGTCGAGAATGTTCAAATAATAACTAAATAAACACACTATAATCACACATATATATTGTTTATTACCAAAAAATCAGTCCAAATACTCATTTTTGAGAGGCTAAAATGTAATAATGAACAGTGGCGCACCGAAGGGGGGTGTTTTGGGTGCTCAAGCACACCCCCTCCCCCTGAAGCCAATTTCTGTTCAAAGATTTAAATAAAATACGTACTTGAAAAACTCGAAGTTTAAAGGAATAGAAAGTTGAGTGATTCTCAAGTTTAATTTAAAATTAAAAATATATTCTCTAATCTGATTCATGAATTCAGTATTGTTCAAATGGTAATGTTCTATCCTTATTAATCGTAATGCAGTGTTGCCAATCGCACTTTCAAAGAAAACAGATTAAATGGAAAGGCAAGTTTAAATATCCACAGAGAAATAGAAGTTGACCTGGACCTGGTTATCAACGTTCTCTTAAGCAGAAGACCAAAAAATTGAATTTAGTTTTGTGAAAACTCGTACTCTCTAAGTTTTCACAGTAATCTTCACAATGCAGCAATGCAAGTAATTTTTAAAACATGCATGCATGAAAATCACAATATTGATAAAATTCAACATTTATTAATCAAGCTGGCTTTTTTGTTATTCTATTAATCTGCTCTGTTATTACTTGAAGCTTGCCAAAGAACACGAATAGCATCGTTTTGAGTCGATTATTTTTCAAGGATTTTTGAGGGAGTTTTATAAAGGACTGCTTGACAAACTACCTGCAGCTACCGTTGTAGCACTTTGCAGTAACTACAAGTAGCCTACACATACTATTACGAGGTGGAACTACCCGTAAGGGTCTCCCAATAAAAGTCATACGCTTCTTATTATTTTTACTATTAATTTGAACTTTGTTGGGAAACAGGTCACATGACTCCCCTCCTCTGGGGGGAAACACACTGACAACTCCAATAGTTTTCACTTCCAGCTCCCCCCCCCCTTGGTCATTTCTGGATGCGCCCCTACACAGCACAAGGATGTCCTCAAGATATCCCAAGAATATCCCACAAGAATATTGAGAATATCCTCAGGACATCCCATTATATCCTAAATAAGCCCCAGGGATATCCTAGGGATAACTGAATGTCCGCCCAAATCCCGTGAAGGATATCCAGGGGATATGCATAGGATGTCCTGGGGATGAAATATCCCACCATGGGATTTTCTAGTGGATATCCTCAGAATATTCCTAGAATATCCCACTTCAAGTTTCCAGGGATATCCCAGACAGAATATCCTCTGGATATCCCATTATATCCTAAATAAATCCCAGGGATATCCTAGGGATAACTGAATGTCCGCCCAAATCCCGTGAAGGATATCCAGGGGATATGCATAGGATATCCTGGGGATGAAATATCCCACCCCAGGATTTTCTAGTGGATATCTTCAGAATATTCCACTTTGAGTTTACAAGGATATCCCAAATAAAACCCAGGGACATCATAGGGATAAGGGAAAAGCTGTCCAAATCCCACAGAGGAGATCCTGAGGATATGTATAGGATATTCTTTCCCTATCCTATTATTATTAGAGGTGTGATATTAAGCTGGTAAAAACAGTTACTACACTGTGATCTTAATCAACAGGCTGAGATTTGATACTTTATTAAGGTAAATAATTAAAGTAAATTGAATAGTTTGTGCATTAGTGACACCCCCATCTAACAGCTACAAAAATCCCAGTGAGAGGTACAAAATTCGGTAACTTTGATCTGTTATTTTAGGCTGGAGGATTCTAGGATCATAGAAAAAGCGTCTTTAAATACTCCAAGAATAGGAAAATTATCAACTTTGTTAGTTAAAATATTTATACTTTAAATATTACAAGGGATATTTAATAAATATTGTGAAATTGCATATCAATTGATAAAATGTGATGGTAGTTACCAGAACTTCCAACAGATTGCGGTAGGATAAGGTAGCCTAGTGCGGGGGTGGCTTCACCCCCAAAAGTATGTTAACCGCTATTATCTCGAAAGGGATGAGTTTTTCGAGACAAAATGTTCAATTCAATCTTAATGAGAATAAAATTCCCTACAAAATGAGTGTTCATACTTAATTATATGATTAGTAGCTCCGAAGTTAGGTTAGGAGAGAGAGAGAAAGAGAGGGAATGAGTGAGTTTGAGAGAGTGAATAATATATCTTATAAGTTCTATTACTAGTGAATCATTTCAATAATGAATATCATTGAAATTTAATACACATTTGAATTTAAACTCATGTGAAAGCAAAGTAATTGAAAGTGCTAGAATTGCTAGAAGGCAGAATTGTAACATCCTCAATGCCAATTCTAATACCAACTAGTCAACCCTAAGGAATTATAAATAGTAGGCTATACCTAAGTAATTATGCATTTGAGATTTAACTTGTTAAGCATAAGCCAAGATTTAATTGAATGTGGTAGGATTACATGAAAGCAGAATAGGAATGACCTCAATAACATAAAATTAATGATGACACATTGCAACAACATCACATTTTATTCATCCTGAGATATTGCCAAGATAAAATATTTTAGGATGTAATCTTCCTCATATCCCTGAATATAAGGGAGTATTTCAGGATTGAAAGGTATTATATTCCTGTATAAAATATCCTGGGTTTACCCCAGAATATCAAATCCCTGATATAACATTCTAGAAAGATTCAGATATATTTCATTCTAGTATATATGATATCCTGGGATCTCCCTCAGATATATCATCCCAGCATATAATATCCTGGGATCTCCCCAAGATATATCATCCCAGCATGTGATATTCTGGGATATCACCGGGATATATCATCCCAGTATGTGATATCCTGGGGTATCCCCAGGATATCATATCCCATATGTAATATCCTTCGGAGATCCCAGTGACATTCCAATATCCCGGGATCTTTATGGGACATATGGGAACTGGTCAGGATATCCTGAGGATATTTTGTGCTGTGTGGGCCACTGATAATGAAAACACTTCATGGAAAGTAGTTGCAGTGACCTGATGATTATTATTACTTCGTTGAGTTCGTTCAAACATTTGTTCCAAGATGATCTACGGAAATCCATTGGTTAATGTTTTTTTGTCAATAGTGAATTCAGGTGACTTTTTGATTTTGTTCGGACACAAAGTTGTTTACATTCAATTTGCTGTAGCCTACAGTGTAGTACAGATCGTCTAGAAGTCTAGAATATTGTGAAATCCTGCTATCGCTTTTCTTGATGACTTGTCTCGTCTTGAACTCCTCAACGAACTTTATTCATCATAAGCATTACAATATGATTAGTCGCTGATCAGTCATCTAGGAACGAATGTTTGGTTAAATTAATCATTCGGTCACTGAATAACTACTTTCCATTGCCTATATAAAACACAATCATCAATAATTATTACCAACCTAATGATTCAAAAACAAAATAAATGTTGGATCATATTATCATCCGCTATTCTGTAGCTTAGAAACATACTAAGCTAATTAGGAGAGAGAGCAGAGAGGTATAAAACATTATTGTAATCGTCTCCCTGGTCAATTTGAAAAAGCCGCTTGAACCAAAGCTGGACTTGAGGCTCCCAGAACACACAAATCAAATCTCGGTACGACAAGCAACGCAGCTTGTGGTGAAAAGTGGAAGCTATACCCAATGTTTGAATCCAATTTTGAAGATTTCGGTACTTCTGATGAACTTTAATTTATTCTGAAGCTTTTAGAACGTTTCAAGGTCTCAAAATAGACACATTCATGCAAAATAAACTGAGGAATCGAATAAAAATAGTTTCTTTTACGTAACTGCAGTAAATTTTGCGAAAAATTTGAAAATACAGCAATCCTAAAGTGATTTTTTCAGTTTTTCGATTTTATCTCGAAAACTATTTGAAATAAAAAATTTAAACATATTTTAAACGATTCTTCAGATTTTTCTGCATATGACAACACATTTTTTCAGTCTTAAGTACCTTTATTAAGCTCAGAAAAAAATTAAATAAATCAGTGATTTTTACAACTTTGACGTCCTGCATTTTTTTAACGGCGCGTTTCCCGATATTGGTTTATCAGACGTTCCTATCCTAGATTTTGATAAAGAATCACCTCTCCAAAGGATATTGTAATATCTCAAAATTGGGGAAAAAATTTAAGTTTTATTTTTTATCTCGAAAACCTTGAGAGCTATTTAAATAAAAATGATTTCATTCGATTTCCCACCAAATTTCTTATTAAAAATGATTACTTTCAACACTTGAAACGTCTCACAGTTTTCAGGATAATCGAAATTCTTTTTTATTGTGATTGTGCATCTCTGGAGATTATCAATTATTTTGAATCTTGTAGGACGTTTCAAGATGTGAAAGTGTTATCAAATCTGTGGAATGAATTGGAGAATCGAATAAAAATAGTTTCAAGTGCGTAAATGTAGTAGTTTTTGAGATTAAGTTGCGCAACTGCAAAACAAAGCCATGATTTTCAATGCGCATTTAAGGATTTTTTGGAGATATTTCAAAAACTAAAGTAGATACATGCTTGAAACACGTTTCAATCGATTCATCAGCTTATTTTGCATGTGCCAACATATATGTTCAACCATAAAACGCTCTTATTATCTCAGAAAAAATGAAAATCACAAAAATATTGAATCTTTGATAATTTTTTACTCAATAACTGTTCATTTCCGGATACTGGTTCATCAGACGTTCCTATCTTCCTTTTTTGTGTAGAATCTCGTAATATTTTTTATTTTTCAATATCTCGCAAATTTTTTTTTCAAAAAACTGCAGTGTGCTAACTTTGACATTTTAGTATGCAAATTAGCTATCGAAATAGTATCGACTAGTCGACTATGCTTAGTCGACCATAAATCGATAGTAGAGTATCGACATCTCAATATCAAGCGGTAATTTTGAATTTCTATGATTTGAGCGGCGTTTTTATCGATGCATTTGCATGTGGCATTTCCAATAGATTCGAATTCATATTTTCGATTCATTTTTCATGATTTCACATGAGAATTTCACCAACCATTGGAGAAATCCTGCTTGAAACGATCAAAAGCGGCATCTTACGGTATATTTTGGATCTTCTTACCAATAAGATTCCTCAATAAAGCAATCCATTTATTCTTACTGATTAGGAAGGTTAAGGGGAATAAAACATATAACACAGCCATTTTATTACTTGAATAACTTTTATTCTAAGACAGTCATAATCATAGAAATCAATAATAATAATAATAATATACTTCACAGTTTTTCAATAGATGCTAGGCAATTTACAATTTCAAGTTCTACGAAAAATCATTTACCCAATATAGAACTTTTTATTAAAAAATATCACTTCGCTATTTACAGAAAACAATTATAGGTTATTAATCCCTAAATAATAATTATTGGTTGTATACATAATAGAGAAAAAGTGACAAACTATCAATAAAAAACAAACATAAGCATACAAGCAAAATTATAGGAATACAATAGTTGAACATTCTATCAACATAGCGCTAACCATCGAAAAATATTTCAAACCACAAAATCAAACAAGTTGCAATAATGATAGAAAATATTATGCACCTTACATTCAAGGTAGTATTATACTGTAATTTATAAATGGATTGAAATAATACTGTAGAACGTCGATAACTCTAACCTCAATTATTACTTGAATTTTTTATAATCTTGTTTTAAAATCCGCTTGAAAGCGAAAAGTTATCGAGGTTCAACTTTGTATGTATATTGCTGAAAAAGTAATGCTTGATGTTTACCAATTATCTGAGGTATTAAGCATAGAAAATTATGGAATATCAACAAATTCATTCTCTTCAATTATAATCAAAATATTATTTAAGCGAACAGTGATTAAAATGAACATTTTCTAAATGAGTCACTCTTGTGATTCAAAAATACAAATTTTAAAAGAAATAATTATTTGTCGCCCATTGAACTCGACTAAGTGAGTTAATTAAAGCAAGTGTTCAACGACAGTCAAATTCCTTTTGAGCTGTACAATTATTGAAATAAACTCCAATAAAAGTTTCAAATTTCAAATGCTGTGCTTATTAAAAAACTGTTCAGTTACCCAAGTAATATAATATTCTAAAAAATCTGGAATACTATCGAATAAATCAATTTTACTATATTTTATACATTAAATCTATTTCAGTTCATTACACAATCGCATAGAATTTTTATACAAAACTGTTAGATAAATATATTTTCAACAGCTTTTAAAACTATTTAAATAATTTACAGAAGAAGCAAGAAGAAAGTTATTGTTTGCCCATTTCTTACAGAAAGTGTAAAAAAACGGAAGTTTTTTCTTAAATGATTGTTTTAAAAGCGTTTATCAAGTATAACAGAGCATTAACAACTAATTTTGCAGACAGGGATAACTAAATACGACACTACTTGGAAATGTATCTCAAATTATCACAATTAGCAACAAATTAATAAATTCCTCTTCTTTCAGGTAAGAACAAGATGCTCAGTATTAGATATATATTTTAAATAATTACAAAAAATAATCTCAAACAAATTCTACAACAAATTATAAAAATCCATTATGATTAGGCAGTTTGCACACGAGCGTTCGATAAGCGTCAAAGGTTTGATGAATAAATGACCGCCCCATTGGCTGTCATTTGTTTAAATATTTAAATACATACATGAAAAAGCTCACAGACATAAACAGAAAGTCCATCAATAGCTTTATTGACATTTTACTTTAGCACTATCCAAACAAAAGAAAAAGAAATAACAAATACATCACTTCATTAGATCAGAAAAACTAAAACAAAAAATAATAAGATTAGAACCTGGCCACTCTATGCCTCCGCTTGCTCTTAATGCATGATGCTGTAGGGCAGCCTGAGACAAAGAGTGGCCAGGTTGGAATTAGCGATGACAATACCATAGTTTTGCTCTATCTCTGTATTGAAAGTTCTGGCTCAACCAATGACAGCCATTTATTTATTCATGCCACTTGCTGAAAGCTTCATGAGCGGACTGCCCAATACTACCAAGAATTTAGAGGTAGAAGAAAAACAAGATGAATTTATCTACCTTAAAATAATAAATGATGAGATAATGACGTAAAATGATTACGGGCTACGATTATGATTATGAAAAATATAGTTTTCATGGAGAATTTCTTATTTACATACATTTTTACGGTAATTTATGACGTTTCTAAATGTGATAATATCAAAATACATTTTTTAAATTTGAATCTCAGAAAATTGGAAGCTATAATTGAAACATAATTTAAAATTGTTGTCACAAGTTGAAATTTCAAATGAATATTTAAATCAAACATTTCAATAACTTCGTTACACATAAAATTAATAGTTGAACGAAGAAACATTACGATATTGAACCCTGTACAATATAATGTAATAAAAATCAGAAAATTTAAATCACTCACTTTTTCAGTAAATTCACTTAAATGTACACAGCAATAATTACCATTACAATGCTGTTTTTAACAATAAATATAATTCTTCATTAGATTTGAACATTTAAAAACATATTTTCTCAATATCAATTTTATTGTTTCAGTAATCCATTTTTTAAACTATTCAAACTTTTTACAATATAAATTATCTCTATATAATAAAAACATCAATATATAATTAATTGATCTTCAGATTAAATTAGTAGAACTGTTTATATAATTATATAAAAGGTAAACTGAATTGGATGAGTATTGCAAGAGAAAAAAATTATTGACCAATTAAATATTAAATTCTCAATCTAGCAATGAAAAAACAGTCTCATAAATATTTACAATTTAAAACGAAATGCTATTACGGGTAGTAATTATAATTACATACAATAATAAAAATGAAAAAGTTCATAGCTTAATTTACATAGACAGAGATATATTATAATATTTTGAAATATTATGGACGATGTTCTCAATTTACAATTTTTATATTGATCTAAAGAAAAAACTTTGAATGAACCATACAATTATTATCAAATTTAGCATAAACTCTCGTTTAAAAATGATTTTAAATTAAAAACCGATTTAAAAATGATAAAAATGAATTGTGAATAACAAAAAGTAGCTTGTAAGTGGATTCATAAAGCATACAATATTTAGTTATTCAGGTTATAACAAGGATATTACGTTATTTTGGATTCTCCAGTTTGAATTTTGGGAAGAAAGCAATTTTGGCACAGAATATGTACTAAATAGTAACTTCTGTGGGTTTGAGATGGAAAGCACGTCTTTTCCCTACATTTATTTGCATCAATTTATTATAGATAAAGAAATGACACAATTCACTATCTTTTCCAAACATTTTTTTCTAAATTTGTTTGTCAGGTTAGATTAGGCCTTACATAAGGCCATGACAGGCTTTATGTAAAACCATAGATAATACACGGAATAAAATGTTATTAATACATCTATGTCTAGGAATAGGCCTTCCAGCTGGTTACCAGTTTCATGGTATTAATATAAGATAATTATTTTCAACAGTGGTAAAAGCATATCAGATTGGGTTCCAGCAATTTTTCATTGTTTTTGGAAAATTTGAATTTTATACAAGTAACTTGATTCAATCAATGCGAACAAGTATTTTCCTGCTCTCAATATATTTAAGTTTACTCTCAAAGTATGCATTCTTATTGAATACTGTACTTGAAAGCAGTATTTATGAATTTTAAAAGTTGTTTTTAAATTTCGTTTACATGTTCTATTCGTGAATTTGAACAGATTTTGATCAAATACTAAATAGAAAAAAATAGATGAATAATATTTTTTTATTTTACATTACTTCTTGCATGTTTGATCTTGATAAGGTTTTGATCAAGCTGGATAATTGTCAGTGAATTACGTGAGAAAATACCTATTGTTTTTGAATTTATAAAATACATTTTGTATCCATGAACTTGAATAGTTTTTGATCAAACCCTCAATAATTGGAGAAAATTGATGTTAATTATTTTTTAATTTTAAATGGCTTTTGCACGTATGATCTCAAGTTTTTGAACACACTAAATATTGAGAAATGTAAGATAATAAAAATAAGGAATATGTAACTGTTCAACAAAGCAGGTAAACAGGTAGAACACTATATCAAATGAAATTTAGGATTGGATTCAACGTTTTTGAGTGATTTTGGATGAGGATAATGAGTTTAAAACTAGTTCCTTATAAGTTTGTACCACCGTTCAGCATTCATTTTGACCTGCTTTTCATTTAAGTAAATCAATACAGGAAGTTCAATTAATTTTTTGAAACTTATACAACAAATTCTTCAAATTACAGCAGTTATTAACAGAAAACATAACATATCCAAAATCAAATATTACAATGAAATTTTTATTGTTTTCTTATGACCCCAATAGAGGGCACTTTCATGCGTATTAGGAGTACGATTAAGAAGAGAGTATATATTTTATGTAACTTTTAAATTTTTTATGTAAATGGTGAAGTGGTGATGTTGATTCAATGAAATGACTGTGATGACGGTCTGCATTGTATTCATACTGATAAAGCACAATCGTTTCAAAAATTACACACAAAATTTACAAAAAGCAAACTTCAAAAATTTCTCACCATAAAATTGCTACAAACAAAAAAATTAATATAATAGAAATAGAACTAAAGCAATACTTAATACGATAAATATAAAACTTAATAATTTTTCGATAGACAAAAACGTTGGTAGTACATAATTAATAAACTTCCATTGTTTACTCAATCATTTTTATAATGTTTACAAACAAAATCTGTGTTGTCTATATAGTCAAGTCCAATATAAAAAAAATACTTGTAAATGACTTTAAACCCGATCAGCGTTAACAATAATAATTAATAGTCGCTATATATAATATATTCATCCTCATCTCATTTATATTTATAAATATATACATCAACATATACATACAGACATAAACAAATATATTTATAATGGGCCAGTGCACGGGTATGTATAGTCAGTTAAAACACCACATATTTACGCGAATACACGGGGATTTACACTCACTGACCACATTTATATTGAAAAATATTTTCAATGATTAAACAATTTCAAGATGACCCCACAAGCATGGTGGTAGGAATAATCAATCAATTAATCATTAATTATACTTAGCAGCGAGAATTTTTCAAATTTTAGGTCCGTGCCTAAGTTGATCGAGAGCTGTTTTTCGGGACACTGATTATTATCACGTTGTCTATTGAAATTAACACACAATTTTTGAACTTTGAATGTTTTTTGTGTTGGTTTGGTTGGGATTTCAAGTTATCCAGCTGCTGGGCCTTAATACACACACACTGGGGCGCTTCTAATCGATTCTCGCATCCACTTTTGGCTGATGATAGAAGAACTGAGTCAACTCGAAACGCGGCTTGTATTACAGGATACAACAGGAGGCTGAACAGCAGCTACTTCCCCCACCCTTGCTCTTTTGCCTTTGGTCTGAAAAGAGAAGAAACAAAAAAAATAAAAATTATTCATCTATATTGTATTGTCAGTTAACGAATCAATTCTAACTCTTCAAAATTTAATAAAAAAGAACCCCTTATGCCAGCAGAGCATAGTCCTCTGCGCAGATAGATAGATAGATTAGATAGATAGATAGATAGATATTTGTTGATTGCCACTAGGCTTTTCGCCTATATTGACACAATACATATTAAATATACAAATGCAGATCAAAATAATAATAAAAATAAAACAAAACAAAATAAAAAAGATACATGTAACATAAAAAACAAAATAATAAAACTTGTTGTATACATAAACTACCGCTGCAAAATTGAATTGGCCTTGAAAAAATTATAGCTCCTCATTCAGAAAATTGAAAAGTCTGTATTTAAATGTTTTATAAGAAGGTGAAAATACAATATTCAATGGTAAGAGGTTCCAAAGTCTTGAGGCTGTAGCAGTGAAGGACTGATTGTACATGACTGTACGTAGATTTGGAATCTGAAGGAAGAATTCATGTTGCCGTGTGACCCTTGAATGAATGTTTGCAGATGAGAGTTGCAAAACATTCAACATGATGGAATATCACGCAAAAATCAAATATAAAAGATGATGGATGATAATATGAAAAATGAGAAAGATGAAAGTAGAGAAAATTTGCAATGAGAGAAAAAATAATGGAAAGTAAAGAGACTTGTCTACATAATATATTAAGAAAACTTTTTATCGATCAGTTTTATCGATCTTTTTAAGCGATCAGTTTCAACAGTTTTCTTCAATTTTATCAACAAAATATCCACTTTTCTATTACATTATTTTCTATACCTCTTATAATTGTATATACTTGTATTTTCAATAAATTTTGATGAAATAAGGTTTATTAACTTTGGGAAATAATTATTATCATTCTATATTGTCAAGAGAAATCTCAAAATAGGTTCTCCTACATTTAATTATCAATTTTTCAAATTATAATATTGCATTTCAAAGTGAAATTTCTTGTTAAACTTGGACATACCTAAAATTTAGATTTTTCCGTTAAAAAATTGTAAAGAAAGCATTAGTGGGCTGTGCCTGTTGTATCTTTACTTAATTGTGTTTTTGTAAGAAATGAATAAATGAATAGTAATAATAATAACAATAATAATAATAATAACAATAATAATAATAATAATACATTAATAATGACCGAGTAGGTCAATAGAGAATATTAACTTTTCATGTGAAATTCAACGACTTGCAGTCAAATATTTGTTAAGAATAAGTATAACTCACTTAATCTGGCCGAGCGCTTTCGAATCTATGAGATCCATCTCTAATCAGATGGATCTCATAGATTCGAAAGCGCTCGGCCAGATTAAGTGAGTTATACTTATTCTTAACAAATTTTTGACTGCAAGTCGTTAAATTTCACATGAAAAGTTAATATTAACAACGCAGTTCGTCATGGAACAAGAAATCCAGGAATTCAATAGAGAATTTGGGCAAAACTACGTAAACGATAAAGCTGCTAACCTGAACACTGCCTGTAAATGCCTGGTCAACAGCTTCTTGCATTTAGAGCAAACAAATGCATATAATGTACAGGTTAGCATTAGCGTTATCAAAAACGCAGTTTTGTTCAAAGAGCATATACTTTAGATGTGATTATCAAGAATTGATAAATGATAGTCGAACTTAAAAATGAATGTTTATTTACAATTTCCAGAAGTCACACTTCCACAACTTAATAATGGCGACTGAAACAGTAAAAACAAGGCGCGTGTTTTCGTCTTCTCTGCTATGCCTCGTAATAGGAATACTAATAGAATTTTCAAGAATCTATCATCAAGCATAAAAGGAATTTCAAATTTGTAAAACAATAAATTATCTCATTACCTTGGAATATGTCATCTTCTGTTTATCCAAGATATGGCCTTTGTAAAACTAGATATACCAAGAATGGATTACATTGCGCTTTAAGGAAAGTCTTGTCTTTCAGATGCATATACCCACGCTAGGAGGAATTAGGATTATATCATGCCAGATTTAAGAATTAAGCCAATAAGGCCAATAATTGAGACATATATTTCTTTCTATTTAATACTTTCTATACCACCTTTCTCTAAATCAAGGGCGGTCCCAGAGGGGGGCCATGAATCGTAAATTTACTTGAGAAGGGGTAGGAAAGAAGGGGGCAATGTCACAAAAAATCAAAATCCAATTTGCGACCCCCTCAGACTTCCCAACTTGGACAGCTCTTGCTCTTAATATCAATTCCTTTTTCACGTGTGTGATTTTTTATTTGTGTAATGATGAAATTTTCCTCAATTTTGGCCTCGTTGTTTATAATTTCTCAATACTGTAATAGAAAGACAAATAAAGTAATAGAAAGTTAAAAAAAATTATCTAAAAAATAATGAGCTGGCAAGTTTTAGCGGTCAAAAAGTCATAGCTTGTAAGGCTGTACAAAACACAAATGAGGCTCATGTGACATGGTGCCATAAGCTAACTAAATAATTAACATCTACAGTAAAACCTCCCTTATCAGACATATGAGGGTGCTTGCATAGCATCAGCCTACTCAATGATAATCACCATCGCGCAATCAAACACATGCTGTGGAATGGTGGTGTTCACGCTTCAATCTGCTATACACCATTCCACAGAATGTGCTTGATTTTGCAATGGTGACTACCATCGAGTATAGGTGCTCCACTTTGCAAGCCTAATATCCGAAACCTTCAAAATCCGGGGTATAAAAGCATACAAATAATCTGTTAAATCAGAGATAAGCTACGAAACTCCTGGGCGCTCTTTGTAAGGGCGACCGATTGAATTGGCCAGCAAAAACTCTGCTGCAAAATCATTTCCCGGTGGTTCGGAGCCCACCTAAAACTGTAGGTATAACCCATCAATCACCATCATACAATTCATTACCCAAGCACAGGTCTCAGACCTATGTGGGCTTCATCCTCCGAAAAAAAATTTCGATCCAATAATGTGTACACTGTAAAGTATTCCATAGAATATTCATTAACAATTTTTTAAACATTTTATCCGGATAATCCGGCGTTACAATAGTCCGGATAAGGGAGGTTTTACTGTATTAATAATAAAATCAAAACAGCTGAGAAATGAATACACTTTTTATTCGGCAAATGAGACTTAAAATTTAGCATTGAGATTGTATGTTCCATTCGAGGATGTGCGATCGTTTGAAATTTTAGTTGATTTTCAATCCCAAAATGAATGTTTCATTTGATAAAAAGCAATTATTTCAATTCCAATTGGTTTTCAGTCACGAAATTTGAGATAGGAGATTTCTTAACAGCTGTGAGGCTTTTCTGGTTTTAGATTCCATTAGCGAATGAGCGATTAGATGGTTTTCAAGCACAAAATATGTGATGGCAGGTGTAGAATCTTGATGTTTATCTAGTTTAATTTTCCATGTGAACATTATTTGAAATTTATTGGTTTCAATCATAAAATGACTGTTCCATTTGATGACTAGCAATTATTTGAAAATTCATAAAATTATAAATTGAAGGCTTCTGTATAATCTTGAGGCTACAGGCTTGAGACCTGGATTTAGTCCCATGTACGAATTACAATTATTTGAACTTTCAGAAATAAATTAAGAATTGAAGGTTTCTGAATAATCGTGAAGTTTATCTGGTTGTAGTTCCATATGTTAGTAAACAAGTACTTGAAATTTTGTTTGATTTTCAGTCACAAAATTAAAGACAATTCCTAAACAACTATGAGGCTTGTCTGGTTTAATTTACATGTGTGAATGATAAATTATTTTAAATTTCAGCAGGTTTTGTATTACAAAATGAAAGAGGAGAGGTTTCTGAATGATCTTGAGGCTTGTCTAGTTTCAGTTCCATGTTCGAATGAGCAATTATTTTGCATTTTAGTCACAAAATAAGAGACGTGAGGTATTTGAATAATCTTGAGGCTTGTCTGATTCAGTTTCCACGAGCTACTTTTCGAATTGGAGAGGTTCACTCATCAATAAACTCTTGAATCCAGAGCCAGTGTCCACTGGCTGTTCGCTCACCTTGAGAGTTCGGCTCGGGCAGGTTCTCCCTGGGCACGAGATGCATGACAGTGGTTCGCCCGAACTGCAGGCCCAGTGCGCCCAGCGTCACATTGCTGTGCAGAAAACGGCCCTGGTAGATCAGTCGTAAAATTTCCGCCTTGGCTACCGCCTCATCCGACCAGTCTACAAAAAAAATTAAACACAGTTAAAACAAGCTACAATGAATTAAAAATGTTCATTGCCAGAGATTAATGATAAATGCATTATTAAAAAACGGTTTATGGACACAGATTACTGTACGTGATTCTTAGGGCGCCGGCCACCAAAGCTGTGAAAACCAAAAGCTTTGAAATATCATGCCACTCTATTGGTAATTAAATTCCAAGCTCTACTAAATCATTTTTCTTCTTTTAGTTTTTTTCTCTTTCAGTTCTATAGTACCGTACCTTAACTATCTTTCATCTTTCCTCTTACATCGTCTTTTCTAATCTTATTGCTTGTTTTAGTTTTTCTGATCTAGTGAAGTGATGTATTTCTTTTTTCTTTTTCTTTTCTTTGTTTTGTTAAAGCAGAATTTCAATAAGGCTCTTTAATGGACTTTCTGTTTGTCTGTGAGCTTTTTCATGTATGTATTAAATAAATAAATAAATAACGTATACCGCCAATGTTGAAACGTGTAACCGGAAATGGAAGCAAGCATGGCTCCCTATTGCTTGGATCTGTAGATATCCGCGGGTATATTACCGCGAATTTCAAACTAAGTAGATCAAATTCTTGGATTTCTTGTTCAATGACGATCTACGTTGTTAATATTGACTTTAATTGTAAAATTAACGACTTGCAGTAAATTTTAATTGTGAATAAATAATATTTCTACTCACTCAGGCCAAACATTTTCGAGTCATGGAGACTCATCATCAAAGCGTCCTAGATCGGTGATGGTTTTTTGGTTAGAAGAAGAAATTCTTCTAACCAAAAAACCAACATCACCCATCTAGGACGCCTTGTAGATGAGTCTCCATGTCTCGTAAACGTTTGGCCTGAGTAGAATCATTATTTATTCACAATTATTAAAATTGACTGCAAGTTATTAAATTTACAATAAAAGTCACCAAGTAGATCACTTTACAAGATTTCTTGTCAGTTCAAATGTAACAATTTGCTTTTCAGAATGATTTTTTGAAAACATATATCAAGATTTATCAGTCGTACCACTAATTATGACTTTAACCTACAACGAGGTGTAGAGTGGCGGCCATATTTAAAGATGGCGTAGAGAGTTCATGTCATATAATAGTAGCTGTCATATGTACTGGTGACATTGGGGAATTTTCATATTAATTGAGCATCAATTATGAATGTAGATTGTAGGAGTATTAGGAAACCATGGGTAGGGTGGGGAGAAACGAAAATTTACAAAAACGATACATATAACAGCTACAACATTGGTGTATATCTATAGTGAAGTAAAGCGTTTCCCCCTTTCAAGAGGGGCAACGAGTAAAGACGATGGAAGTCGCCAGATAGCAGCACCATTTCGGTTACACTTTTATGACTTTAACCCCCTCTACTTCCTTATACCTCCATGGACCCATGGTTACTTGGCTACTCAATGGTTAATTACATGGTTACTCCATGATTTGTGCACAGCACATCTTCAAACTGACCGAAGTACGGTTTTGTAGCTTTATACAGCTTACCTGACCCACCACACTCAATGCACTGTTACGCGATCGGTTGCCAACCCCCAGCGATGCAGCTTTGCAAAGAACATAAATGCAAAGCACAGCGCAGCATGTGTAGCAAGAGTCCTTGTCACAGAGTATATGCAATTTTTTTTTTTATTTTTTTTTATTTGAGGATGAAGCCCACATAGGTCTGAGACCTGTGCGTGGGTAATGAGTTGGATGATTGTGATTTATGAGTTGGACCTACAGTTTTAGGTGGATTCCGAACCACCGGGAAGTGATTTTCAGCAGAGAACATTATTTGCACTTTGATCCTTGCACACTGAAGAATCATACTCATGCTAAACACATGCTGTGGAAAAGTATATATGACAAATCGTAGCAGTGTGAAAACAGTACCACCATTACACAGCATGTGTTTGATTTTGCAATGGTGATTATCCTTGAGTATAGGATGCTCTACTGTCCAAGTGGTGATTATCCTCGAGTATAGGATGCTCTACTGTCCAAGCAACCTTACTGTAGTTTTCATATAACTTGGCAGCAGTATGCTGGGTTCAGATGTAGCATGTCCCATCTGCTACACGCTGCCAAGTTATATGATTACTATAGTACTTGTTCAAACTGCGCATGTGGTCAAGAAATTACTAAGCAGATTATTTCTGGGCCCCTGGGGCTATGGTCAAACTGCGCATGTTGCCCCTATGGCCAATTATACATGGTTGATTACACCTTCTACCTAACCTAACCTAGCCTAGCCTCTGGACTAACACCGTATATCAGCAATCATAGTGTAGATTTTCATCTTGAAGCTATTTTCAACTTGTTGGTGAAATTTCGAGCAAACCCATTTATTCAAAAAATGCTGAGGCAAAAATCTTCATCTTACTTTAAATTTTTTCCATGCTATACGATTTGTAGGCGATGCGCAGTTCGACACTACCCTGAATGGAACCACATGCGCAGTTCGACCACCTAATTAGGGTTGTTCTTGAATTCTGAGAACGACCGTGCGCAGTTCGACATATGGGAAACATGGTGACCTACAGTTATTCTTCATCATATATTCTGATAATGATGACCTACAGTTATTCGTCATCATATAATTATTCTGATAATTGTGACCTACAGTTATTCTGCATCATATATTCTGATATTCAATCATGAATCATACCTAATTATTT
Organism: Conomelus anceps; assembly: GCA_948455865.1. Lineage (NCBI taxonomy): Eukaryota > Metazoa > Arthropoda > Insecta > Hemiptera > Delphacidae > Conomelus > Conomelus anceps. Next base: position 32,354 of record CAOJWK010000028.1, read on the forward strand.
TTTCTTTGACATTTTCTATGAACCATTTATATCAAAAGGTTTGATCTCATAATGTTATACTATGCATAATAATTTTGATAGATTTGTCATCCATTTTTCCCCCATCATACAGGAGCTGTCACAGTTTGGAATTTTAAGGGGAACGGGTCACCAATGGGTTTTGTTGACCTTTTTTATGAGATTTTGCTCCTCCTTCTCTTCTCCAATGAATTTCCGAATGGGGGGTTGGTTATGCCCCCCCCCCCCCACCATTACATTGAACCTCAATTTTGGGGTGGAAATGTATGAAAGATCTATTAAAATGATAGATTCTGACACATAAATAACTTTACCAGAATGCAAGTTCAATAAATTATTTTCTTACTCTTTAGAAAACTAATTAATAGTGATTCTGAAACAAGTAAGAATATTTCCGACTGCAAAAAATATATAAAAAATTAATAAATAAATAAAGTTTTGTGCCTCACCTTCAGGCCAGTTGTCGAAGACATGCTGCGCTATGTCTCCGGCCGACTCACTAGGACTAAACAGGAATTCTTTTGTTTTGCCACTAACTAATATCAGCCGTAGATTGATCTGTGAACAAAATAATAAAAATTTCATCAATAAAATATAATTATACTGTAAATACAAAAAAAAAAACAATGAAATGAAACAAGAGAAAATTCAAATATCAGTTATTCATAAGACAAGTCTACTATAACACTTCAAATTTTTTATAATTTGAAAAAATGCATTGATTTTTCAAGTGTTATATATTACATTTTTTAAGCAATACAACTGGGGGATCTAGTAGCGAATACGACATATTTAAATACAGTTAACACGAAATAAACGAGGCTACTATATAAGTTCTATATTATTTGAAAAAAAATGCATAAATTTTTAAAACAATACAGATTTTTGAAATTTTATATATTACATTGCATTTTTAAGCAATACATGTAGGGAATCTGGTAATGAATAAGACATTATTTAAATACAATAAACATGAAATGAACCAAGAGTAAATAAAATTCTGAATCTTATAAGGGTTTCACAAGTTCTACATAATTTAAAGAAACTAATGCATCAAGTTTAAAAAAATGACCAATTTTTGAAAGTTAATTTTGTAAAACCCATTTTTAATTTTTTTATTTCAACATTCTATTTTCAAGCAATTCAAGAAGGGAATTTATTAATGACATTAATGCCTATCATTAGCCCAATGAGTGATCAAAATGTTGAAAAAGTGGTGTAGAGTGCATGAAATATGCGACAATATTTTACTTAGACTTGTTAGGAGTAGTTGGGAAGTCAAAATAAAATGTCTCCTCCTCTCAGAGGTGAGCATACGGCGGGAGGAGGTAACATTTTTTGGTTTATCGATTATATCTCGAGAACAGTAGGGTATAGAAAGAAATTTTTCATATAAAAATGAAACTTATTAAATAAACTATGGATGCATTCAGCCACGGTGGCATAGTCAATTGGTCTCTGATGAGAGTCTGGCTGGCTGCTGCTCCTTTGGTCATGAGTTTAATTCTCGTTCAGCCATGGATATTTTCTGTTATCATTCAACCTTGAAGGGGTTTAGGACAACTCGCCGCCGGGTACCGACTTGTTTTCCCCCTATATTTCATTGTTACCGCTTTTCATTGATATTTAGATGCAGCTAATAGATAGATAGATATGGCAGTATATGGCTATATTTGCAATATAGAATGATTCGACATGATAAATAAATCAATTTTTACCAATCGAATATGCAATACTACTGTATACAAAAAACACAACGAAAACATTTCAAATCAAATTTATGTCCCAATATTTGCATGTAAAGGGGGGGGATGATGAGGTATGAATGGCTCTACAGTTTCAAGTGGGTTCCGAACCGCTGGGAAGTGATTTTGAAAAGACATAACTGAAAACACTAGAAAACTCAAGTCAATTAAAAAACAAAAAGGGCTTGAAATGAAAAAAGAATGTAAAAAGCAGATGAAAGCAAACAATAAAGGCTCTCATTTAAATCTTCAAATTTGTTGATTACAATGATTACAAATTTGATCTAACCTCACATAGCATAATAAATGTTACATTGTACATTGAAACATGTTTGTAACAATTATTTTAACCTAAAAAAGCCGAAACAATAGTTTCGGCTGATGAATAAAAGGCATTTGTACACAATAAAATTTTTCGTCAAATAATCATATCCAATAAATCTTTTCTAATCTTTGATAAGACTTTAAAAGTCTTGTCAAATCTTGAAGAAGATTTGAAGCAATTTGATGGAATTTGAAGGGATTCAAAGCAGTTTGAAGCTCTTTTGTTTTATTGAATTGGATGAAAATTTGATCTTGTATAAACGCCTTAACGCACAAAACAAAAATGTTATACATATTATGTGACCAGTCATGACACGGAAACGGGTGCGCCTGCTGAAGTGTTAAATTTTGTTTTCGCGGCCAGATGGCCCGCGGCGAGTTGGTACGGCGGCGAGATGCCCGTGGTGAGTTTCCCCATTCCAATCTTGAAGTAGTTCCAACTTGCAGTTTGAGCCAGGCAATGGGAAACATGATGGGCCTACAATTTTAGGTGGGTTCCGAATCACTGGACCACTGGATCGACGTTACCCAATGAATAAATTCTACTGTCTACTGGAACAGCTGAGAAAACTACAACAGTTTTGACGGTAACACAGTCTTTCATCATCATATTTTATCAAGAGCCAGATCAGGATGTAGTGCACGTTTTAAGGTGATCAATTAAGGGCCTTCAGACCAGCAGACCTGCCATCTGTTGAGAAGATGACAAAGTAGAAGAAGATGTCGCCTCAAACAGCAGTGAAGACAAACTGCGGAAGTGTCTGGGTTGGGGAAGAGGGTGTTTCCACCCCCCTGATGTCTGAGGGACCTGACCCATTCATCATCATTATTATTTGGATGAAAGGGTACAGGGGTGCAGGGGTGAAGAAGAAATATTATGGTTTAGGCACTGACTAGGGGTTAGTGTTGTCTGTTTTTGGGACTTATTCCTCTCCCCCCTCCTTCATACCCAACCCCCAATTTACCCTCAGTTCCTTTTGCTCCCCTTTTCCCCAAGAGGATTCCAGTCTGGGACTCGCCAAAAATGAAGGGGAATGTCTTTGAGATTTATCCTCGTGTGAAAGATGAGTGCTTCTCCAAGTTGCGTATCTCTTGTGCAATACTATGGGGGAAAACTATGAATTGAACTTGGTAGGAGAACTATCCTATCATTTCCTGCAAAAATAATCTCATAAAGTAGTGTAATATCTGTTATTGATTCCAAGGCTCGACAATAAATCAAAATTGAAGAGATTGTTTCAGGCATCGAGATTTGAGGGAACTTCCGAACGAACTTTGGTAGGGGAAGATTCATCGTTTTGTAAGGACTTGCATTTTGTATCAATCTGAAAATAATCTCTCAAAGAAGTGTAATATTTATTATTGAGTTCAAGTTGAGTATCAATCAAAATTGGGAATTTTGTACCAGGCATCAAGAAAGGGAGGGGGGAACTTTGGTAGGGGAACTGTCATTAGATTAGATTTAGATTTTAGTTCATTATTAATGTAAATTTACAAATTTGCATATGAATGGTTAAAAACAAAATTATCAACATCATATGGATATTACATGGTTCTTGCATGGATATTACATGATGAAAATTTGATCTTGTATAAACGCCTTAACGCACAAAACAAACCATGGCCATGTGCCTTAACGCACAAACAAACAAACAAAACGCACAAAACAAACCTTAACATTCCGATATATATCCAGTAGTGAACTCAGAAAATACCATTTTTATAGTGCAAAGAATTATGTACAATGATCTCATTTGTATGATATTAACTACAGTAATGACAATCTAAGTGATGCAATTACATTAAATGGCGTAGTTTGGACAAAGTTCGTGACACTTAACCAGTAGTCATTAGAGAGTTTGCGCAAACTACGTTAAAGATAAGGATTATGCTAACCTCAACACTCTATGCATCTGCCTGCTCAATAGTATCTTTTTTTTACAACTGGTGTTGTGTTGAAGTTGACATTAGCCCTATCGGAAACGTAGTTTTGCCCAAATTCACTAGATCTCATAAATATTTTGAATAGTCATATACAGTTTCATTCTCACTGTAAAATTTATTTTCTTCATCTAAAAATAAATCTCTTCTGCAGAATAATATTTTTTCCGAGGGTGAAGCCCACATAGGTCTGAGACTTGTGCGTGGGTAATGAATTGGATGATGGTGATTGATGAGTTGGACCTACAGTTTTAGGTGAATTTCGAACCACCGGGGAAGTGATTTTACAGCAGAGAACAGAGTCTTTTTGCTGGCCAATCCAATCGGTCACCCTTACAAAGAGCGCTTCGTAGCTTATCTCTGATTGAACAGATATCTGCTACGGCACTCGGCTATCACTTCCCCAATTACAATTCAAAATATATTATAAAATTCAATATTATGTCAACTTTCTTTAGACTATAGGACCGTGTAAGTGCTTCTTTTTAAAAGTGTATTTCTACAATGATATCCTTAAATTGGAAAGAATTGGTCATGGTACTTCAAAGTGGAATTCCATGTGAAAAATTTATATAAGCTAACCTAACCTAACCTAACATAACATTTCGATTTTCAGTGTTAAAAACTTGTGAAGAAAGCAGTTGTAGGTGATAAATCTGTTGCGCCTTTGCTTGATTGTAGCTTTGCCACGAATAAATAATTAAAATCGGACCCGAATAAATTGTTACCAAACGTGTTACTCAACGAAATTCTAGCACTAGAAAAACTCATTTATGAAATTAATAACATTACTGAACAACAGATCGATCACTCCAGAAGCAATAAACATTTTCACGCTTATTGAAAAAATTCCGATCGTAAATTCTACATCATAAAAAAGAACATTTTTACACAATACTAATCTACAAGTTCTGAACAGATTTTTACGATTACAATGCATGAAATCAAGTCAAATATAGACAATAAAATCGAAGAACGCTAAATTTCATTTCAAAGTATTGCACGACAAAATTTACTACTTTGAAAACTTTCATCAGTCTACAGCACGTTTCGATTCTATCAACACGTTTAACATTTCCTGATCCTTACTCTGTTTGATTGCCAAATATAACAGAAATTTCGGAAAGATAAATAATTTTACAGCTTTTCAAACTATTCGGAAGTCTGGCTTCAGCCAAAATTGACAAGAATTCTCCGTAATAAGAATTTTTGTTATTTTTTTTAGTATTGGTGATGGTGGTGAAAATATATCCATAATGAATAATGTTGAAAAAAGACAAGTGCTGCGAGATTATCATCAAATATTGAAAATGTCTAAATTGTTAAATCGCGGTCCTAAGTGACCAATCACGAAAATAATAATAACAACAATAACAAATAACAAATAATAAATAATAAAAAAAAAATTAATAAACAATGAATAATAAATAATAAATAATAAAAAATAAATAATAAATAATAATATCACAACCATTTCATTAGTTGTCTTTGAACATTTTTAGCCATAATTACATACCCATGAGGTGTTTTATCAACTGAAAACCCGAAACTAAACAATGGGCGAAATCATTTGCTGTAACAGAGCACTCTTTTCGAAGTTTCAGGCTGGTACTAAAATGCTAGATAGAATTAGCAACTATTATTATAAAAAATCGGCAAAACAAATATTTGTGGGTATCAAAGAATCAGATTTAAGACTCAAGTTCTAGTACAAAATTAAAAACTACAGATGAAAGTTGAAATACTAGATTACAACATTCATCACAATTACGGATATTCTTATAGATATTGGAAAATCAACACGAAAGTGGCGCCAATAATTAGATTTTATAAATTATGTCATTGTGGATGTGACATGTGTATAATTCATTAATTCTTGTTATTCAATCAATTAGTTGAAAATTTTTAATTCTTTTAAAAATTATAGAATTTCTTTGACATTTTATTAACTTTGGTTAACTAACATTTATTTCTATAATATAGATGGACACCTAAATGAGAGTCTTGACAACAGAGGACTTTCACCAGATTCTCCTTTTTCAATTCATAATGAATAAAAACAACACTTACCTGCACCATTTACTGTCTTTCTTGAGGACTACTACTACTACTACTACTACTACTACTACTACTACTACTACTACTACTACTACTACTACTACTACTACTACCCAGATTGAAGTAACATGACGGAGGTGTATAGGACAGCACATATACCCTACCCTTTTAGTATCTCAAATTCAAAGTATCAAAAATCAATTAATTTAATCATCTAACAATCTAATTTAATTTCGACTCAGTACCATGTTTTCATGTCTAGTAGAAATCAAACTAGAAGTAGAAAAATCAAACTAGCAGAATTATTGAAAATTTACGTTTTTCCAATTCAATTATTGAAACATTGGAACGGTTTACAACCTCAATAAGGGTTTAAATCATCCAACGATCTGACTTCTATCACTTGCCAAGATAGTAAAAAACTGAATTTTTCATAAATATAATTTTTTCAAGATTTTTGCTGTAAATGACATATTTTCTTAAATCCTTTATTAAATGGAGTATTTTTATCATTATAAGACTAGAATGAAAAATATCTAAACAGACGTTATACATCATAAATCATCTCGAATATATAACATGATTGGATTAAAAATAGTTATTTATGTATTAAGAGCGTGAAGCGCGACTTTATCGCTCGAGCCAAAACATTTACTGCGCGACGCATAGCGGAGCGCAGTAATTTTGCGAGAGCGACAAAGAAGCTTCACGCGCGTATTACATACAATATTTTTCCTACAACTGCAGTTCTGGATTCCAACACAATAAAAGCTTGTAGTTTGTAACATCACAGACCGTGCGCGGATTTGGTTAGCGTGCGCCATTGTTGAGGTTATGTGAATTTCATGGATTCCGTGATCCACCAATGAGAAGACATCAAAATCAAAACAGAAGCGTAAAGAAAACAGCTGGCGAGCGTAAAGTACTTTACCGCTTGCAGAGCAGTAAAGAGGCATTTTACAATTGGTTTTCAGTACGTAATGAACTACTTTACGAGCAGTTGTAGGAAAATATAATAAATTATGTAGGACTTCTTTACAAGGTAGATAACCAAGGCTTTGGTACCAATGCTACTACACTGATATAAAAAACACTAGCCTATCAAGAGTGGACCAATTTTGTCCAAATTTCGTCGTTTTATCTGAATGAGACACTTAGATTCTCATACCTTAATATAATTTGGGGAAGTGGTAGCCGAGTGCCGTAGCAGGTATCTGTTCAATCACATAGAGATAAGCTACGAAACTCCTGGGCCATCTTTGTAAGGGTGACTGATTGGATTTGCCAGCAAAAAAGACTCTGTTCTCTGCTTTAAAATCACTTCCCGGTGGTTCGGAACCCACCTAAAACTGAAGGTCCAACTTATCAATCACCATCATCCAATTCATTACCCACGCACAGGTCTCAGACCTATGTGGGCTTCATCCTCCGAAAAAATTCTACGTTTTCTGTGAATGCTTAGCTTCTCTTATCATATTGCTTTACCGATGAAACCTTCAATTCATACACCCAACATCCTGCTAAAAATAGATAACTATCTATGTCATGTTGAGAACTGTTTTTTACCCAATTATACAAGAAATTCTACATAAATAAAGTACAATCTAATTAGTATCTAAAATCTAATCTAATAGGCTGATTAGATACTTATTATGAATCACACACCGACATTTTTGTGGACAGAAAACTAAGCGAGGATGATACATTTACCAATATGTCTTCAGATACTTATTCCAGAATACCAGACTTCAGCTCAGTTTACCTGCAACAAAGAAAGAAGAAATGTTAGAACAGCAAGTTCTTGTACAAAATTAAAAACTACAGATGAAAATTGAAATACTACATTGCAACATTATGCTACATCAACATCAACATTGCTACATTCCATCATCAAAATTATGGATATTTTCACAGATATTGGAAAATCAACATGAAAGTTGAGACATCAATATTAATTGAATAACCTGACAGAAGCCATGAAGAAAAATGGGCTTTGTACTGAATAAACAATAACATATTACCAGTCATCTATATTCTATTGAATTTTTAATGTAAATTTTTCTTTCCTCAATTGGATAATCCAGTATTCAACAAATAACAAAACAACAAATGCATTTTGAAGCTGTTTTTCTTCAAAGTACTTCCAAATTTTAACATTCATCTCATTATGTTTATTTTCTTTTATCTCGCTATTTTTTATTTCTTTTATTTTTTACTCCTTTTATTTCGGCCATCTCGACATAAAAAATATCAAAGCATGTGATAAAGCGCTATTGTGTCCTGGAATATCACCACTAGTGGTGTTGTATGTATGTTGTATTTATTCACTTTTTTTATTCATTCTTTTTCTTTCTAGTTGAAAATTCATCAATGACTTTGGTCCACAAATGTATTGTAACGAGAATAGAGAGGAAGAAGGAACAGTAGTTCTCGGTGTTATCTGCTATGTAAATGTTTACTTCTAAGCAATTACTTACTCTGCTTTTGACACTTTTATAGTGTTTACTTGGTAATTTGTAGAATGTTCTAGTTGTTTGATTAGAAATTAATGGAGTCTTATCATCGACTATTGTGGAAGGCATGAAGGTCTTTCATTGTTTATTTTAGAAATCGGTAGAAGTTGGTAGAGAAATCTAGAGATATCTCAATTATGAAAAATTATATAAATAGAGGTAGACTTTTGTAAATTAGATCAGTCTTGTTTGAAACTCGTCGTGATAAGTGGCAGTAGTGACAGTTCCCGTTAATACAGACAGTGAAATTCTGTTGGCGCTATTACAAACCATACAATGAGCTTTCGTTGTCTGTAGTGATAATTCTCTTGACAGTTCTATAGTGATAATTCTTTTCCCTATTACTGTATTACGGACTTGTGCTACGTAAGTTAATTGTTCTTCCTCGACGATTCTTTTTTAATATTATTGGACAGTTTATTGTTCAGTTATTATTTAATATTAGATCGGCCTTTTGACGTTTAGTGATTGATTTCTGTATGGTAATATTGAAAACTCAGTATCAGTTGAATAATATCGTTTTATCTGTTCCGATTGCTTATTTTTGTGTAAGAAATTACTGAACAGTGTGAGTTGTGAATTATTTGTGTTAATAAAGTGCAAGTGATAAATTTAAGTGTTGCCAGCGTTATTTTAGACTTAGAACCCGTAACAGTTTTTTAGATGGTAACCCAGCGAACGCACAGGCATATATATAGCCTATGTTTGCTGATTCCATAGGACCAGCTTCATTAATTTATGGAGGTACATTTCATGTTATAATTAAGTGGTTCAAATGAATCTTTGTATAACGTCTGTATTATGTATGTATCATGAACAATTTCTGAATGGAATAAATTTGATTTGATTTTTTACATCTCCCAATATAACTTATTATTCGGTCTGTTCTTATTCAATTATTTCTTTTTAGCTTTCTGTGAATTTTGAAATGAATATTTTATATATCATTAGCGATCTTCATGAAGTGTTGTGTGAACTTTACTCTCAGTTATAATTATGATCTTCATATTTATCTATTTTTTTTACAATACATGACAAAATTGCAATAGAATAAATAATAGATTAATTGATAATAATATAAAATTATATTATAATAGAGCAAATGCCAAACCAGAATTCCAAATAAGTCAAAAAATGAATGATTTATTTCTTTTTACGCTATTCAATTCTATTATTTTCTATTTTGTATTTATTTACAGTATTACACAATAATCACAAAGTATCACAACAAATTCTACCAAGATAGAAGTTTTCAAAAAATCTCAATACAATTTTCACAAAAAATTTAAAGAAATTCTTTCTTAATAATATTTTTTCTAATTCAACAAAAAATTCCCAATAACCTTTCAACCCGTTACTACTATGAACACTTGCAGGTAAGCTTTTCCCACATTAAGCAGCTAAAACCAGAAAGTTAGAAACAAAAATAACTAGATATTCTCAATAAGTTCATAATAATTCAACTCGCCCACAAGATATGTAATATGAATGTAACATTATGTAATTTTTCGGACGTGGCTTATACAAATTGTAGCTTATTTGTATTTGACAATAAATGAATTTGATTGGTTTGATTGAAAAATAATTTTTAAAAACCAACTCTCACACAAGAATAAAAAAGAATGGCACTTACCAGCTAACATCACTGCAACAACTAATTAAACTTTCAGTAAATCAGTATTATTATTATTATTAGTATGAGAATTACGTGACACAGAAGACATACTTCGATTTACAGGTTCCAGTTGCAATTGCATAGTAATTACTAATTATGTATTGCGGTTGACAGCTTTAAACAAGTATTAAGAAATAATTATTATAATTTTGTTCTCAAATTGAATTGTTCACATGTTTACAACACGTGCCGAATCTAAAGACTGATTTCATGTCCTATAGGAATGGCGTCTTTAATCATGTTAAGTCAATAGGTTTCTACATTTATTATAATAAACTACTTTGAGTATTAATCACTCTAAAGACTAGAATATAAGCTGTTTGTGGCTGATTGAAAACAAATAACTATATCTGAACTATTTTAGTGTTATATAATATAAATATAATATATAAGCTGTTTATAATACAGCTTATAATGTAAGCTGTTTGTGGCTGATTGAAAACAAATAACTGAACTATTTTAGTGTTATATAATATAAATATAATATAGTGATATATATATAAATAACTAAGTTTAAAAAATACGTATCAAAATACATATTTACTTATCGAGACTGAACTAACACAATAATTGAATGTGAAGATACAACAGAATTTTAGACCTAACATATTTTTCACACAATTTTAACAAGAGGATACAAATCTTTGTGGGATAGGAATGTCTCACTGAAAAATGTCCCTCAAAAAATATAATTTGATTATTTGAAGAATAGCTGAATAATTTGAAAAGTAGAAGTATATTAAGTTAAAAGTTAAATTGGAAGAAAACACTAAAATAGTTCATATTATTGAATTTTCCGCCGGAAATATACAAGTTCACTATTATATTTTGTACCACTGCTGATTATTATCAATTTGAATAGGTTGATAATTTCACATAATTTTTCAGATCATCGCTATAATCAATTCTATGGTAGATTTATCAAAAATAAAAAGAACCCAAGTACAGTACATTTTTCGGTACTTATGTATACTGCGGAGGCCAGTATTTTACAGCGCGCTGCAGCGGAACAAACTTAACCTTTTTCGTGAATTCCTAGATACCGAATTCATGGTACCAAGTACCCCAATAAAAATAAGGATCACCAATACCGGGAATTGTCCAAAAAAAGGGCTCTCTCATCTGCTAGCCCTGTTAGCCACCAAAAAGGTCAGGTTAGGATAGGTTAAGGTTAGATTACATTAGGGTCTCATTAGGTTACATAAGGTCTCAGACCTATGTGGGCTTCATCCTCCGGAAAAAAGTACCTATGAAAATAATAATACCTTCTCTACAATATCTAATCCTATAATACAGTAGTTGGACAGTCCACAAGAAATAACGTTAGGTTAAGGCATCACGTGATGCTGCATAAAAATCACCTCTGTGATCGCAGACCATTAAAATATCAGTATCTAGTATCATGAATTCGTTATCTAGGAATTCCTAGCTTGTTCTGTCGCAGCACGCTGTTAAATAGTGGCCTCCGTATAATACGTGCCATAAAAATTTCTATAAAACTCAACGGAATTGAAAAATAAATTTGTAATGCATTAGAGAAAATCTAATCTTTAGAATCATTACTATTATTAAAAGGGCCCTACCTTGTAATCCTTTTTTCTTCTATTATTCTACTATTTCTTTTTCTCCTTATTCTTCCTCTACTACTTTTTCTATTTGATCTTGTTCTTGCTCTTCTACTTATTCTTGTTCGTCTACTTGTTCTTGCACTTCTACTTCTTCTACTGTTTATGGGAAATTCATCTGCCATAAAAACTGAAGTAGTTTTACCCATAAGATGCAACGGAACTGAAAGATAAGCTTTTCATGAAGGTAACGAGGGAACCAAATATCCTTACTATGATTAAAAGGCCTCCACTGACTCTCCCCTCCCCCCTCTCAGTCACTCTCGCACGTCATCTGAATCTCACTCTTTCTCTTTAAAAACATCTAAGCCTACAAAAACCTGTACGGGTACACCTCTTTAAACGTTCCAGTCGCCGCTAATTACAGCATTTCAGATTTCCACATCCCACCACTAAAAAAAGCACCACTAGGGGTGACCTCGAAAAGTTATAGGTTGGGTGGGTGGTGGTAGCTCATCATTGACCCACTTATCTTCAACCCTTGTCGAATTGAGGAGGGGCATGGAGATGCTTTCTGCATTGTACAGTGAGGGATAAAAACTATTTGAAGCTAGACTCACTCCAACCGGTCTATTTTTACTAGGATAACTCAACTACTAAACTTATAGTCGGATACATTCTCTGACAGAAACCGTTCAAAGAAATACCTATAATAATAATACCTTCTCTACAATATCTAATCCTATAATACAGTAGTTGGACAGTCCACAAACGCAGCGTGTGCTAAGCGTGGAGTCTACTACACGCCTCAAATAAATGGCTGTCAATGGCTGATGATGGTTCAACTGATGACAGCCATTTATTTCTGACAAATTTGAGAATGTTTAGAAATGATAGAAATTATGTTTTTTTTTTAATCATCCAAATTACACACAATTTGACAATTCATCAATTGATGTTTTCCTTATTGATGTTCTCCAAGCAATTTAATATCGTCATCTGCCCATTTTGGATTACAAATTTCGCGGGTGAAGTAAAGATGGCTTCAGTTAGCGTAAAAGCAGAGAGGAGGAAATTAGCTGCGTTCCTCAAAAATCAATTAAATAAAATTCCTGGATTTCTTGTTTCATGACGAACTGCGTTGTTAATATTAACTTTTTAGGTGAATTCAACGACTTGCAGTCAATTTTTATTAAGAATAAGTAATATTTTACTTACTCTCTAGGCCAAACGTTTTCGAATCGTGGAGATTTATTTTCCAACCGAAACATATAAAATCTAAAGGACACGAACTCAACACCTTGGAACAATTTGAAATATACAAACACACCACCACAATAAACAAAACATCCTCAATGAACAACTAAATTTAAATCACACAAACTTTTTGATCGCATTCTACAGAAGCCACATTTCTTCCAACCAAAAAACTGAGATCGATGATCGAGAAGGACGCATTTGAAAATGAATCTCCACGATTCAAAAACGTTTGGCCTAGAGAGTAAGTAAAATATTACTTATTCTTGATAAAAATTGACTGCAAGTCGTTGAATTCACCTAAAAAATTAATAAATATAATTATAGAAGCTACTTTATTATACGATAAATAGGTTACGTTAATACAATAAATACGTTGTATAACACATACAGCTAGGAGCTAGGAAATACATAGATTAGACATGTATGTAATGTGTTCTCAAGCTCTCTTTCTCACATACTCTTAAAATATGCTGACGTCAGATAACCCCTCCCCCTTCCAGAACACCTGACAACAGCACATGGCTCGTAAAATTATATTCAGTCACGTTTGGCCGAGAAAATTCAAATTGTTATTTCTGGTGGAAAATTTGAATTTTCCCACTAGCTACAGTTGTTGCTGCACTCTGATAAAGTGAAAGCTGCAAAACAAGTGAGGAATTTCAAGACGATATTCAACATTTTTGGTGTTCTTATAAATACAGCAATATATCTATATAGCATCTATAATATCTAAACAGTGATATGAAGTACATGACTATATATAAAACTAGAGATTTTTATTAAATTTCACATTTTAGGTGCATTAGGCACAGATGATATGACGTCAAAATTTCGTCCAAGACCCATTATAGACCATGTCAGCATTTTCAAAAATAGAAATAACACCTGGGGCCTGTTGCATGACATTTTATTATTACTATCTGTTTGTTAGTAAGTCCATAAGGTTTTGAAGTAACTACAAATACAAGTAATAATAAAACTAGTTTATAAACTGGTATGCAAAATGCCCCTGAGCATGAAAAAAACTGTATTTCTTTTCTTTTTTTTTTGTAGATTACGTCTTGGAGACTCCAGTTAAGGTGTATAAGACAAGTCAGATCAACAATATTATACACTAGATACCATAACTTCAATTAGTTGAGGTGAGGCTTAATTTTAATGTGAAAGGAACTCTTGTACACTATAAAAAGCTTTATCAACTAAATATTTTTTCAATTGTTTTTTAAATATTTCTATATTTTCAAGACTCTTCAAAAACTGCGGTAGCTTGTTGTAGAATTTCCTACTAATATAACTAAGTTTTTGTTTGAATAAGCTACTATTGTGACTCACCAAGTGATAATCTCCTCGGCTTCTTGTATTATAATCATGTACATCAAGATTTTGGTTAATATCATTCGTTTTTACATATAAAGTAGCTTCATACACATATAAGCAGGGTACAGTTAGGAGACCAAGTCTCTTCAACAACGGCCTACATGAATCTAATCTATTTACTCTTTCTATACACCTAACCGCTTTCTTTTGGCTCTTAAACACCCTATCAAGATTTTGTTTTGATGAATTACCCCATACTAAGATAGCATACCTAATATGTGACAGTAAGAGCCCATGGTAAGCTGTAAAATATAAGCTGTAAAATGTTGTATCCCGGGTCTATAGCATAACAATAATTTACAAACTAATTTTATTATTACTTGTATTTTAATTAATACAAAATCTGTTGCCTTATTCACTATTTAAACTGCACTATTTTCAACTGCAATGGACCGCCGGATATTCGAAATCCGACAATCCGAAATCCCGGAAAATTCCAATACAGATTTTGCAATAACCTAAACAATTTCTACTCTAGAAACTTAGTACAGAAATGTTCTATTTCAACACGGGGTTTTTTCCTATCAGTGTAGGCTTTTCCTACACAGAATTCAGCTACTCCTTTTGTTGCACTTTCTCAATTGTCTAGTATTTTACACTTTCTCCCGCATAGTCCGAATTTTCCAGAAATCCGAACAGGTGCCAATCAGTTCAGATTAGCGCGTTCTACTGTATTTTCTATTTTCACCATAACTATAAGTACACAATATTTAAAAAAATGACAAATTATGATTCAAAACATCTTAAAATAACTTATGATTCAAAAAATGACTTAAATAATGATTCAAAACATCTTAAAATAACTTATGATTTAAAAATGACATATGATTCAAACATCCAAAACACCTAGGTTGATGATTCAAAACATCTGGAGTTGTACTTATAAAAAGATAAACGTTATAATCCGTTTAGTATACTCAGTAGATTTAATTATTTTTCTTTCTGCTCTTTTGTAATATCATTTTTTTCTTCAAATTAATTAATAATGTAAGCGACTTATGTCTTATTAATATAATTTTTTCTTCCATTTCAGCATGTAAATCATGCTTGTCAGCATGGGCTTAACGCCCGGAAGCAATTGTTAAATTAATATCTATTTATCTATAATTATGATACCATAACATGACATCAGTTATTAGAGGATTCAATATTAATAGAAACAAAAACAAAGTTAAAACATTCAGTGATATCATTTTTTAAATTACTAAGCTAGCAAGACACGGGAACGGTCATATAACACGAATTTGAAATTTTTTAAACGCTTACTTGAACAAAACAAAAAATTAGGATAATAGAGCAGAAAGCAGCGTAAATTACGTAATAAGATTAGCTAAGCTGATAGCATTCATTTACTTGACATGCAAAATGGACCGTCATACTTTTTGAAGTGAACTAACAATTATTTATGCATAAGCATAGTATTTGAGGTGTATAAATAGATATAATGATGTATCGCTTATCAATAACGAGTCTTTCACCACATCACAACGGTGGTAAAGTTCTCGAATATCGGAATAGAATCGTTAAGTTGCGTGACATCATGCAATACCCATTTTAGAATGCCATAAATTTAGTGTATTAAAATAGAGCAACTCAGCATATTTGTTATATTGAACAATAATATGGTGGTGTGTGGAAAAGATATGCACTAATATGCAAGGAGTCATTAAAAGAAACCTTAAAACCTAAAAGTAAACTTTAAGTCCAAAAATATATTTGAAAGGTTTGTCAAACAATTTCTTATAAACATAAATGATATAGAAAATTGGCTGAGGTCATTGGGTTGAAGGCACTTTTTCAAAATCTTTTTTCTTGTAATTTTTTTTCATACTTTAATATTAAGTTTTTATGCTTAGTACCGGGCTAAACCCGCTTTTTTTAATGTATAATTAGGTAAACCCAACACAATTTTTTTACAGAGGTCCTTATATTTCTGCACCACATAACACTAAAATCTTATCCTTAACAAATTTGTTTTTGTCAATTGTATTTGTTTTATCAATTTTTTCACTTGAAATTTATTGAATCAAGTATATTTTTTTTTCATTTATATGATGTCATAATTTAGGTTACTGTGTGTATTATTTATTGTATGATGTGCTGCAGAAATAAATATTATTATTCTATTCTAAAATCGAACTTGACTAAAGGTATAAGTTGCGTTCTCCTGGGCCATCTTTGTAAGGGTGACCGATTGGATTGACCAGCAAAAAGACACTGTCTCTGCTTTAAGATCACTTCCCGGTGGTTCGGAACTCACCTAAATCTGTAGGTCCAACTCATCAATCACCATCATCCAACTCATTACTCACGCACAGGTCTCCCAGACCTATTTGGGCTTCATCCTTAAAAAAAATTTAGCTTGATTGATTTTGTACTTAAAATTATTATTTATCCGATGAAACAGCATGATCGAGCAGCTTAGAATCATATTCATAGTGTTGATAGTTGATTTTAACTTCAATTCTACTCCTGCGGTCACGGGTTCGATCCCCATTTCAGTCTAGCATCTTTGTACCATTATTTATCATAACCCATGCACAAGTTTGAGACTAATGTGGTCATCATCAGTCTAAAGTATCAAGTTAATTTCATCAAGGTAAACACACATTGTAAAATAAAATATGGTAAAAATAAAAATCTCAACTCAGAGGATATTATTTTATGTGAGAATGATATTTTCTAGCGCATGTCGAAATAGGTTAGTTTAGGTTAGGTTAGGGTCTGTGACAATGGAAAACAACACAGATAACTACTAACTCAATAACTATTAGACCATAAATAAAATGTAATTTACAAATTTTAAAAAGTCAGAATTATCATTCATTCTTTCCCTTGTTCATATCTATATTTATTCATACTACTTTATATTACTACTAATATTATTAGTACAGTAGAACCTCGGTTATCCGCTAATACGAACTGTGTTATATGAACGTTCAATGTGTTAACGCAGTATATTGTGACAGATTATTATTCAGGCTTCTTTAATAGTTTATACAGTGACTCGTAAGTACTTGCAGTGTTTCAACTGTTATGTTTTAGACGCTTCTCATTGAACTATAGGACAGTTTATTGAACAGTTATTATTTAATATTTGATCGGCCTTTCAACAGTTAGTGATTGATTATTTATTGAACAGTAATATAGAAAATTCTTTATTAGCTGAAGATTATCGATTTATCTGTTTCTGATTTCTGATTTTGAGTAAGATAAAACTGATTAGTGTGTGTTGTGGATAATTTGTGTAAATAAAGTGTGTGTAAATTTCAAGTGTTGCCAGCATTATTTTAAAGATAGAACCCGTAACAGTATAATATAAAATTACACTATAAGTAAAATGTGGTCTACGAATCACATGAGATGAGAGATGAACCACTCATTGATTTCAGAATAATTATCGATCAATATTAATGGACTAAATATACAAATATTATAGATACCCAAGCATTTTTCCCTACCGAATTTGGCGAAGTTCCACTATCTATGCCCCCAGCTTAGGCTCAATCTCATTCATTATTACAAGCTATTCTTCCACGTTTGCAACTGCTGCATAATCCCTCTCAACGTTTCATCTCTCTCACTCTCTCACTACCTACCACTCTCTCTTTATCTCTCTTCCATTCCACAAGTTCCCCCCCCCCCCCAATCCCCCAAATCGGAACCCAGTTTAAGACAACTGACAAATGAAGGCATTTCCATTCCTTGAGAAGAAAACCTTCTCCCCTCATTGTCTTTCTTCCCCAGATCTTCTTTATTTTCCTTCGCCTTCTCTAGCTTCTCTTTATCCATCTACTTCTCCTCTTGCTGCTCTTCATCAGTCTTCTCCTGCATCTATTCTTCTCCTTCCACGACCTACTCTCATCATTCCTCCTCCTTCAACAATTCTCTTCCCTTTTCAACCTTCTTCTCTGTATCAATATACTGCTCCTTCTCAACTTCTCTTTATCCATCTACTTCTCCTCTTGCTGCTCTTCATCAGTCTTCTCCTGCATCTATTCTTCTCCTTTCACGACCTACTCTCATCATTCCTCCTCCTCCAACAATTCTCGTCCCTTTTCAACCTTCTTCTCTTCATCAATACACTTCTCCTTCTCACCCTCTTCCTGTTCTTTATCTATCGTCTTCTCCTCCACCAATTCTTTTCATCCTCCTCCCTCCTCCTTTTCATCATTATACTCTTCCAGCTTCTCTCCAACCGTCTATTTCTCTTTTCACTGCTTTTCATCCGTTTCCTCCTCTGTCTATTCTTCTCCTTCCTTCCTCCACAGCTACTGTTATCATTCCACCTTTTCCCCTCCTCCAATTCTTTCTCCTTTACATCCTCCTTCTCCTCGTTCTACTCTAACCTGTTCCTCCACCCACTACTCATCCAATTATTTACCATTTTCATCCTTCTTCTCTTCATAAATATACTACTCATTCTTCTCTTCATCAATATACTGCTCCTTCTCCTCTTCTTTATTTCGTATTCTCTACCCCCAAGATTAAGTGCTCGAATGGACGAATTTTTGTCCAAACTTCGCCTTTTCATGTAAATGCATAACTTAGAATTTCGTTTCATTAGTTCTACTCATTAGATCACTGTTAATATTTCTAACAAAATGTAAATAATATCAACCTTTCTATGTGGTGTTAAAATATTGTAATTACACATTAAAAAAAAAGTTGTAAATTTATCATGAATAAAGTAATTTTTAATCTAATCCCCTCCACCATAAATTACTTCTCCTTCTCATCATCCGTGTACTAATGATAATGATAATAGCTTGGAGAGTGCTAAAGTAATGACTGATTTTATTGGTTTTTTTGGCATTACACTTTTCATTGCCTGGCTCTTGAATACTCTGGTGATGCTCCTCAGGATCTTTTACTGGCCAGATTACAATTTGATGAAAGAAATCAACATTGAGATTGTTTTACTTGATAAACCAGGAAAAGATAAGCATCTAACATCATTAATTATTCAAGGGATTGATTGTCTTGGGCGTTTGAGCTCATTAAATATGCATGATGTGTTTTCTCACACCTTATATCATTAAATATGCACGTTATTGATTTTCCAACATTTAAGCTAATGAAACATGCACACTGTTTGTTTTCAAGTGTTTGAGCTAATCAATTGAACACAATGTGTGTAATGCCTTACTTACATATTATGGAACGGTTACAGTATTTATGGAACTATTAGCTATGATTGAAAAGACCTGTGAACCCCGAATAAAACTTCTCCAATTCTTACTGCTTTTCATCCATCTCCTACTCCATCAATTCTTTCTCCATTTCATCCTCCTCCTCTTCATCCATATACTTCTCCCCTCCACCTCTTATTCCTGCTCTTTGTCTCTCCTCTACTTCCTCATGATCCTTTTGCCTCTCCGTCTTTACCTACTCATTCTTCTTATTTTCAAGAATCTACAAAACAATACTACAACTTCAATTTCTTAATACAGTTTTGCTGGTTAAATCTTCCTTTATCACTGCCGCCAGCCTGAACTACTATAAATATTTATTTTCAAGTTGTACAACATTACTTTCCTTTTTCTCTTCATTTCTTATCCTATCTCTTTCTTTTCTAATTATTTTCTTTGATAGGATTGTAGTTTATTTTTTCCTTTCTTTCTCAGTTCTGTATTTACAGTGTTTATTTTTTATCACTACATTCTTTTGTAATGTATGTCTTCATTAACTAATCTCTATTTTTTCTTTATAATATTAAAATATAAGTGAATCTGTTTCTTTGTTGCAATAATTGTGAAGATTGGCACCTGCTGAAAAAACTACGGGTTTAGCAGGACCCTACAATGTTGGTAAATTTTGAAAATAAATTTGATTGATTGATTGATCTATTCCACCACTTTTTCGTCTTTCTCCCACTTCTCTCTCATCTTCTCCACCTAATCCTTCATCATCTTCTATTCTCCTCCAATCTACTTCCCCTACCTTTATATCAGCCCCACTCCTCTTTTTCCTCCGCCCCTCCCTTACCACACTTTTATTCAGTACTTGCAATTCTCATCACGTACTTTCTACTCGGAGAACGCTACTCTCCAGTTGTATGGATGTTTGATGGCTGAAGATGTGTGTGAAAGAGAGAGAGAGAGACAGAGAGAGAGAGAGAGAGAGACAGACAGAGAGAGAGAGAGAGAGAGTGAGAGAAAGCGACAAGGACACAACGAAAACGAAACTCACAAAAGTTAGAGATGACGACGATTCTTGACGTACACCCAAGAATCTAAGAGAAGGATAGAAGAAAATAGAGGAAGAAAAAGGGAGAAAGAGCGCTAAAATAGAGGTAGAAAGTAAGAGGGAGCAAGAGTGTATGAATTATTCAGTGAATTCTCCCTGCAGTTACAGCAGAGAGCTAAGATTCTTGCCGGTGTCTTAGCGTTCAATTTTGTCTTCTTTCTCCGCTGTTTCTCAACGTTATTCTTTCTACTGTTTTATATCTGTCGTTGATTTTTATCATCTCTTTCATCAACTGTCAACAGAGACTTGTGTTTATGTTTGCCGCGAACCAAGTGAAAACTCTGTTGAGTTGTTTATTGAATCTGGTCAGTTAAGCTACGTTTTCCAAGCTGCCGAAAACTGAACAGAAACGGGAACTTAGGTCGAAAATCTGTACAAAAATCCTTTGTTTATTGACAAAGTTTGTTTCTGACGAAAACGGCACGGAAACTGAATTTGAGGTCCAATTGCAGGAAATTTCTTTGTAGTCTAATGGCGATGCCAATGGAGACAATATTTCTGCCGAAAAAGGAACGGAAACTGAATCCTTTGTCGTATTTAGACAATTTAGAACAATGCAGAATGGAGTTTTGTATAGTTGGAACCAGAATTTAAGTTATGGCTCATTTTCAGCGGTAAAAAACGTGGGGAAAGTAGCTTAAGATTTGCTTTTTTCGGAGGATGAAGCCCACATAGGTCTGAGACCTGTGTGTGGGTAATGAATTGGATGATGGGGATAGATGAGTGGACCTACAGTTTTAGGTGGTTTCCGAACCACCGGGAAGTGATTTTACAGCAGAGAACAGAGCATTTTTTGCTGGCCAATCCAATCGGCCACCCTTACAAAGAGTTTCGTAGCTTATCTCTGATTGAACAGATACCTGCTACGGCACTCGGCTATCACTTCCCTAAGTTACTATTTAGATAAGAAATCGTTGTTTTAGTTATTTCTACGCTTTTCTTCTGATATTAATTTTCTATCAAGTATTTTATTATTTATTTTTTGTCCACTTGAGTCAAAGACTTGTGCATGGGTCATGAGTTGAAAGATGACAAGGTGAAAACATCCACGGCTGGAGAAGCATGTGCTGTCAGAGATAACGCCCTAACTGAATGCGCCACCAGGACTACCATTTCTTGTGTAGATGAATTAACATAAAAGAGATATCAACTTACTTATAAATAAAAAAGAATAAGAGCAGTTTCACTCACAAGTTTAGACTCGAGATACCCGGTGATGGTAGAAACAATATTCAAGGATTTAGCTCACCTGAAAAATAAAGGAAAAAATATCATTATTATTCACATACAACAATTTATTCATTTCCATTAATCCCAAAATTTAAATGATATCATGCAAATACAATACCGGTACACGAGTTTTCTAAATTTTCTAGTCGGATGATACCCTTATGACTCTGAGACTTGTGCGTGGGTAATAAGTGTGTGTGTGTGTGTGTGTGTGTGTGTGTCAATCTTACGGATTTTACAAAAACGGCTATGATTTTGAATACTAAATTTGGCACAAAGCTTCCTCTAAACTCGATTCAGTGCACCTCGAAGCCCGATTTTCTATTTTCCTACCAGACTTTTCAAAAATAATGTTCAAATTTCACTTATGGCTACTATTACTGTTTTAAATCGAGTTTAGATGCAGGAAGCTCATAGAACAACTGATACATGATACGTCACTATGATGCAAATAAGCTATAAGTCACAAGACACATTAGTTTCGTATTAATATTGCAGCTCCTGGTTCCCTTTTTGGGTTTGTATTGGTATTGGCGGTTGAAATTCATGTATCACATGTTTAATTTAAACATCCCGTTGCAAAGCACGGGTGAATCACTAGTATGCAATAAGAAATGAATAGTAACATTGTAGCATTGCTACATTGTTTTAGTTAAATGTGGTGCAGTTGGTCACACCAATTCATTCAGTGAGCCTTCGGTTTCACCCACTTCAACATTAATTTTACTATTTCTAGCTATAATATTTTATTCTCTACTTAGGTATTTTTCATAATAATTTACTTTACCTAAATCTCCTTTTAACGTTTCTAGTCAATCTTTTAATTTAAACTGTAACTGTCCTTTGTTGGTTATGTTACCTGACTGCCCTAGGTTTTGCTTTGTGGATAAACTAACCTGTTGCATCTTGTTTTTGCAGCTTTGCTCTGGCTTCTAAAAGATGATTTGGATTGTTTTGCTGTTTCTTTGGTATCAAAATTATTTGTTATAATAAATTAACACCTTGATGCCATAAATATTATTTTTTCAACAAGAATATGAATTTGTTACAGCCATGATTTGTTAGTAATCTGTCTTCTTCTTTTATTTAAATATCTCTCGTCGTCAAATCCAGGTACAGTAATTCAAGTTTATTAACTACAATTATTCTATGTATTTTGTTACTACTGTCATTATTATTGTGAAATTGTTATTTCCCAATTTATCCTTTTTGTATCAACAGGTTTTCCTGGTTCAGGTGTAGATTGACATCCAAAATATTAATGTTACCTCAACATCTTGGTTCATGAGAGAATTTGAAAAATATAAAATAATTATTATGGACCGGACTTGAAACCAAAACTGCTATCCAGGTGACATACTTCCTTTTTATATTACTTTTCCGTGGAGTCAAGATTTCAAGATCCGGGTCTGTCCTCAACAGACCTTTATAATTTCTATTTAGTATGCTTAAGCATATCTTCAATTGTTTCAAGTTGAGTTTTATATCCTGGCCAGTGATCCTTTTTAACTCAAGTTTTCAACTCATCTTTAAAACCTAGCTACTGCACAAAATCAGTATCTGAAAATTCTATTTACTTTTGTAAGGAAGACGACGAGAGATTATTCTATTGGCTGTTAATTTTTTATCTGTGATATTTTGAATTTAACCTTTCTTTAAAATTATAGACGCAATTTTCTTTTATTCTGGACCTTCTTTGACTTGTAACCCTTCATCATGTGTGTCTGTTAATTGTTTTAAAGCCTTGGCCTTGTCGACCACAGCCTATTTTGTTTTTTACTTGTGAGTTCAGTACAATTCCTATGTGAAACAACCAACCTTAATTTGCCAAGGTAGGTTGGTTGGTTCATTTTGGTAGCAGAACGTGGTTAATTTTTTTAAAATGCTATAATTCTATAGCTATAATCTTGTAATTATTGTGTGAACTATATTTCACATTGTATCTTTGTCATTAAACTAACCTGCACACATAAGTGGTTTCAAGTATATGTCAACGAATTCTAAACCTTTTGCTTTAGATTCGTCATTTATTGTTCATAACATATTGTCTATAAATATTCCATTATATCTTGAAATAGTATCAGTAAGTAAAATTATAAAATGGCTTCAAACTTTACTATTGAAGGTGCCATTGAAATCATTAACCAAGTGAAGTCTGATATTTCAGATTATAAGATAAATCCTGATTATTTAGTTAAAGATGATTCGATTTTCGAGCTTGAAAGATTAGGTGTAAATAGAAGTGAATCACTTAGTAGAGATCTTGACTCACTCAGAGCATTTTATAGACAGTTGATAAGCGAACCTAATGTTCAAATTGTGTGCATTTAATTTGATTCTGAATTGTTCAGTGAGAATTTAAGTAGTATTCAGAGTGGAATACATAATAAGATTGAATCTCAAATTAAGGAATTATCTAGTAGTGATAATATTTCCAGAAGAAATATCAACAAAATTGAAACAAATTTTATTCATGTTGTGTCATGTTGAACACAATAGGCATAAAATGATAGGTAACTATCCGAAATAAAATAAAAAAATTTCACTAGCTGTATTATTCATGTTTATGGCCGGTAGAGAAAGTACTGACACCTCTTGAGGGCCTGGCTAAAACTACTTTCTATAATGTGACACAGAATATTCATTATGATGTTGAAGATCCATCTTGTTTCCACTAATATGTATTATAAACTTAAAAAACACTTTTGAATGGAAATTGACTCACGTTATGGCGGGTGTACTGTGGGTCGTCTGATGATGCTCTAGACAACAGGGCGAAACGGCCGTCACGCCATAACGTGAGTCAATTTCCATTCAAAAGTGTTTTTTAAGTTTATAATGAATATTCATTTATTCATCAAGACAAAAATGCAATCAATGTGCAGATACAACAGGATGTCACCCATCACTGCCTTTTCTTCACAATATATCTACAGAATATAAATCTTAGGTTAGGTCCAAGTCTCACTGGAATATATTTTACTCTGAAGCACACCGATTATCTTTCAGTTGAAGAATATCAACTTGAAGTTAACTTAAATCAAAGCACTAAAACAGTTCAAAGAAAGTTTTTCTAAATTCTAATCGGATGATGTCCACATGAGTCAGAGACTTGTGCGTGGGTGATTGTTAATAATTAATAGTAGTTGATAATTTTGAGACTTTTTGAGCAGAAAATATAGTATCGGGGAAGCTAATTTAGAAGCTTTATATTAATTCAAAGCTAAGAAGGTTCTTGGATTTCTTGTTCCATGACGAACTGCGTTGTTAATATCAACTTTTTATTTTAAATTCAACGACTTGCAGTCAATTTTAATTGTGAATAAATAATATTACAACACACTTTTATCCAAACGTTTTCGAGTCATGGAGACTCATCTTCAAGGCGTCCTAGATCGGTGATGTTCTTTGTTTTTTGGTTAGAAAACTTTCTTCTTCTTTTTCTAACCAAAAAACCAACATCACCGATCTATGACACCTTGTAGATGAGTCCCCATGACTCTAAAACGTTAGGCCAAAAGTAGGTAGAAATATTATTTATTCACAAAATTCAAAATTGACTGCAAGTCGTTAAATTTACAATAAAAAGCTAAGAAAATTATTGTAAAAATGATAATGTAGCTGTTTGAAGCAATGGTATTCAGCAATGTTCTTCACAGATCTAATTAATAATAAATAATATTATAGTAAAATATTTGTAACTAAGACTACTCCATCATTCATTAAATCCTTTTAAGCCAATTTAATCAACTCAAATGTTTCGGAAGGTTAATTTCATTAAATTTCTGTTAACAAGATTTATGTGAATTGCATAATGTCGATAATTATATAATTTATAGCATTACAAAGAATTTTGAAATTAATTATCTTGCCAATTCCAGAAGTTTATAATCATACTAGCAGGTTGCCCGATTCAATTGAATCGGGATATCTAGAACCTGACAACCTATTCACAAATTAAATTTAATAGACTTTTTTATTCTTATCCTTCTTCTTTCTCTTCTTATTCATGTTTTTCTTCTTTTACTTCTTTTTTCTCCTCTCTCCTCTTCTTCTCCTACCTTCTTTTTCTTCATTTTTCTCCTCATCCTTCAATAGGTCAAGTGTAAGAGAGGGACACCTTCCCTAACTTCGCCTTTTTATGCAAATGTATCTATCACAAATGTATACAAAATCTAAGTTTTTAAAATACCATAATAATATCATTTTCAGTTATAATTTCATGTTTGTATATAGTTAAACTGTTTTTGTAATACGAATTTATTGCTTCTCTTATAATAGAAAAAAGGAATAGATACGAGGAAAATCTTTGAATAATGAAATATTTTATTGATTAAAACTTTTTTCATTAAAATTTATTTTAAATTATTCCAGTAAATTTTAATAATTTTAATTTTATACAAAATTAATTGATTTAGGTTTCAATCTGTTAAACTGTTTAAAAAAAGAAAAAAAAAAGAATAAAACATGTGACCGACAATTTTTTTTGTTATAATACTTGGTGATACTTACATATTGTATTCCATGTAACTGTCGAATTTCTATTTGTATAAATAAAGTAATCAATCAATCCCTTATTCTTCAACGATCGAGTTTAGTCGACAGAGGACAGCATGAAGACGTTTATAAATTAACAATATTAAAACTGTTATATGATTATTACAATTTATTTTTTTAATTTATTATGTATGGACTCGAAGATTCAACGCTGAACTAGACATGGAAAACCATCGCCGAGAGATTTTGTTGTTGAATTTGTGGGCATATGACTGGGTAGGCGAGTGAAGCATAATTTCTGTAGCTATAGTGACTGGACCAATTAGGCCTAATATCGTTGTCGATATGCTTTATTACGTCTGCATCCACATGCTCTAGACTCAGGGCGTGTCTAGTTCAATATTCATGTACTTCACTTCCTCCTCAATCCTACTACCTCTTCCTCAACTTCATCGTCCTCCTCCTCCTCCTCCTCCTCCTCCTCCTCCTCCTCCTCCTCCTCCTCCTCCTCCCCCTCCTCCTCATCATCATCATCATCATCATCTTCCTCCACTAAGTCTTATTTCTCTCTACAAACTGTGTGAGCGTCATCCGCCAACGCACTCTTTTAAAAAGGAGAAGCATAATGGTGATAAATTGAACGAAAAAGGAGAATAAGAAGCAGATTCAAGAAGTAGGATAAGAAGTAGGATAAGAATTGGTAGAAAATGAAGTAAGAAAAAAGTAAGCAGACAAAGAAGAAGGTAAAAAGTAAGAAGACGAAATAATATTATATTGTCGGTGAGAAGGAGGAGGAGGTGGAAGAGGAAGAGATTGATTGATTGATTTCTTTATTCATGCAAATAATAGTTGAACAGTTACTAGTATAAAATACAATATATAAGCATCACCAAGTATTATTACATAAAGCTTGGTGATACATTTGTATGAAAAGGCGAAGTTAGGGACGGTGTCCCTCTCTTACACTTAACCTATTAGAGATGGATGAGCAGGAAAAGGAGGAGGAGGAGGAGGAAAAAGACGAAATATTATATTGTGGGAGAGGAGGAGGAGGAGGAAGAAGAGGAAAAAGACGAAATAATATTATATTGTGGGTGAGAAGGAGGAGGAGGAAGAGGAGATGGATGAGCAGGAAGAGGAGGAAAAAGACAAAATAATATTATATTGTGGGTGAGGAGGAGGAGGAAGAGGAGATGGATGAGCAGGAAGAGGAGGAGGAAAAAGACGAAATATTATATTGTGGGTGAGAAGGAGGAGGTGGAAGAGGAGATGGATGAGCAGAAAGAGGAGGAGGAGTAAAAAGACGAAATATTATATTGTGAGTGAGGAGGAGGAGGAAGAGGAGTTGGATAAGCAGAAAAAGGAGGAGGAAAAAGACGAAATATTATATTGTGGGTGAGGAGGAGGAAGAGGAGATGGATGAGTAGGAAGAGGAGGAGAAAAAAGACGAAATAATATTATATTGTGGGTGAGAAGGAGGAGGAGGAAGAGGAGATGGATGAGTAGGAAGAGGAGGAGAAAAAAGACGAAATAATATTATATTGTGGGTGAGAAGGAGGAGGAAGAGGAGATGGATGAACAGAAAGAGGAGGAGTAAAAAGACGAAATATTATATTGTGAGTGAGGAGGAGGAAGAGGAGTTGGATGAGTAGGAAGAGGAGGAGAAAAAAGACGAAATAATATTATATTGTGGGTGAGGAGGAGGAAGAGGAGGAGAAAAAAGAAGAAATAATATTATATTGTGGGTGAGAAGGAGGAGGAGGAGGAGGAGGAAGAGGAGATGGATGCGCAGGAAGATGAGGAGGAAAAAGAGGAACAAAGAGAGAAGAAGCAGCATCAGCAACAACAAACAGGAGAGACCAACAAAAAACTATGGCAACAAATAACGAAGACAACCCATAATAATCCAGAAAAAAACCAATATTCTTCGTAAATGTCTTCTGTATTAAAAAAATCGTTTCCTGTGCTCTCTCAGTGTTTAACTAGCTGAAATAATAGACACTCCCTTGAAATGATTAACCAAATAATGTGATGAGAATCGAATAAAACAGATGAATTTCATATAAACAAAGAAGATAATATAGAATTTGATAATTTAGGAAAAAGACGAAGACAGAGCCAAAGAAAAGGCGTGGCAAATGCAATAGCCATAATTTTCTTTCTGGTCTAAATATATCCAATCTTCATTTGCATCACTGCTGTGATCACTCGCTCTGACTTTCACTCTCACCCTCATTCTCTCACACTCTCTCTCTCCCTCTCTGTCACTCGCTCTCTTTTATATCACGCCCATAATAGTTGGACAAATTGTTCGACTAAATTGACTCTACTAATAGCGAGCTGATTTAGTAATCAAATTTCACACCGCTTGTAACAATATCCGGTACAAGCCCGCATATCATTTTGATTGCAATTACAGTAATAATAATAATTATTATTATTATGGCACTAAAATAATATTGTGATATGCGCCAGATGCTCTTCAGACCGAAACATGATAGTAAGAGTAATGTACAAATTGAAATCTAGATTCTTGAATAGGTGGGAAGCAGTATTAAGGTATATAAGGTGTAGGCTAGGTATAAGGCATAAGGTATTAAGGCATATAAGAGAAGTTGGAAGGAGGAGGAGGAGGAGGAGGCGGAGGAGGAGGAGGAGGAGGAGGAGGAGGAGGCGGAGAAGGAGGAGGATGACGACGAGAAGGAGAATGAGAAGAAGGAGGAGGAGGAGGAGTAGGATGACGAGAAGGAGAATGAGGAGGAGGAGGAGGAGGAGGAGGATGACGACGAGAAGGAGAATGAGAAGGAGGAGGAGGACGAGAACGAGAATGAGAAGGAGGAGGAGGAGGAGGAACTGCTAAATAAGTAGAGTTTGAAATCTAAAAAATATGGGTAACAAAACTATATGTAGTTATAAAAATATTTATAAGTTTGAAATAAATTCTTTGGGCAGAAGAGAAAGGTGGAGAATTGTGAAGAAAGAGAAGTTGGAAAAGGAGGAGGATGATGACAAGAAGAAGAATGAGGAGGAGGAGGAGAAGGAGGAAGAGGTGGGGAGAAGGAACTGCTAAATAAGTAGCGTTTGAAATCAAATTCAAACACATTTTGATTTCGAAATGTATAAAGCAGCTGTCTATTGCATATTATTCACTTGACGCTGAATTGGAGAAATGCTGAGTTCTGAATGGTCTAGAAAAATTTTGGAAAAGAGACAGCAGTGTTACAATAGCTTTATTGTAAAATGTCTTTGATCAGGCGTAAATGTAGTTATGACATTTTTTCTTATCTCTAATAGGCCTAACTACTTTACAACGTCGTCGTATATAAATCAAACTCATTTCTCCTTGAACATTAAATGCATCCAAATAGACATACGGCCAGTTGCACGAAAGAAAATTAAGTTTAACCACCGTAAGATGACGTCATCTTACGGAGCTCAATAGGGAAGTCGTTGCACTGGCTGTCAAATGAAGTCATCTTACGGTGGTTGAATTTAATTTTCTTTCGTGGAACTGGCCGTTACAGTCTTATTATGGATATCTACAACAATATCACCATTGCCAAAAGGATGATAAAATGATTCCCTAGATCAGTGGTTCTCAATCTGAGGTACGCGAAAAGTTTCAGGGGGTACGCGGGGCTGGTTAATGAAAAATTAAACAATTTTTACTTATTTTCGTTTCTTAATCACGCAAGGTTATAGTTTAAACATGGAATATAATTGAATACTTGTATGGTCGACTTACTTGGAACCAACATGTGCAATAGGTTTGTGTCACTATTTCGAAGGAATAGTGAGTGCCGCTTGGCATCAGTTAGGGCTGCGGGGGGCATTGAGAAACTATGTAAAAAGAAGCAAGCTCATCCTGATCCATGGTGGAAAGATCCTGATCCTGTATCTTTCCACCATGATCCTGATCAATAATTTTCTGTAATGCGTTTCAAATATATTTCCAAATATATTGTATTTTTGACGTAAAAAGTGGTTTTAATTCAACCCCCCCCCCCCCCCAAACACCACCACCGCGTCAATAACAAGCGGGTACGCAAAATTTAAATTTTTCATTAAGGGGTACAGTCTGGAAAAATCTAAGAGCCCCTGCCATAGATTAAAAAAAAAATCATTTATTCCGCATAGAAACAATATAAAATACGATACAAGAAAATAAACATTAAAACTGTCATATTAAAAAAAAAGCAACTGGAAATGTAGGAATTATTTCCCCAAAAGAGCAAGCTCGAGCATGGGGAAGGAGCCCACCTTACTAGTGAATAATACATTAAAAACTTTATTATCAAAGACCTCTTCCCAACCAAGCGGTGACCGATTAGATTGGCCAGCAAAAAATACACTGTTCTCTGCTGAAAATCACTTCCCGGTGGTTCGGAGCCCACCTAAAACTGTAGGTCCAACTCATCAATCACCATCATCCAACTCATTACCCACGCACAGGTCTTAGACCTATGTGGGCTTCATTCTCAAAAAAAAAAAAAAAAAAAAATAAGCTACCCAAAAATTGCAGGTATTGTTACTGATTCAATATGAAAAACATTTAGATAACTCATAAGTAGCACTGTTCAATTTTAGCTAAAGTTTACACTCCATAGGAAACGATCTGTTCCTAGCGCAAACATTTGAGGGGTTCAAACAGAGGCGACGAACCTGTAAAGCATCGATCAATAGTGCTTGGTTCAGTCCTTTACATCGACCTCAAACGCAAGCTTTGTCCATTTTTCTGATATATCTACCTGCCTATTTATCATCCACCATCCGCCTACAATATTTCTAACATATGGTTAGATCGATACACACGGCATTATACCCATTATCTACTGCACAACCTCTACACCTATAAAACATAGCATATAACGAAAGGTTAATAAAGATAAAGATAAAGATTATTTATTTCACTGCAAGCATTTACATTCCAATAAACATAAAAGAAATTAAACAGCAGAATATTGTACACTATAAATAAGCTACAAAATCTATATCTATATAATCGAAATACCACTGACTGACTCACTCACTCATTCATCACAGTTTCTCAGGAACCACTCGACCAAAAACGATAAAATTTGGTACACGTATTCAGTAGAGGGACTAGACGCGTGCTAAGAAAGGGTTTCAAAATTTACCCCAAAATTGAAGATTTTTGAAAATTTAGGTGACAACAATTTCTAGAGAACCATAAGGTCAAATCAGATAAAATTTGGTATTCATGTTAAGTATCGGCCTTAGATGTACCTTGGAAAAAAGTTTCAAAATTAGCCCCAAAATGGGCCCAAAATCGATGATTTTTGAAAAGTTTGGTGATAAACAGCCAAATATTTTGAAATTTGCACTTAACAGATGTCATCAACCTGGCATAATAACATTTCATCATACCCAGTCATATGTTTCCCACATATTGCAAGGCTCCGACTGGATGGTAGCCTACATGCAAAGTGCAAAGTCTTTTGCTGTTCAAAGACAGTGTAAATAACGCTGCTAAGGGGTCTGCCATATGATTAAAAACGGTTGACTTCTATCAGCTGTTCCTTTAAGCTGTTTGGCTGGCAAGTTCAGTAGGTTAGGTCTATTAATGAATAAAAATTTGTTTCAAACAAAGCAAACTTATCCCGAGCTACCAAAATAATTTCAATAGCTAAAAGCCAACGTTTATGAAAAGTATATGTTTGATTAAGACCCTACATGCATACTAAGTAATGGTATCAAAATTCTCCCCAAAATCACCTATTTCTGTAAATTTATCTAATCACAATGGAAATTAGTTGGAGCCCCCTGGCTAGACGGTTAAGGCGAGCGAAGCGAGTCTGCCGGCTAGTAATTATTATAAAAGTGATAGAAAACATAAATAGTAGGCCAAAAATCTTGACCAATAATGTAACAAATTTGAAGCAGTAACTGGCAGTAATAATAATTATAGAATAGTAAATAATACTTATAGCATATAATACAAAAAACCGACAATACAAAGAGATTGGCTCTCAAGTATTACTTTGCTGGTAAAAGCAATGGAGTTTCTTTTTAAACAGGCTGAAATGAAGGTGGGTGATCCTGAGAGACCCATCGGGAAGAGATTAAATAACCTAGGTCCTTTATAAAAAGCATGACAACAAGCAACCCTAGTTCTTGCCCAGGGCTCCATCAGCCTTCTAATAACATTACCACGAGTCAAATATATATGCTCGTCTGAAAAGGGAAACTCACTACGTCTCAAGTATACAAACTTCATTAGACTTAGTTCATATAAAGTATTAACTCTAAAAACGCCAAATTCTTTATACACTAGATCAGTAGGATATCTAATTGGCTTCTTAAGACAAATTTTTATCAATTTCTTATGAAGTAATATAAGAGGCTGCAAGATTATAACTCCACATCCTCCCCAAGACACGATGCCATAACTAATAATAGATTCTACAAGTGCTAAAAATACAATTTTCAATTGGTAGATGGGAAGATTGTTCTATTATGAATAGAAACAAGATTGTTCCATAACTCGCTCAAATTACGAAAATAGAAAAGTCGTGACGTCACTCTGTTCAGAATTACCCTTAACTTGCAAATTTCAGCTCTATTTGTACTCTCAGCATAAAATTAAAGTTTTTTGCATATCGCAGCAGATTTTAATCTATATCTTGATCAGCTGTCAATGATATGCGTTACTCACTGCTACTGAACTGAAATATGTTAAACCCCCACCATTTTTCTAGTTCTCAAAAAACACGGAAAACCTTGTTTTTAGTAACCTTAACATATATGAACACTATTACAACATTTTGTTGCAAGTACTTGCGGCAAAATGACGTCTGTTTATGTCAGGTTTAGCCAGGTTTAAACGGCACCGTTCATGTATCCGTTATTTTAAATCAAAGATTGTACTAATGACGTCTTAAAAATTGCTCCATTTGTAAATTATAAGGGTGTATGAGTAAATAAATAAATAGTCAGTAAACTAGTAGTTCTGTGAACAGTAGACGTCACTCGCCCAATACTCTTCATTCAGAGGGGGATGATATTTTTGAAAAAAAATTCCAACTTAATTTTCATAGCTTAATCTTTCATTAATAATAGAATCTGCAAAAATCAATATTTGAAAAATTCAAAATTTCTAACCCCCCCTAGAATTTACCCCTTACACCTAAGGGTAACTATGCATTTCATCAGCTCTTAATATTCACTTCCAATAATAAAAGGTAAAAATTATCCATTAAAATGATCAAGTTCAAAATTTGTGTAGGAAGGGAAGGATAAGAAGGAGGAAAGAGGTAAGAAAGAGTAGTAGGAGGAGGAGGAGGAAGAGGAGGAGGAGGTGACAACAAGAGGGGGAAACCGATGATACTCTCCTAGAATGCCAACCCCCCATTTTCTAGTGAAATTTAGATTTCCGCCCCTAGCTTCAAAGGGATTATTTCAAGGAATTTTTCGAACGGAAGCCTTCAGCTTTAGTTATGCTCAATCTGAAGAAAAGAAGACTTTCCCAATCATCTCAATATAATCAATATAATAAACTCGAAAAATATTGAAGGTCAATAACTCAATGAAGGTCAAGAAACCGCATTATTTTCCTATTAAGCCCTTTTTCAATTAAATATTATTATTTTCCGTTTTTGCCCAATTCATCTTTCTATTTTTCAACTATCATAATATTATTCTTAATATCTTATTATCCCTACAGGCAAGTTGCCCGATTCAATTGTATTTTTTGTACATGGATTTTTATAACACGGTAAGACCCGTTTCTCACACATCGATTTTATCCGTTCGGTAAAATCGCGAACGGTTCACATTCCAACAGTGGCGTGAAGAAATAAATGATGCTCTTCACACACATCGATAATATGCCGAACGTTAATGACAACCGTCTGTTGCCGTGAAGCAGCCGTCCAATGTCTCGACCAGGACGGCAGCCGTTCGGTAGGACATGGATTGAGGTATAGTAAACTTGTGGGCAGTTTCCAACACATCGAAATTGCCCGTACGATCATTTGCATTGCTTATTCAATGCATTATCTATTTGCATTGCTTTTCCTCTTTAGAAACTTCTCTGTCTCTGTCTATATAAATAAAGTAATTTTACCTTTATCTATCCCCACAAAACCGTTCGGAGTTCAAAATTTGTTCACTTTTGTCCATTCCGTTCAAGATCAACCGAACGGCTGAAATCGTACGGCCGATATCGATGTGAGTGAAACGGCCCTAACCTATTCACAAAATTAATTTATTAATGTATTTTTTCTTGTCCCTCTTCTCCTCCTCATCCTCCACCTTATCGATCTCTTTCTTCTTATTCTTCTCCTTCTTTTTCGTCTTCTCTTCCTCACCAATCTATTCTTTGATGCATCTAGTTCATTTGTTTGTCACATGGAGCGCTAGAACATCGTCGATAGAGGACAGCATCAATACGTTTATATATTAAATATCCTATTATTTCTCTTTATTTCTATTCCTGCTAGCCGAATCATACTTCCTAATCTGCCACGTAATATCCTTTCGGCCCAAACTAAAGAGCATAGCGCCCCTTATATTGCAGCCTTGTATCAATTACACAAAGACTTTAAATCAGGACGTACATCCTGTAGGATTAGGTCAAACTGATACAACCTGAACCTGAATACCACAAGGGAGGTCCTAGATTGCGTCAGGTTTTTTTCAACATGTCCACCATGTTGAAAAAGATGTTGAGGGTCTTAATCCGTCAAGGGAAGCTTCACTCGACCGAATAATTCCGATGTAACATGGAGAGAGGAAGGGGGTTCAGTTGAGGAGGAGAAGGAGGAAGGGTATGGTTTAGTATAGCAGATGATAAGGGAAGAACGAAGGGAATGGAAGGGGATGAGGAGTGGGGGGTGTGAGGAAGGGGGTTGAGGATAAAAGGTGTCTTGTTGCAACGTGTACTAGTTTATTGCGTAATTCTATACTGACGTTCCACCAGACAACATTTTTCTATTTATTTTGTGTTTGTGTGTGTGAGAGCGTGTAAGTGAGTGTGCGTGTGGTAAAAAGGGTGACATTATTCAATAGAAGCCTACAATAGGAAGCCTGTTATGCAGGATACGATTAGGCCACCAAGCTACACCAAGAGTACGTTCTACAAAAAAGTCATCAATTATATGAAAAATAGGTCGTGAGGAGGCGTAGAACACAATATTTCCATAATTTCTGAGAGAGATAATTTCTGGGCAAGATTGAGATAGAAAATTGATTTTCCCCCTTTAGCTTTAGCTATAGCTTTAATAATGTGTCATATTTTATGCTAGTAGTGTTGGGGAGTAATAGCCAAAGATATTAATGTCTTTTTTATTTTATTTTATCATTTTAAATCTTATTTTATCTACGAATAAATTTCAAATTGGTTATCAATCTGCGTCCGGACAGCCAAGAAACCTCGGTCGCGAACATCACTTCGTTACACAGAAATATTTTTTTTGGAGGATGAAACCCACATAGGTCTGAGACCTGTGCGTGGGTAATGAATTGATGGTGATCGATGAGTTGGACCTACAGTTTTAGGTGGGTTCCAAACCACCAGGAAGTAATTTTACAGCTGAGAACAGTGTCTTTTTTGCTGGCCAATCTTATCGGTCACCGTTACAAAAGCTGCCCAGGAGAACGCAGATTATCTCTATCTGATTGAACAGATACCTGCTACGGCTCACGGCTATCACTTCCCTATTCTCATTTTAAATGTGCCGTATTTGAGAGTTGAGATACTAGAAAAAGAGCATGAATAGAAATTTTCTGCAACACATTCAAAATGGACGGTGGTTCACAATTAATTGTAAATTCAAAATGACAAATTGAATTTTTTTTGTGTTTTAATTTAGTGGGCAACTCAATAAATTTGGAATTGTTAAACAATAGTAAGAGGGAGGGAAATTGATTGGTTACTTTATTCAACAATAATTCAACAGTTACAAGTATAAAATACAATATATAGGCATCGCCAAGTATTATTACATAAAATATTATTAGTCACCTATTACAAAAACTGTTTATCTATATAGAAACATGAAATTACGACTGAAAATGAGATTATAAAAAACTTGGTGATGCATTTGCATGAAAAGGCGAAGTTAGGGAAGATGTCCCTCTCTTCCACTTAACCGAGAGAGAGAGAGAGAGAGATAGATAGAGAGAGAGAGAGAGAGAGAGAGAGAAGGAGAGACAGAGAGAGAGACAGACAGAGAGAGAGAGAGACAGAGACAGAGACAGAGAGAGAGAGAGAGAGAGAGAGAGAGAGAGAGAGAGAGAGGCAGAAGACGGAGGGGACATTTCTATGGCTTTCGTTGCCTTTAACAACGGTAAAGCGTTTTAGCAGACGAAAACGTTGTTTGAATCCTAAAGGCAAGGCGAGGCACAAGACAAGGTTAAAATGCAATTGCAGACTGAGTAGTGGTGGTTGTGAGGAGAGCCTCGGCACTTCCTTTATTATAAGGTGGCGGAAAGCGAAAATTATTCTCAGGGGTGGCTTGGTGGCTAACCCCCCTTCGTCCCACCACCACCACCCAGGAGCCCCCAACCCCCTCTGGCTACGCCCCCCCCCCCCCACCTAAACCAGCCACAAACTCATTTCAAATCCTCCGCAATACTGCGCAATCGATATCAACAGCTCTTGCTTTCACTCCCAGTTCTTAAAAGCAATTTAGTTATTGCTGCACATTGGAAATTAAAAAAAAGTAAAGGTTCATTGCAATTTACAATATAGAAGAGTATTGATTATGTGTATCATACCACATGTATACCAATAATGTTCAAGTTCTACGCTTCCTGCGTCTGAGGAAACTTTGAATGATTGTATTATGACTGCCTTCAAGCCACAAGTGAGATGTAAGGGCACGAGCGAAGCGAGTGTCCTAAACATCTAAGGAATTGGAGTAAAGGTGGCCCAAACATTTAACGAGTGCCATAAAGGCGGAATACAATTATTGGGACGCAACAAGGTGTCACCCCATCAAACTATCCCCTATTAAAACGGGTTTTGAGGTGACAGTTTGACGTGTGTCGTCCCCGTCAAACTGTCATCTTTCTAAGGAGGTGACAAGTTGTCGGGGTGTATTACTACAGTAGAAACTATTAGTCTGGGCGCGTGGCTCTGGTTTCACTACTAGCCGCCCTGTAAAATTTGACTAGTTGACCTTGAAGAAATCTGCAGCGTCGCACGGGCCACATGTTTTTAGAAATGAGCGATAAACACTCCCCTCGCCATGGTTGACTACCAAACGGCCGCGCGCCCAGACTAATTGTTTCTACTGTACTCAAGGAAGAGCCAGCCAGAATGGTGATTTCTTGTGGTGTGGTGTCGGGGTGACACCTTGTCGCGAGCGTGCAACGTGACCGTTTGTCGTGTACAGTGATGACAAAGTGTCACCTGGGGGTTCAGGAGGTGACAAGTTGTCGTGGTGACACTTTGACGCGAGCTTGCAAGGTGACGGTTTGTCATCACCGTACACGACAAACAGTCACCTCGACACCACATCACAAGAAATCGCCATTCTGGCTGGCTCTTCATTTGAAAATTGAAAATGAAGTTAGAAAATGAAGCCAAACTATCCAGTTTTAAATGAAAAGGTTAGGTTAGGTGCAAGGTGTCAGGTTGTCTTGTACGTTGACGACAAATTATCACCTGTGGGTACAGGAGGTAACAAGTTGTCGTGGTAACACTTTGACGCGAGTGTGCGAGGTGCCAGGTTGTCATGTACGGTCACCTTTTTTCCAGTAGGTGACGGGTTGTCAGGGTGACACCTTGACGGCATTGGTATATTTTTACAAGGGCACAGGTTGTCGCCTATGGCCAAAATGCCCAGGTGAGAGGTTGTCGTGTTGACACCTTGACGTCGACCCCAATCATTGCATACACTATTAATTTATCTACGACTACCAATAACTCTTAATTACATTTATCTACATTTACATATTACATTTATCTACATTTACTTACCGATCACTCGAACTTACTCAAACTACCCAACTAGTAGTTCCGTGAACAGTAGACCTCTCGTAAAAAAATGACAAACAGTAAAAAGAATTGTCCATAACACAAAAGAGGGAACTAGACTTAGCCGTCTCAAGACTAGATTAAAAATGTGCCTGATTGCATATGGAGTAGGTCCATGCGACGTTTTGATGAATAGTGAGTAAGTTAGAATAGATTAATCAATAGTCAAATTAATCAAAGTAAATATAGTTTTAATGTAAAATTATAGTATACTAATAAGTTAGAATAGATTAATCAATAGCCTAAGTAAATAATATATATTTAATGTAAAAGTATAGTATACTATACTAATAAGGCTATGAGAATTTATTATAGAATTGATTTCATGTTATGTTTTGTTTAACGACTCTCCAACCCAACACACAAATCTTTATAGTAGGTTTTTTTTTGTTTTTTGCTAAATTGTTTCAGATAATTTTCTTCCATTTTACTAATTGTATTTTTCTTGTATATAAACTGAATAAACTCCTCTGAATATTGAACAAATGTTCGGAGACAATTGACAAAATTGAAATCACGCTTCCAGTTTCTGAAAGCAATCAGTGTCGGCTATATTTTTGTTGAATCCACTCCCAGAGCCAGAGTTATAAAAATTATTGGTGGGAAGATAATGCATTTCTTCTTTGAAATAATACTACCAGAGGTATTACTGGTCATTTCTTTTGAAAAAGTCTGCTGAAATTGAGTTTCCAGCTTCCATTGAACTAATT
The DNA here is from genome assembly GCA_948455865.1 of Conomelus anceps. Classification (NCBI taxonomy): domain Eukaryota; kingdom Metazoa; phylum Arthropoda; class Insecta; order Hemiptera; family Delphacidae; genus Conomelus; species Conomelus anceps. The sequence goes on from CAOJWK010000028.1 coordinate 71,520, forward strand.
AATATGGAAAATTTCAATTTATGTTTGTTTATTTATTTACAAAGGCAACTTTGAACAAGTATTTTAAGCCTAGGTGATGGTGAGGGGGTGAGTGATAATACAGACTTATTTATTTATGATGTTCTGATGGATGAAGAAGAGATGTCAGAGAGCTGTTACATCTCTTGAATACATCACAGTACTTTATATAAGAAGCAAGCTCATATTGATACAAATACAGTACCTACCCCATTAACTGTATACAAGAAGGAAACTCATATTGATACAATTACACTTTATTTGAAAAAAAATTGGTCGCCAAATTGAATTTGAAAAAAATAAAATATATAAATCGCTGTGCCTAGGAATAAGGAACATCCACATGAAAAATCATAACAATTGGTCTAGTATAGGCGTTCGTCCGTAACCGTGAGACAGAATTCCGATCGTCTTAAAGGATAGACCGAACGGAGTGCTGAGTAATATCATATAATGCTTAATTGCTGACGATCGGTTGTGGGTTTGAGATAGAATTGAAACTAAATTTGATTTCGTAATATAAAAGCAGTTGACGTGAGAGTTTGATATCATTTATTTCGACACAAAGTTGGAATGGAGAAATGTCAAGTTCTGACTGATCTTGAGCCTCTACCGAAAAGTGACACCAGTTTTACAATAGCTTCATTAAGTAACAACTTTGGTTAGGTATTAATAAAATCGCTCATTTCTAAAAACATGTGGCTTATGCGACGCTGCAGATGTCTTCAAGGTCAACTAGTCAACTTTTACAGGACGGCTAGTAGTGAAACCAGAGCCACGCGTCCAGACTGTTTCTACTGTATCCCCGTCGCGCAGCAACAATCTGTAACAGAATCAGCTGATCGTAACATCTTATCATAAGCTTATTTTTCTACAGAGTGATGCTACGAGACGGGGTTACGTTACGGGGGTTTGTTCGTAATCTGGACCCGGCTTAATCAATGTGCTGTTGCGGGACGATGTTACGATCATCGATATATTAGAATAAGATATATAAAATTATCTATATATAAGCTTTTATATATCGATGGTTACGATCAGATATAGGGAAGTGATAGCTGAGTGCCGTAGCAGTTATCTGTTCAATCAAAGATAAGCTACAAAACTCCTGGGCGCTCTTTGTAAGGGTGAACGATTGGATTGGCCAGCAAAAGAATCCGTTCTCTGCTGTAAAATCACTTCCAGGTGGTTCGGAACCCACCTAAAACTGTAGGTCCAACTAATCAATCACCATCATCCAAATCATTAGCCACGCACAGGTCTCAGACCTGTGGGCTTCATCCTCCAAAAAAAGAAGATGATTCTGTGTAACTAAGTGATGTTCGCGACCGAGGTATGTTGGCTGTCTGGATACAGATTAAAACCAGTTTAAACCGAAGTCTTGATAGCATAAATTAAAAAAAAATTAAAAATAAATTAATATCATTGCCTATTACTCCCCAACACAACTAGCATGAAATATGACACATTATTAAAGCTCCTTTTCGATTCCTAAAAGAATTGTAGCAAAAGGAAAAATATAGATGATACCACAATTCTTTCGAGCTTTCCTATTGGCTCGCTGAATCTCCTACAGAAGATCACACCGGCGTCTTTCTTCGGAAATCCTGCTGTGCCATTTTCTGCCCAAGACACATGGCAGCAAAGTCGCGTTTTCACTTTTTCCTCTACTGGTGTGGTGATCGTTGATGAAAATGGTTTCTAGGTTGGGGGGGAGGGAAGGAAAAGGGGTAAAGAAGGTGGAGGGATGGAATAGTGGATAGGAGGAAACCGAATCCCCAGAAAGATGTAGTCGGACAATTGGGCGATCCATCACACAACAATTGAACTGGAACTTGGGCACTGGCCTCTCCTATCTCAAACTCTTTCTCTCCCATTCTAATTGTCTTTCTATCTCTTTCTCTTTCACATACTGATCGCACATCTTTTACGCTTTTGCTGACCTCACACTTTCTTTTCATTTGCTCTTTGAGCCATTCTACTGCAGCAATTCAATTCCAATAATTCAACTTCATCATTATCATCATCTATTTCTTCATATATTTCCTTTTTTTCTACTTGTTAATTGTAAATAATTTATACCTTTTTACAAATTTATATACTCATATATTGGGATTTACATGAATTGAGGTATCTATCCCAAATTGTAATACAATTTATACACTCATATATTGGGATTTACATGAATTGAGGTATCTATCCCAAATTGTAATACAATTTATACACTCATATATTGGGATTTACATGAATTGAGGTATCTATCCCAAATTGTAATACAATTTATACACTCATATATTGGGATTTACATGAATTGAGGTATCTATCCCAAATTGTAATACAATTTATACACTCATATATTGGGATTTACATGAATTGAGGTATCTATCCCAAATTGTAATACAATTTATACACTCATATATTGGGATTTACATGAATTGAGGTATCTATCCCAAATTGTAATACAATTTATACACTCATATATTGGGATTTACATGAATTGAGGTATCTATCCCAAATTGTAATACAATTTATACACTCATATATTGGGATTTACATGAATTGAGGTATCTATCCCAAATTGTAATACAATTTATACACTCATATATTGGGATTTACATGAATTGAGGTATCTATCCCAAATTGTAATACAACAACTTAATTCGTTTAAAAGTTTGAAAATTCCTTTTTTACCTGAGTTAATCACAATTAATACAATTTTCTACTTCATGCAGTGGAACAATGTACATAATTTTGGACTCATATGAAAGCTTATTATGTTAGAGCTGTTTGTTATGTAATAAGATACTTATATATTCCCCTGAAAATATTCGAAAAAATTCTGTTTCAAATTTGACCCCGAAATTTAAAAAATTACATTTTTGAACGTTGAAAGCTGATGATGAACAGTATAAAAAATCTAAATAAATTGATATTTTGCAAAATTTTCTTCTCTTTCGGAAAATAGCTTCAGAATTCTAATATGATGAGTAGGTTTTGAGCTATGGAGCATATTGGCAGGAGGTAGGCATATTTAAAAACTTCGATTTTTAAATATTTCTCGAAAACGAAGGATGATAGGGCAAATGTTTAATGAACATTATTTGTCAGGAATTTGATGTAGGACCTTGGGTTGTAAAGTCTTATACCTTATGCGGGAGCCTATATGACATTATGCATACAGTAGTACCTCGATAATTCGGCCCTCGAAAATCCGCACCCTCCAGTAATCCGGCCCGATTCTAAAAGTTATACGTTGCAGTTTTAAGGGAATAAATGATAACAAATATAGTACTAGGTACAATTTTACACACATTTACATTCTATATTTACAGACAATTAGTACAGTACAAGATTTTATTGTGCAGTAATTAATCACAGTACAGTAATGTAAAGTGACCTTTTTACTATACACGTAAAATTAATAAATTTAGGATTTAGTAATTGAAGGAGCCAGTTTTGAGAAGTGCCTACAAACACAGTACATAGAACTTTAGAACAGCACTGTTACTTCTTAGAGAAAGTGATAGCCGAGTGTCGTAGCAGGTATCTGTTCAATCAGCTACGAAACTCCTGGGCCATCCTTGTAAGGGTGACTGATTGGATTGGCCAGCAAAAATGACTCTTTTCTCTGCTGTAAATTCACCTCCCGGTGGTTGGGAACCCACTTAAAACTGTAGGTCCAACTCATCAATCACCATCATCCCATTCATTACCCACGCACAGGTCTCAGACCTATGTGGGCTTCATCCTCCGAAAAAAGGACCTATAAGGGTTTCAAATTCATTAAATTTTAAACGGTCTCTTGATAGTCCGGTTTTTCTTAAATCCGGCCTACCGGATTATCGAGGTCTTACTGTATTAGTTTTAGTTCTGTATGTTTATGCTGTAGGTGACGGGAATACGATTTTTCCGATAATTGCCATATATGTATTATTATTAAATTATTATCAATGCCAAGGTGAAAATATATCCACCTCACTTCAGTATCGAATTCAGAAGACCTAGAAGCATCCTATCTCATTCGTAACACTATTCTGATGTAACAATCAACACTCAACGTGTATTTCTATATATCTCATCTATATATTCCACCTGAATTGAAAATAATTCTTACGGCTTCAGTCGGAGATAACCTTTTCAAATGAAATGCTTACTGGTGACCTTTCGCATGGCAAATGACCTTTTTTAGTGCAATACAGAGGGGAACCAATCGTGACTGTTATTTTTTTGTACATCCTTTATGGTGAAATAAATTGTCACCATTCAAAAACATCGAGAAAATAAAAAGGGGTCTCAACTTTGCTGATAACTAATAGAAATTCAATTTCAATGAAAACATTACACATATTCGCAGTACAGTATATTTTTAGCATTTTCTTGGTAGTTATCAAACTCTCCTAGTTCAACGTCCTACATGGACGAATCCCATTGGCTTATAGAATAGTAGGGGGGGGGGGGGGGGGGGAGAGTAGGAGTAGGAGTAGGATGAGGAGGAGGAGGAGGAGGAGGAGGAGGAGGAGCCACATGCCGAACTCTACGTTGGAGGTCTGTCGTACGCTACACACCCAAGCGAAGAAAGTTTAAATTTAACAAGTGAAGAAAATAATAAGTGAAGGAAGCCAATCGTTACTTCGTATTAGCTTGTCCACCTGTTACAAGTGGGTGTGTCTATCTAGCCTCAACCAATGACAGGCCTCCAACATAGTTTGGGCTATCAGAAGGCCTCTATTAGGCTACATCAGCCAATAGTATTCGTCCATTTACGGTATGAAGCTGCTCAGTAGTTTAAATTTAGTTTGATTGAAATTAAAAATGGCTCTACTGCCAAAACCATAATAAATGTGGTTGTGACAACATCATGTCTTATTCATTCAATTATGATACTATCCTGTTGATATGAAATTCTAGGAAGAAGATAGAAATATAGTTACTGTTGTGTCAATAATTACTTCCGTTGAAAGTTTTGTTTACTCCCCCTGTTCACCCCTCGCCTTGCAATCAACCCAGAGAGTTGTAGAATGGCATTATCTGTGTAAATCGATTTTTATATAAAAATAGAGAATCCTCTTGTGTTTCCTACAATGGCCAAAAACTTATATAGAATAAAATTAAAAAATCATAAACTTATTATATCCAAAGACTTTAACTCGGAAACTAATCAAGGTATCGTTGTGATTCCCACCCCATTTAATGTTTAAAAATATTCTTTAAAAAACATGTGATATACATTTTCTATACAGATAGCCTAGTTTTTCAGTAATAACTAAATTTATACAAAAAATGTCACCACAAACCACCAAAATCAACATCAACTGATCATATATTTTTTATCATTGCGTATATTAGTTGTGGTGTTCCTCACAAAAATTATAGATAATTTAATTGATCTTGAAATGATCTTGAAAATTATCTTTAAATGTGTCTATTGATTATTATGGTTTAACTTTCTTAGTAATGGCGAAGGTGATATTGTGGAAGGTATCCATAATGAAAAGAACAGGTGATAATGAAAAGAAGCAGAACAGGTGAAGTTATATTTCAAACTTAAACTGAAGTTTGGTTTAGCAGAGAGGAATATATTTTTCAATAGACAGTGCCTTTAATTGGGATTAGTACCGAAGTTTGTTTCAATAAAATCCAACAACAAGTCCATAATTGCGCAAAAAAGTATTGAACAAGCACAACAATTTTGGATAAAGAAGGAAATTAGCTGGTGGTACGAAAGAAGGGATAGCTTATCGTTCTACATTTTAAACTCTAGCCTTATTACAAAAAATTTTTGTTACTTTCTTGATGTTCACAGTGTTTAGTTATTGATTTGACTCGTATTTTTGCTTGTTACTCCACCCACCAGGGGGCGTGACTTGACAACCAATCACAACGTCCGATTAAGGTCAGCCTCTTTCCCTCTTAGCCAATAGTATCATTCCATGTACAGTATATATGAGGCTTCTATGTACTTCAGTTTTCAGTTTGATTGAGATTGATAATGGTGTAACAACCGAAACTAGTTTCTCGAAGTTTTAATAAATGTGGTTGTGACAATTTCGTCTTATTTTTCATTATAATGGTTTAAGTTATGGCGTCAGAGTAAGTGATGAAATAGTACGCGTCGCCGAACCCTACAGCACTGTTATGTGTATTGCATGACACTTGGCCGTCGTGATGTTCAGTCACGACCGCTCAAGACTGCGCTTGGATGGGTGACCGTGCTTCAATGACTTGATGTTACAAGCTTTATAATCACTTACCCGGTGGTTCGGAACCCACCTAAAACAGTAGGTCCATCATGTTCCCCGTAACATGGCACAAACGGCGAGGTGGAACTACCCGTAAGGGTCTCCCCACCATTAAAAGCCATACGCTTATTATTATTATTATTATGACACTTGGCTATCCAATAAAGAATTATTGTCAGAAAAATTAGAGGAAGACAAGAATATATGCCAATTAATAGTACATGTTTAGAAGTAGATTTTCCGAAAATTCCCCAAAAATCCCCCCTTTGGCTTTTCCCCAGTCCCCTCAAAGTACAAACTTTCTCTAATTATTGGAAATTCGATATATCTGTAACTAATCATTGAACAGAGTTGATTCTTTTTATGATATTAGCCATAATGGCCTGCAATAAATGTCCTGTTCATTTTACCGGTAAACCAGACAGTTTCTCTTATAAAAATTGAAATATTTCAGAAAGAGAATTCTATCAACTAGTTTTTTTTTTTCATTATCTAGGGGGACATTTCTGTAAGTCATGTTACAGAAAATAGCTTTAAATAAAAGTTGTGGAACTTCTTTTTCTGAATCTTAATGATGTGTATGACAGTGTACTAACGATTAGAGATGGTGATTGATATGATGAGGGGTGTAGAGGGAGGTACCCCTTTGCTAACATTGTTGGGCCCCTAATAGCTACGCATTGCCAGAAAGTGTTGTGTTAACACTTTTGCTGAAGTGGTCCTAACGCGAGGGATGCTGACTACTGGCAACACTTAAAAGATTGAAAATATGTAATAATTTCAATAATAAGATTATTAATCAGATTGTGATTAATTATAAAAATGTTTTTTAATTTGTTTTGTTTGGTGTACTTCAAACAGAACTTGGCTTGTTGAATAGATTGTAAGTTGTAAAAAAATACAAGATGAGATTGGGGGGCACGTGCCCCCCCCCCCCCTCCGGCGCAACGCCTATGATTTACAAACATAACCTTTCTAGGACATCATTCACCTCATTACCTAGGTACAAATCACAAAATCTTCTAGGCATCATTACCAAAAAAAACCACTAATTCTCTTCGCCATTAGCTGTGAGAAATAGTTCAACAATATGGCAGCTAAAATAAACAAACTACACCTACTATTCTACTCACCTAATAGCACTAATAATAGATACGGCAGCCACTGCTAATTATACGGTAGTTGAGCCGTTTCATTGAGTCACTACTCACCTGCGAAAAAAGCAAAGAAAAACATCAGTCAATAAAAGAGAAACTAAATTGGCGGCAACTGTTGTAATGAGCTAGGGTTCGAGTCCCCCTTAATTATTCACTCATTCTTCGGTTCATTCAGTTCAATTCTAAAATTAGAACACGGTAACTAGCACGGCTTCAAGGTAGGTGACACGTGATTTATATCTATACATACACTATATATAGACATACTCCCGCTGTATCTAATTTGCAGTTGTAAACTAATTCTGTAGACGGAACTGTAAACAAAACGTAACTAATGCCACTGATAACTCAATTTCCACTTACAGTAGCCTACTGACTATATCTATTGCATATAACTTAGCTTACTTCTAGTACCTACCAGTTGGTAAGATAATGCAATGGGAATCACAGTATTATATACAGCTTATTATATTAATATAATATTTTCCAATAAAACCTTAAAAAACACTTTCAAGTGGAAATTATGACTCACGTTATGGCACGACGGCCGTTTCACTCTGTTGTTAAGAGCATCGTCAAACGACCCACAGTCGTACACATTGTGCACTGTTATGGCGTGACGGCCGTTTCACTCTGTTGTTAAGAGCATCGTCAGGTGACCCACAGTCGGACACAGAGTGCACTGTGGGTCGTCCGACGATGCTCTTGTCAACAGAGGGAAACGGCCGTCACGCCATAACGTAAGTCATAATTTCCACTCAAGTGTTTTTCAAGTTTTTATTATATATTAGTGGAAACAAGAAGGATAGGATCTTCAATATCATATTTTCCAATAATAACATAACTCAGTAACCTGTTTTTTTTGGAAATGAATACTAAACAAAAAGAAACAACATAGAGAAAAAATAAAATAAGTACTACAGAGACGAAGAAAAAATACTTTAATTTCCACATCAGGAACAGTACAAACAGTTGAAAGCAACCATGCAAATTAAGTATGTTTCAACAAATAAAACCAAGCTTTATGATATTTGGGTGTGTTTTTGGTTATTGGGTGATTCAATAGTTTTGCGAAATTTAAAGAAAATAAAATTTTGAAAATAAAACAAATAACCTAATAACCATGAACATAACTTTTTAAAATCCAACAAAATCGGGATTTATTGAATTCCTGGATTTCTTGTTCCATGACGAACTGCGTTGTTAATATTAGCTTTTTAAGTGAATTCAATGACTTGCAGTCAAATTTTTATTAAGAGTAAGTAGTAATTTACTTACTCTGTAGGCCGAACGTTTTCGAATCTTAGAGATCCATTTTCAGAGACTTCTTTAAAAATGGATCTCTAAGATTCGAAAACGTTTGACCTAAATAGTAAGTAAATTACTAGGGATTTATTGGTTGAAACCATTGGTGATTTCACGACATTTCAATGTAAGAAATGCCTTTGCCAAGCCTTGGGCCTCTGAGAATGGATCTTCAAGATTCGAAAACGTTCGGCCTACAGAGTAAGTAAATTACTAGGGATTTATTAGTTGAAACCATTGGTGATTTCACGACATTTCAATGTAAGAAATAGATCATCAAGCCTGCGTTATTATTTTGGCCCAGCCCCAAGGACCCTATTATCATGCTGACGAACTGCATTGAACCAAAGACAATATAATGTAACATTAACATTAATCTAACATTAATGTTACATTGTCTTTGATTGAACAAAAAGACGTAATTTCCCTTAGATTTTCGATGACGGAGTTATGCAATGTTTTGCTAGAGTAGAAACTTGAGTAGTCACCTCCAATTTATTCACCTTCAAAGTTTAATTACTTGCGAGCCATTCCAGATAAATACACGGCAAAATCAACAATCCGAAATTTCATCACTTTCTCAATTAAGAGGACTTCAAAAGAACTACATCTCAAGTTTTCCATCTTGGTCGGCCGACAGGAGAGAGTTCATTAGAAACTTGCGATTATTCTCGACAGAGAAGGTCGATGAAACCTTGCAGTTTCACAGCTCACGCCATTTACAATTTATAATCAATATAAGAACGTTTTGAAACTTTGGTGTGAGAGGGAGCCCGGAATAAATAAAAAAAGAAGACTTGAAAGTAGTGCAAGAAGAAAAAGAAGTAGGATTATAAAAAAAAGAGATGAAATAGAAGAATGAGAAGTAGTAAAGGAATTAAGAGGCGAGAAATATAAGAATATGAAGAAAAAAGAAAGAAAGAAAAAAGATGTGGAAAGCAGAACGGAGTAGAAACAGAAATAGAAGAATAAAAAAAGAACGAAAAGATAAAGAAAGCAGAAGAAGAGGATGAAGAAGAAGACATAAGAAGAAGAAAAAGGAAAGAAAAAAGGAGATGCAAGAGGAGGAAGATGATGAGAAGAGGTTTAATTACTTCGATTTAAATTGTGATGTGTGAGAGAGAAAAAGATGAAGAGAGTAGAAGAATAAAAAATAACGAGAAGATGAAGAAATTAGAAGAAGAGGACGAAGAAGAAGACAAGAACAAGAAAAAGGAAAGAAAAGAAGGAAAAGCAAAAGGATTAGATTAGATTATTTACTTTATTCATGTAGATTACAAAATGCACAGTCTTAGGAGGGAGATGATGAGAAGTTAAAATAGTTAGATTACAAGGGTGATTCTTGAGAGAATAGGATGAAGAGAGTAGGAGAAGAGTAAAAAAGAACGAGAAGATGAAGAAAGCAGAAGAGAAGGAAGAAGAAGACATAAGAAGGAGAAAAAGGAAAGAAAAGAACGAGAAAGGAAGAGATGATGAGAAGAGGTTAAAATACTTGGATTACAAGGGTGATTCTTGAGAGATGAAGAGAGTAGGAGAAGAATAAAAAAGAACGAGATGATGAAGAAAGCAGAAGAGAAGGAAGAAGAAGACATAAGAAGAAGAAAAAGGAAAGAAAAGAACGAGAAAAGTAAGAGATGATGAGAAGAGGTTAAAATACTTGGATTACAAGGGTGATTCTTGAGAGATGAAGAGAGTAGGAGAAGAATAAAAAAGAACGAGATGATGAAGAAAGCAGAAGAGAAGGAAGAAGAAGACATAAGAAGAAGAAAAAAAAGGAAAGAAAAGAACGAGAAAAGTAAGAGATGATGAGAAGAGGTTAAAATACTTGGATTACAAGGGTGATTCTTGAGAGATGAAGAGAGTAGGAGAAGAATAAAAAAGAACGAGATGATGAAGAAAGCAGAAGAGAAGGAAGAAGAAGACATAAGAAGAAGAAAAAGGAAAGAAAAGAACGAGAAAAGTAAGAGATGATGAGAAGAGGTTAAAATCCTTGATTACAAGGGTGATTCTTGAGAGATGAAGAGAGTAGGAGAAGAATAAAAAAGAACGAGAAGATGAAGAAAGCAGAAGAGAAGGAAGAAGAAGACATAAGAAGAAGAAAAAGGAAAGAAAAGAACGAGAAAAGTAAGAGATGATGAGAAGAGGTTAAAATACTTGGATTACAAGGGTGATTCTTGAGAGATGAAGAGAGTAGGAGAAGAATAAAAAAGAACGAGATGATGAAGGAAGCAGAAGAAGATGACGAAGAAGAAGACACATGAACAAGTAAAGGGAAAGGAAAAAAGGAGTAGCAAAAGGAGGAAGATGATGAGAAGAGAGGTAAATTACTTAGATCAATATTGTGATTTTTTTTTTTTTTTTTTTTTGAGGATGAAGCCCACATAGGTCTGAGACCTGTGCGTGGTTAATGAGTTGGATGATGGTGATTGATGAGATGGACCTACAGTTTTAGGTGGGTTCCGAACCACCGGGAAGTGATTTTACAGCAGAGAACAGTGTCTTTTTTGCTGGCCAATCTAATCGGTCACCGTTACGAACAGGACCTACGAGAACGCAGCTTATCTCTCTGATTGAACAGATACCTGCTACGGCTCGCGGCTATCACTTCCCTATTCTTGAGAGAAAATGATATGAAGAGAGTAGAAGAAGATTAAAAACAACGAGAAGATGAAGAAAGCAGAAGAAGAGGACGCAGAAGAAGACACAAGGACAAGAAAAAGGAAAGAGAAGAAGCAAAAAAGGAGAAGCAAAAGGAGCAAAATACTTAGATTAAAAAGGTGACTCGTGAGAGAAAAGGATGAAGTGACTAGAAGTGGAGGAAGAAAAAATGAAGTTTAAGAGGCAGGAGAAGAAAAAAGAAGAATAAGATATGAAGAAAATGAAGAAGAAAGAAAGAAGAATAAGATGTGAAGAAAATGAAGAAGACAGAAAGAAGAATAAGATGTAAAGAAAATGAAGAAGAAAGAGGAAGAAAAAATGAGAAGAATGGTGGAGAAGAAAGAAAGAAGAATAAGATGTGAAGAAAATGAAGAAGAAAGAAGAATGAGATGTGAATAAAATGAAGAAAAAAGAAAGAACGAAAGAATAATAAGATAAGAAGAAAGAGGAAGAAAAATGATAAGAATGATGAGGAGAGGAGGAGATAAAGAGGTGGTGGAGGGGAAGTAGTCGAGGTAATAAGAGGTGAAATTGGAGAAGAAAAAAGGGGAAGGAAAATAGAAAAGTGTGAAGGAGATAGATGAGGTGTGGAGGAGGAATAAAAAGAGAGAAAAAAGAGATAATTACAAATATTTTCAATGGAAAACTATTTCTGTGAAGAAAATAAAAAAGCTACGTCTTTGAAATTGCTTTTCCGAGGAAAACGACACAGTTGAATACGTTGTGAACAACTTAAAATCTTGGAGCGATGAAGCCATTTTTTCCGGCTTGAAATGGATGCATTTTCCCGCTCGCACTTTTCCGACTTTTCCGACAAGTTGTGGATTGAATGACACGAGTTTTCCAACAACTAACTCAGTTGAGCTTAATGGCATGAAACTCAATTTGAAGAGAAAGACCATTGTAAACTTTGTGTTTTACAACACGTGAACTGAAGATTTCTCATGAGAGTTTTACATGGATAAGGTGGACGTAATATCACATAAAATACTGGAGACAAAATACCTTGCAGTATGACATTTTCTTCCATCTTTTCAGCTGGGAACTCGTATTAACCAACGCCATGTTTATATTTATACAAGCGAATTATTTTTACATATACACTTGAACCAAACTGCTCTGGTAGAATTTAAGTTTAGGGTAGCGCGGGCGACTAAGAGGCGACAACAAGCGTCTACTGCTTATGACATCCAATAGACATGAAAATTGTATCATATTGTTACGGGTTCTATCTCTAAAATAATGCTGGCAACACTTGCACTAAATTAACGCAAATTGCCGACAACTCGCACTAATCAGTTATATCTCACACAAAAGAAATCAATCAGGAACAGATAAATCGATAATGTTCAGCTAATAAAGAATTTTCAATATTACTGAACAACTCAATCACTAACTGTTAAAAGGCCGATCAAATATTAAATAATAACTGTTCAATAAACTGTCCAATAATTCAAGGAGAAGCGTCTAAAACATGACAGTTGAAAGACTACAAGCACTTACGAGTCACTGTATAAACTGTTGAAGAAGCTTGAATAATAATCTCTGTTAAAGAAGCTTCAATAATAATCTGTCACAATATACTGTAATTCTAACAACAAACGTTCATATAACACAGTTTGTATTAGCACTCACTGGTTATACGGTTTGTATGAGCGGAAACGGTAACTGTCACTTTATCAAGTTAACGTTCGAATCGCAACTGACTGACTTTTATGATTGAGTATTTAGAGCGTGGAGTCGACTCCACGCTAGGCTAACGCTCCGTGTGCGCACTTACAGATCCCTCTTATTCCAGAATAATACTCCTTTCAAAGTGGTGTCTTGACTTAACAGGTTACATCCAGTAGTCTACTAATTACGATTATCTTCCGATTGAGTATTTGGAGCGTGGACCCGACTCCACGCTTGGCAAACGCTCCGTGTGCGGACTTCCAGATCCCTCTTATTCCAGGAAAATACCTTCTGCGCTTTGCAAGTAATGTCTATTGATTTTACAGATTACATCCAGTACTTGCTGATGATCTAACACCTTAATTAACCCAGGGGTGCCCACCCCCCCTAAGCCTCATGACGCACCCCCCCTAAATTTAGCACCAATCCCCCCCCCCCATAAATTAGGCCCCCCCCCAAAATGCGAAAAAAGCCCCCCGTATTCTTTCTAAAACTAAAAGAAGATTTTTATAGCTATTGAAAAAATTCAAACCCAGTCGATAATATACAAAATGTATGTACCGTATATTTCTTGAGATTCTTTACATAGGTAATATTTTTTTGTAAAGGTAAAAAAGAAATATCAATGAAATGAATTTATGAACTTCCGCTCAATAAACTTAATTGCAAAATAGCTAAATAAGAATTTGAACTTAAAGTGTTTTTAAACAATAAAATATTATTACAAATACACAATGTTCAATAACAATGAAATACCTTCAAGTTTATGTTCGGTGTCCCAATTACATTAAGGTTAAATAATTCTACAAAGTTGCTTCTTTAAAGAAAGTGAAAACAATGAGTTAATAACTTCATTTGTAAAAGACAAAAATTCAAAATACTAAGTCATTTATTGGACAACAGGTTATTTACTTAGTGTAGTATCTTGGGAGAATTTATGTATGGATGAAGTACATAAAAGGCACACATTTCATGTATAGTTATTTACAACAAACAATCGAAAGAAGTGTCTTTCAAAAACAAAATAAAGACATAGTTATGAAAAATTACTGAATTTTTAGTATTAAGTAAGTTTTGATTTTGCAGTTCTTAGTTATTAGTAAGTAGTTATCGTAAAATACATGAAAAACATCAACAGTTTGAAGTCAAACATTTTAAATTTGTAGGCTGTGACCATCTACAAGTTAGCTAGGCACCTTCTAAGCTTGTTAAATCTATCTCTCTAAACCCCACATAGAAGTTTTTGTCTTTGGGATGAGGAAACAGAAAACCTTTCAATTATTTCCTCGTTAGAAATAGACTCAAGTACATCTTTTTCTGCAGCTAGAACCATTAGAGTGGACAACCATGAGTCTCCCATAGCTGATCTGAGTCTGTTTTTGATAATTTTAAATCGTCTTATTGCTCTTTCTGCTGATTAACTAGTAACTGTTAAGGAGAGTAAAGTTGTATAAACCACTTTCAGAGCACTCGCTTAGCGTCTTGCTAAGTTTGAATAATAACTTCCTGCACAAATCCTAAACATTACTATTTTAGCTAATTCATATTCAATTGTATAATAATAATTATAAATATATTTTCATTAATTGACATTCTATCTGGTGACTTCGTAGTATATTTTTGAATGTTGTCACGTTAAACACGGTTTCAATCAACTTTACGCCCCCCCCCCCCCCCCAAAACGTTTTTTGGAACCCCCCCCCCAAGAATTTCAATGACGCAGTCTGCGTCATAGCCCCCCCCCCCCTGTGGGCACCCCTGATTAACCACAAATTCCAAACAGCTTCCAGTGCCATTTCAAGTGTATGAGTGTATCCCAACTACGATACGATATCCGGCAACGGAGCCATCTGATACCAGGAGCACTTTGAACCGACCCTGGGGGATTGCTAGGAAATGGATGGAGGAAAGTAACACTAGCAGTCCCAAATGAGAATTGGAGAAATTGCTGCTAAAGAGTACGATATAACGAAACGAGTGATTCAACCCCCCCAACACCACGAAGTAAACGTTCCCAAACTAGGAAACTAGTGCAAAGACTGTTATTTTGTCCTGTTGCACTTCTAGTCTCTTAGTCTACTACACTTCGCTTTGGGACTTGTACGTAGAAAAATGTTCAGGTAGCGGCCACCAAATTAGACGGGTGAGTAGAATTGCCGTGCTTCTAATCAGAGTCAAGGGCGGTCCCAGGGGGGGGGGGGGTTAAGGGGGTCATGAGCCCCCCAAAATCCGAAATTTACTAGTGAGTAGTGAAGGGCTGGGAAGGGGAAATATCTTGCAAAAACAGCTAACAAACTCCATTTGTGACCCCCCCCCCCCCCCCCCAACTAAAGCTAAGATTGCTCCTGATCAGAGTTACAGCAGTAATAATAAATTGACTACAGTACATCACGCCATCATTCATGTTGTTATTCATCATCACATCATTATTTCCTGAAATAGCACTTTTCGATCTTCCCACCACCCTTTCCCCCCACCCTATTACGGCAATCTATCATTTATTCTATCTATCAATCTATCAATATTCTATAGAATATTGCTCTGGGGTCATAAGTCCTCTAGTATTAGGATACTAAGAATGCAAAAAACATGTATTAGACTGATTTGTGGACTTCCTTCCCGAACTCATTGTAGAGGAAAATATTTGTCTTTCTTGGTATAATGACAGTACCAGCACTGTTCATTTTCCAGAGCCTTCTGTACAGTAGAAACAATTAGTCTGGGCGCACGGCTGTTTGGTAGTCAGCCATGGCGAGGGGAGTGTTTATCGCTCATTTCTAAAAACATGTGGCCCATGCGACGCTGCAGATGCCTTCAAGGTCAACTAGTCAACTTTTACAGGACGGCTAGTAGTGAAACCAGAGCCACGCGCCCACACTAAGTGTTTCTACTGTACATGAAGGAGAATATTCATTTATATGATGAGTTGGGCTCAAATCACACTTATGGAACAAGAAATAGAAGTGCTCAGAGTTTGATCAGGTTCAATTACAGAAGAACTCAAAAAAACCTTTCATTATATGGCAATAATATTTTATAATGTTCTCCCTCTATTTAACAGTTAGGAAGTGCCAGTTTTAAGAGTAAATTGAAAACAATATTGACAAATAATTGTATATATGAAATACATGATTTTTTTCAGATTTATTTTGAACAGGAATGACTTAATTTTAGAAGAATAACTAACATTAAAATGATATGGTTCTAGGAGAGAAAAATAGAGGATGATTATAATCGTTAAAAATGACCATTATACTGTATTGTCATTTGTGTATTTTTATTATTTACTGGTTCTGTTAGTTATAGTTTGACGTTGTAATGCATATGATGTTTTCATTTGGGCTGCAATAAAATATTTATTTATATGAGAATCTTTTCTATGCCCCCAGAGATACAGACCGTTTCAAAGTGCATGGCGTCTCGCTGGTGGCAGGGGAGGCAGTGCGAGAGAGACAGAAAGTCTTTCCCACCACGCTTCCCCTCTAGCCGTCAAGTACAGTCGCGTCAAATACACTCTATGCTGAACGTTTTAGCGTTAGCGGACTTAGGGAATATTTGAACTTGACTGTACTGCGAGGCAGCAGGTACAGTAGTGGGAGAAAGCGCTCAGCGCGCATGCTCCATCGAGACGCCAAGCACCGTGAAACTATCTGTACCAACAGATGTAAAACCCATTATCCTGTTCAAATTATGACATCTATTGCGATAGAGCTCTCTCGTAGAGCAATTTATATTCTCCCTACATAACATGAAGTGTCAGTAGTTCAGTCCATCTACATCTAAACACGTGCAGAAATTACACGTGTAGCCTACTCTACGACTTTATGTCGCTCTAGTTCTCCGCGTGTAGACGGGACATAATGCAGTATGAGGGAGCGAGAGAAAACCAGTGTTGCAAGAAATTTAAAAGCCTCAAACGAACATAAGTTCCAAAATTACCGTACATTTCGGCAAAATTATCGTAAAATATTCGTAATGAAGACTTTTTTAAAGTGTTTTTCTCCTTTATAGTGCGATAATTTTTCAAGTCGTTCTTCTACACATAGATGTCTGAATAATTGCTAATTAAAAGTAGGAGTCCAGTTTCCAAACATTGTACACTCATAAAAACTTGGAATATATTTAAAAAAAGATTATTATGATTGTTACTGCATTTTCAATTATCGTACATCGTATGTACCAGTGTTGACCAGTGTTGCAAGAAATTTAAAAGCCACTATCGTACAAAAGTTCCAAAATTACCGTACATTTCAGCAAAATTATTGTAAAATATTCGTAATGAACTTTTTTAAAGTGTCTTTCTCCTTTATAGTGCGGTAATTTTTCAAGTTGTTTTTCTACACATAGAAGTCTGAATTAATTAATTAATAGTAGGAGTCCACTTTCCAAACAAATTAGTTGTAATTTTACATTAATTATGCACTTTCTGTATCTGTGATCTTATTTGTAGACTACTTGTGACAACATTGTACAATAATTTATTATTTTGGAATATATATTTTTTAAATATTATGAAAAATTGTTAGGCTACTGCATTTTCAATATTATCGTACATCGTATGCACTGTCCAATACATTGTACTACTATCAAAATCGTACATCGTACAGAATGAAGAAATTATCGTACGCCTGGCAACACTGGAAAGGACTTTGTAGTGATAATCACACAGAGCACGAGAAGAGTGTCGATAGTCGCCATGTTGGAAATTTAGACAAGGTGGTGATGGGGTGAGGTTTAAGTCCATAGTACTCATTCCATTAGGCACCATTAGCTTATGGAACGAGAGAGAGATTAAAAGAGAGAGTGAGTGAGTAAGAGAGAAAGACAAAATGAAGGCCCGTTGGGACTTTAGCAAAACGTTTTCGCCACGCCATTGGCTAAAGTAGGCTTACTTTAGAAGAGCAATGCATGGCATGACCAACATCTATCGGCATAAACTTAAAAGAGAGAGGGTGAGCGATAGAGAGAGAAAAAAGAGAGCTTTGATAGGCCTAAGCGTTGACGCGGCCTCATTTCCTGATATGGCCTGGAGGGAGTTGTTTAGTTTCATGTCTCACTTTATCAATTGGTATTTTCTAATATGTGATAACACGTGGTTGGCCAAATTATCTCATGTAAATATTTACAAAAATCTATTGAAAAGTCTGTTTATTTCAAGAGATTTTCATCATATATTTCTATTTAAAATTTCGTCAACAAGAGAAATGTCCGGTTCAGAAATTGGGGCAAATACAAAATTAACACTTAAGCCCACATAGGTCTGAGACCTGTGCGTGGGTAATGAGTTGGATGATGGTGATTGATGAGTTGGACCTACAGTTTTAGGTGGGTTCCGAACCACTTTGAACTACCAATGAATACAGATACTATCTGTATTCATTGGAACTACCCAGAAGGATGCATTTCATTAACACTTTGTTGGAGCTCGCAAAAAAACAGATAAATGCATACTACTTATTTTGAAGGTCACAGCAACTTGATATAATAATTCAATAGAAAACCACATGATGTGAGTATTTTTCTCAACAAGACTATCAATTACAAAAGCTAATACTTTAAAAATAAACAAAGCAAGTCTCAAATTGCATAATAATTTAGCAGGAGTGAAACTACATGCACAAATTGGGAATTTCAAGTAATTTCCTTGTTTTCTATAGATAACAGAATTTTCTTTTCCTGGTTTCAAATGCTTCCTAAAAGTCAAAAGTCTGACAAATTTGCTCCTATCTCTATAAATTTTCTCACAAAATGTAGAACGATAGTTTTTTTTCTAATTTATTGATAGTCACAAATAATTATTGTGGAGTTTCCCCATACGGAAGGAATTCACTTTTTATTCTGTAATAGCTGACACTAAAATGACATGTATCTGACAGAAATAAACGAACCTAAATCCAATGGAGGGCATGTCATAGTAAACCTAAATCTAATGGAGGATATGTCATAGTAAAGATTTAATTTGAAGGTTATGAGGTGAGCTGAAAGAGCCGAACAAAAATATTCGATGGGCGTAAATTATGTTATTTTTACCTGTGTTTTTTTAGAATGTCCATGTTATTAATAACCCAAGAATTAAAATCTAGATATCTAGAAAGAAGAAAGAGTAAGAAGTATATGGAAATTAACCTACTCAACTATTGTAACCCATGTACTAGAGTAGGTGTGAGCAAAATTTGGGTGAGAGTGCAAATATCTTGGGTAAGTGAGCTAACATATTATTTGAAATAATGTTCTCTATACGATATCTTCCTGTATTTATTATCCATTTTTGAACCAGTGATTTGAATTTTCTTGGGTGTGTTATGTCCTTGATATTTACGGGAAGCAGATTGCGAAATTTTTGTGCTAGGTGGTTGAAGTTTCTCTGATATAGTGCTTTCCTAGCAACGCTAGTTAGGAGTAAATAATACTTTAATATAATTTAAAATATACTTAAATAATAAATGGCTTCAAACCCCAAAAATCCTTAAACCAGGTGCGTACGTTCCCTGAACTCACAGCTTACTATAACACCATACGAACGAGCAAGCGTATAAAGATTAATCTATACTTATATTATAAAATTCCCATAACACTGACTGATTACCATTTTTAAAAACTACTAAATGGATTACAATTATATTTGGAGTTTAGCTCCTTTATACGTGGTATAAATGAAAAAAAAAAATTAAAGAAAGATAAATTATTATAAGAGATAGCCATGATCCATAGCAGGTACCTGTTCAATCAGATAAAAATAAGCTACGAATTACTTGGCCCTCTTTGTAAAGGTGCGTTTACACTATGCAACTTGTTTAATAAACTTGTTACATGTAACAAATTATGTGTAACTTTTGTTTAAAAAATAAGTTATATAACTTTTGCTGTACAATCAAAGTTTGATAGACAAAAAGAAATTTGTAACAAGTTACAAAAACATCAGTTTGTGTCAACCCGTCTGTGTGATTTTCTTTCCCTCCCTTGTAAATTGGCCAATCAGTTTCCTCATTTTTTTCACATTCCCCCGTTTCCACTCCAAAGGTTTCGTCAATTTTCACCCATGCATCATGCTTTTTATTTCTGTTCTTATAATTTTCATCCATTGGATTCCACAGCAAGGGCTGCTCACGATATTCCTAGATGAGCCTGAACACATCAGCCTGGCGCCATTCAGCCATAGTATCACTGAAAAAAGATAAAAACTAACTAACTAACATATTACCAAGCACAGACCTCCACTGCCAACAACCAATGAGCGACTGATTCCCCTCCTTGTAGGTTGAGTGTAAGATAGGGCTACTTTGCCCTAATTCCGCCCTTTTGATGTGTAAAAGCATCACCTTGATATTACAATTCATTATTCATTTACTATCCAAATATTAATGTCAGTAATCTAACTTACAAAACAGTGTAATAGTAACGTATCGTCTTGCATCTACTTTTTATCTATCTTCCATGAATTTAGGTGATGTCATTCATTGTAAGGTAATAGTCAGTAGTCATATGAATTGTACTTTTACTCGAATAAAGCTATCTGAATCTGAATTCCCCACCACCTATTTCAACCGCGTTCTGTAACTTGTTACAGGTTATAAGTAGTAAAACGTTCTTGTAACATGTTACATGAAACAAGTTACACTTTTTCTTTGATCTTTACCGACTTCGTGCGGGAAAGGAAAAACTGGTTTTACAGGGTGTTTCGGAACTCTCTACCAATACTTCTAGGCAGTGTTCCTGGACCACTAACAAAAGTAAATTCGTAATAAAAATTTTCTAAAATCCCCAGTTACTCACACAGCCGCCATTTTGTTTTTTCACTCATTATTTTTTTATTCGAACACTTCTGAATGTATAATTTTGAATTTTTGCAAACAGCTTTATAACAATTAAAACTATTTTAAAAAAAATCAATCAAAATTTTCCGATATCAAAAAACAAAATGGCGGCCATTTAAAATCTTTGAACAGTATTAAATTGATAATGGCAGATGATATCAAAATTTGACTGGAATAACGTTTTTTAGATATTTTTATTGCAAATACAACGATACCTCATTTTCCAAGATTGGCCAACAATTAACAGAGATATGCTACTTTTTAGAGTGTGCGATGGTTGAAAACGGGTTGCAGTTTTTCGCTTCCAACCACTGCATTCCCTAAAAAGTAGCATATCTCTGTTAATTGTTGGCCAATCTTGGAAAATGAGGTATCGTTGGATTTGCAATAAAAATATCTAAAAAACGTTATTCCAGTCAAATTTTTATATCATCAGCCATTATTAATTTAATCCTGTTCAAAGATTTTAAATGGCCGCCATTTTGTTTTTTGATGTCGGAAATTTTCTAATGATTTTTTAAAAATAGTTTTAATTGTTATAAAGCTGTTTGCAAAATTTCAATATTGTACATTCAGAGGTGTTCGAATAAAAAAATAATGAGTGAAAAAAAAACAAAATGGCGGCTGTGTGAGTAACTGGGGATTTTAGAAAATTTTTATTATGATATTTACTTTTGTTAGTGGTCCAGGGACACTGCCTAGAAGTATTGGTAGAGAGTTCCGAAACAATTTGTATAACACGAAATTAAGTTATAAAACACGAAGTTAAATGTAACAAGTTACATGGATTAGTAACATTTTTGTTAAACTTGTTATATAACATAAGTTTTATAAACAAGTTACATAGTGTAAACGCACCTTAAGGGTGACGGATAGGAATGGCCAGAAAAAAAGACTCGGTTCTCTGCTGTAAAATTACTTTCCGGTGGTTCGGAACCCACCTAAAACTGTAGGTCCAACTCATCAATCTCATTATCCCCGCACAGGTATCAGTTAACGATAGATGCACAGAGTGTTTAGGTTCACATTAGCGTTACAGTTAACGTAGTTTAGCCCCAACTCTCCAAGCCGTTTCTGATGGAGATACATATTGCCATAGATGTTTCAATCTAGACAAATAGGTTGCCAAGTTACATCATGCAATCCACTATGCACGTTCAGAGCAAAATATGACGTATCATGTTCTAGGACGTCACGTGACCAAAAGGGCTCAATCACCTTTGAATTTGCCGCAGCCCTTTACTAGGGCGGACCTGTTCTCAAGGGCTATTGATAGATGGGCTTCCACGCCTTTACAGCCAGCCCAGCCATCAGCCGAGGAATGCTTTCAAAAGTTACCAAACGCGGACCTCGAGTAAAGCAGTGTAATTCCAGCACGACCACAGCTCCTATTGCTGAATTATTGCTACACACGCCAACCCCCATTGCTCTATGCCCCCCCCCCACACCGATATCTTCACCTACTTGGGGCCCCCAATCATTCATCCTATCCTTTCTACCGAAACACTTCAACCCTACAACTTCTTTACTTCCATTAGACATCAGCTCATCTAGCTGTAACAACTCAGAATGTCAATAGTTTTAGTTATAATCTTATTTAATTTAGTTATGCCCCTCCTACTCGTTGCTGCACCTACTTGGAGCCCCCATCATTCATCCTATGCTTTCTACCCAACAAAGTCTTTACATCCTTTAAACTACAGCTCATCTATCATTAACAACTCATAATATCAATAGCTATAGCCTTCTCGGGAAGTGATAGCCGAGTGCCGTAGCAGGTATCTGTTCGGGGATAAGCTACGAAACTCCTGGGCGCTCTTTGTAAGAGTGACCGATTGGATTGGCCAGCAAAAACGACTCTGGTCTCTGCCGTCAAATCACTTCCCGGTGGTTCGGAACCCACCTAAAACTGTAGGTCCAACTCATCAATCACCATCATCCAATTCATTACCCACGCACAGGTCTCAGACCTATGTGGGCTTCATCCTCCGAAAAAATCTCAAGTTATTCATCAGGGTACTTACGTATTATACGGAGGCCACTACTTAACAAGCTAACCTCGCTAGGTCGTGAATTCCTAGATATTGCATTCAGTAATGCTCCAACACTAGAAATCTTCATAACATTTCAATTGATGGGACGTCACGATCTAGCGAGGTTAGGTTAAACTTGTTAAATAGTAGCCTCCGTATAACACGAAAGTACCTTCATCAGTTGTTCTTGACACTCATTACGCCTTAATTCCCTCGACTTGGGCAACTTAGGGCGCTTACGCAAAGAAGCATCCAATTTTTTCTACATTACGTCTTGGAGACTCCAGTTCTAAGACAAGTCAGATCATCAATAATTATAAACTATAATATTACTATATCAATTAGTTGAGGTGAGGCTTAATTTTGATGCGAAAGGAACTCATGTAAACTATAAAAAGCTTCAACTATATATTTGTTCAATTGTTTTTAAAATATTTCCATATTTTCAAGACTCTGCGGTAGCTTGTTGTAGAGTTTCCTACCAATATTTATTCTTTTTTTTCTCTCCCCTTAAACTTTTCCTTTTCAACATTTTTCAACCCCAATTACTCCCCTTCCAATTACCTTAAAGTTCATTTTGAAACTTGTAAAAAGTTTTCTTTCAGTTCTTTTCATTGTAAGCATTCATTTTATTATTGTGTTTTATTTTATTATAGGCACCTGCTGTAAAACCTTTTCAGGTTTAGCGGGACCATTTTGTAATGTCTTTTCATGTAATAAAAATTGATTGATTGATATAACTAGGCTTTTGTTTGAATAAGCTACTATTGTGATTCACCAAGTGATAATCTCCTCGGCTTCTTGTATTAGAATACTTGAATAAATAATACTACTACATATGATAATAATACTACTACATATGATAATCACCATTGCAAAATCAAACATGACAGATTGTAACAGTGTGAATACCACCATTCCACAGCATGTGTTTGACTTTGCGATGGTGATTATCATCGAATATAGGATGCACCACTGTGAAACAGCCTCTACTGAGCAAGCACCCTATGTATAATTTGCAATAAAATTAATGTAAAAGAAATAATCAATTCTACCGAATTCATCACGGTCACCTCATTTACGAAGGCTGGGCCGGTGAAGCATTTCAGAGTCCATTAGTGATGATAATTTCAATCACTGATGCCAAACTGCTTCCTAGTAGTTGCAATGCTTCATTATTTCACAGTTACGTTCACTATATTTATGCAACAAGAAATAGTTTTTCTTCTGGCTCGTTAAACACGGCCGGACGCTGACTGGCTGCTCTACTGCAGGCTATTCAAACGCCAATGATTGTCATTTGTAACTACAGAGACTGCCGTTATTGTGTCACCGACCGTGTTCTGCACGAGGCAAGATGAGTCACTCTGGTGCGAGACATTTTGGGCCGTATTTATGAACGTAACTTGCAGCTTTCTTATCT